>CM076582.1:809494272-809697908 GCA_034641835.2 Pinus albicaulis
GGTGACATGAAGGTAAAATGTGAAGATATTGATGAATAATGGAGTGAAAATAGAGACTATTTTGAGGCCCAACAGAGAGCTTCAACGAAATAGAGGTATTAATTTAATTACAAGCTAGCGAGCTAAAGGCTAATTCAAATCGATTGGGCGCAAGGATGTTTTTGCTGACAATATTTCCTTTGGAATTTTTCTTTTCTATTACTAGGACTTCATCCTCCTTGGATGAAGGTTCTTTTTTTATTCTCATCCAATGCTTCTTCTTCCTTTTTGAACCTTGAGACCATTTTAGGGTTTCCTCCTTAAGACTCTCGTGTTTCTTTATGAATGGTTTTAATGTTCTTGGAAGGAGTTTCTCCGGCTCCCTTTCAGGTCGTGTTCATTTCACACGGACAAGGTCTTTCTTATCGGTAATCATCTTAAAACTTGCTTCCTCTTTGGCCTTGAGATAATGGCCCCTTTGATGGAGATGACAAAGATGTCTACCCAAATTTTTAATTAACTCTTCCCATTTTTTCCCTTTCTCTATAGTTACGCAGCCTTGAATTTTTTATCAGGCCATGGTGAAACATACTAGTCTCATCATTTTCAAGTTGAGCCTAAATGTTTTTGGCTATTTTAGTTAAGCTTTTTCAACAAGTAGAAAGGGAGATTCATTTCTTCTTATCCTTAAAGCAAGCAATATATTTAAGATGATACTTAAAAGTAACAGATATCTACTTCATAGGTAATGTATTTTTGGACCAAGTACAAGGGTTAGGTACCACCTTCACCCATGCACATAATATACCCTTGTTGTAGAAATCATATGCATTAAGCATGCATATGTCAACATCCACGATCTCACACTATTTAACTTTATGCAGAATCTTTGAATACTATTCCACTTTTTAATATTTTGCGGAAAAATTAATTGCACACACATGTGAAGCATAAACAAAAATATTCAATAGCACATAACATAGTTTTTAAGAGCTTTATTTGAAAACCCCAACTATATATTATGTAACATGGAGATCATATGAAAATCTCATACAAGGATACAAAAGCTTATCACAAACCTCAATACGGTGCAATCATCATACAATAATCGGGACCAATCTTGCAAATCCATGCAGATCCTTGCCACACCTTGCTTTGCCTCCTTGTGATCAGCTGGCCGAAGAATAGCTCGGAATGAATTCGAATTACCCCATCCTTGGTGAGCAATCCTCATTGGCATCTCCCTTTGAGTGTGTGATGAAATCAATGCATCATATAGTCTGTGAGATAGTCTATCTTGCCCTTTCACCTATCTCTCCAACGGTCTCCAGAATTGCCATGCTTGTAGTTAAGCGATTATATTATTCGGTTGATTAACGGATTATTATTTGTGAATTAATTAACTAATTAATTTACTCCTCTCACTAGTGTATCATTTAGTTAGACTAGATACAACCAGCTCATGGAATCTGCTTGAAATTCATGAATCTGACTCATAACTACTTCTTCAATTGAGTCATAACCTCACCTTACTTGATGCTTGAGTCCTCCATGCATTAGCTCTACGATTAAACCATCGGGAATAGCGTAATTCATGCAATGGACGTGTGCCACATCTGTGCAGGCTTGAAGTGCTCGAGAGAATAAGTTGTTGTTTAGAGAGTCTGATTATTATTAAGAGCTAATAATAATCGACATGCATATATTTTTAGATTGACGATCTATAAATAGACTTCGCCCAATATTATAAAAATTTAATTTCATCTATTTTTCCAACTTGATCAACCATCCACAAATAGCATCCTGCAACACGAAATATGATCATCATGTCTAAAATAGACATAGTCTAAATAGACTTGCGCCAAAAATAGCATAACGAGCCCACTTAGTGAAGGCGACTCTTTTCACTAAGCTCATCATCTTGTTGAATCTCAGCCTCCCTCTCAACAAGATGGGGATTGTCCTTCACCCAGATCTTGCCTCTGTAGTATTGAATTTTCTCTGGTGAGCGCCTTCGTCGAGCATATTTGCATCCTAATCCTCCATAGGAATGTCTTAGGAAACAACATGATCTTAAATTTGCACACAATCTTTGATATGATGATACCGAATATCAATATGTTTATATCTATCATGAAACACAGGATTAAGCGAGAGTTTAATGCAACTGGTTATCACAATGAATCACGAGTAGGATCTAAATGTGAGCCAAGACAAACCAACCAAGATCTTCCTCATCTAGATAGCCTCACATGCAGCTAGACTTGCTACCATGTATAATAGTTGCTGACTGAGTGACACGGATCTTTATTTCTGTTGTACGAAATTTCCGTAGATCCCGAATCTTTTGAAAATCCCTCTTAATGTGCTCTTTACACAATGCATTTGGGCTTCACCTTGTCATCCATGAAGCCATGCAACTACCTCATCTAGTTTATGCATTACCATAAACCATACTCAAATGTCTGCACAAATATACGAGGACATGCTTGCCTACATTCCAAGATCTTAGTAGGCCTTAACCATCGCTTGTGAAGGCTGGTTCACCACATAGCATATGCGAGTCTTGTAATGAATAAATACATGAGCGAACCCACCAGATTTGTCGGTCTGATGGCATCCACTACCTACTGTAGTTGTAGCATCCTCTTTCTTCAAATTTCTTAGAAAGAGGTATCGATAAACACACGGCCATGTGAAACTTATCCGGTATCTCCGGGCATACTTGCCTTGAAACACAAACGGTTCTGCCTTCCGGCCCTTATGTTGTCCAAGGAAATAATGAGAGAATTTAAATCCTTCATCTCGAACTCCTTTCTGAAGATCACCCTTGCATGAGTGTATCAACTATATCTTCTGTTAGCATTAAATCATCAGCATAAAGAAAAATGATTAAAATCTTACCCTCCAGCACAATTTAATTACGGGTTTGCATGCACTCCACTCTTGGTGAAGCGAAAGTCCGGTGAAATAGTTTTCAATCCATGTGTACCAAGCACGTGGTGCTTGCTTCATCCCATACTTTGACTCTTTTGAGCTTGCACAAATACGACTGGTGCTGAAGATCTCAAATCCTTCGGGCTGCTCAATGCTCACCTCTTCCTCAATGATCCCATTAGAGAGCAGTCTTCACATCCATCTGATGAATGTGCCAACCCATACTGCGCTTGAAAACCCGAGGATGGTCGAAGTATGGAATAATACCATGCAACGGGTGCAAGGTTTCTTCATAGTCGATCCCCTCAATTTGTGAGAAGCCTCGGGCAACAAATCTTTCCTTATACTTCTCGCGCTCCCATTAGTAGCTTGCTTTACCTTGTAGATCCATCTTGATCCTACAAGGCGAGGATTTTCCCACCGGTCTTGGAACAATCTCCCAAGCAACATTTCCTATGATAAGTCATACTCCTCCCTCGCGGAATCTACCCATGTGAGCTCTGCCACTACTTCTTCAAAATAAGATGGCTGCGTCGATACACTTGCTCATAAAGCCATGTATCCGATATATGGTCTCGGGCGGTTGTCTTGTACGTGCTACGTGTAGGGACTCCTACATTTTGTGCGCATCAAGCTTCGATCTATCGAAACACGTGAGTACGCTTTCTTCCTTGTACGATGTTTAGTTGCATGAGTGGACTCCCTGCCTCCGCTGAATCTCCTCTTGTGGTAGTCACATCCCGGAGGCTCATATTTGGGAACAAGAAGTTCATCTTGCTCTGAGGTAGCTCCTCTCAAGTGACAACTTCATGGCTTTCACCTCATTGAATTTTATATCCCATCGCACAACGGTCATCCAGCGTGGAAAATACACACGATAGTTATGGGATGGTGTTACATGTACCCCACAAATATCCCAACCCTGTGATGGCTCCCGGCTTCTTCACAGCATCCTTTGTCACACGAATGTAAATAGGTAGCCAAAAATATTCAAATGAGAAATATACGGGCTTCTTACCGAAAGAATTCTTCTTTAGGTGTACTCATGCCAAGTACTACTGAGGACAATGGTTTGCACACATAAACCGCGGTGTTTCTTCTTCCGCCCACAAGTGCATCGATAGGCCACGGTCATGCAACATCGCTTGTGCGGCACCCACGATCGTTGTTATTTCTCTCTGCGACTGATACATTTGTGGGTTATGAGCGCTATGAGTTCTCTTCGAATTCCTTCTTTGCACAAAAGTCTTTGAATTCCCCCGAAGATGTATTCACTAGCATTATCGCTCAAGTAGAGCTTTCACTTGCTTCCCAAACTCCTTCTCCACCAATGCCTTGAACTCACGGAGACTTTGAGAACGTTTCACTCTTCTTACGCATGAAGAAGATCCGGCATCTACGAGAAAAATCATCCAAAAGTATCACATAATACTTTGTGTTTTTTTTGAAGCAGCAGAATGGTCCACACACGTCTGTGTGAATTCTCATGTCATGAGAAGCATAGTTCTCCTTCTCATGAAAGGTGGTATTCACAAACTTACCCATTGTACATCCTTTGCATTGATCTGACTACGCGAGTACCCTTGGGAAGTCCGGTAGAAATTTCTTTGCAAAATATTCAAAGCGCCGTAGGTGAAGATGGCCCAATCTCTTTTGTGCCATAATTCACCCTCATCCCGACTCACCACTCTTCTTTGCCCACCATTGCGGCCATGACCCTCTAACCTCACATCTTGTATAGATTGTAATTCGAACCCATATCTTCTTGGTTTGACTAGTTGTTTTTATGTCGAAGGAAGGCTTTTCCCTCCGAAAACAACATCATAACCCTTGTCTTCTAGCATTACGATTGAGACCAAGTTCTTCTTCGGACACGGAACATGCACTTGACATTCTTCAACAAGAACGGATTATTGGGACTCCCTCTCAAAGATGTGTAGTGCAATTCTAGTTGCCTTGTACCAACCATCTCGCCCATCTCTATGTATCTAGAGGTCCTTCTCCTCCAAGTCACTAAACAACTCTTTGAATCCGTCATATTTAAAGACGCACGGCCCATCGAATGCCGCGATCCCATGTAGCTTGAAACGAAGCATGTGATCAAGGAAAAATATAGCTGAAATTGTAAGGCTAAGGCACATGCAATTTGCGAATCCGGCCAACCTTCTTATTATTCTTCTTAATGGATAGTTAGTGGGGAAATGTCCATGCTCGTGGCCAGTGAAAACACTTCACTTTGGACAAATCCTTGCTTCTTGCCTTTAGCAACGCTGGATTTTGAAGGATTTTCTTCCCCATCCCTTTTATTTCTTTGGAAACCAAAACGCAACGATTCTCTTCATCTTCATTCTTCGATGAAGATCCATCTGACACCAGCCTTATCTCCTCCTGCAAAGATACGACCAAAGTCGCTCCCATCCGTAGTTTCTCCGTCCATTGACAAAGTCTTCGCTGCTTCTCTGAAACTCTTCGGAAGCCCAAGGAAACCAAGCTCACCAAGTATTCTTCATCGATAGTAACCCCCACACTTCCCGGTTCATCCTTGTAGTAGACAAACTTCGTGAGATTTTTGGAATAATGTCGCCTTTCTCCATTTTTATTTTTTACGAGCTTGTCTTTAAGCGCCAACTTCCTTGGTCACTTACTTTGGAACAAGTACGTCAAAGCCTTCAAATTAAGAGTGGAGTGGCTTTCCATGAATCTTTTGGACAAAATATGTTTCATCACACCTTCTTAATTCTCCTCGTCTTCTTTGTCTTCTTTGCCATGCATCAAGTAATGCAACATTGCTAGATCCGGCTTAGGAACATCGCTATCGATGAACTCCTTCGACCCATTATTCTCCGGTACCGCCTCCATATTGTCCTTCAAGGCTATGTAATTCGAGGAGCTCCCATCGGGCATACTCCAATCTCAACCGTTGAAAGACATTCCAATGTATACTCTATTTACGCACAGAATCTTCACAGCAAATTCGAATTGTCCACCGGCACAAAATCACTTCACAATTGCAATCTTCAATCAATAATGCTGCGATACCATGTAGAAATTATATGCCTAAGCATGCATATGTCCAAGATCCACGATCTCACACTATTTAACTTTTTGCAAGATATTTGAATCTATTCCATGGTAATCTTTTTGCGAAAAAATTAATTGCACACATGTGAAAGCATAAACAAAAATATTCAATCGCACATGACAGAGTTTTTAATCGGGAAAGCTTCAAAAGTGAAAACCCCAAATATATATTATGTAACATGGATATCATATGACAATCTCATACAAGCATACAAATCTTATCACAAGCCCTCGGTACGGTCTGATCGTCATACACTAATCAAGACCAATCTTGCAAATCCATCTGCAGATCACCCACAACACTCTTTTAAGCTTTGCCTCCTTGCGCAATCAACTGTGAAGAATAGCTGAGAATGAATTCAAATTACCCCATCCTTTATTACTTAATCCTCATTGGCATCTCACTTAAATTATTGATGCAATCAATGTATCACTATAGTCTATGAGATAGTCTATCTTGCCCTTTCACCTATCTCTCCATTGGTCTCCATTGAAACTACATGCCTGGATTAGCGATTGTATTATTCGATTTGATTAATGAGTTATTATTTGTGAATTAATTAACTAATTAATTCACTCCACTCTCACTGTTGTATCATTCAATTAGACTAGATACAACTAACGCTCATTTGAGTCTAAGCTGAGTTAAGCGGAATACAACTCCATAACTACTTCTTCCAGGCGAGTCATAACTGCGCCGCGAGTTCTAAGCGAGTCCTCCATGCATTAGCTCTAGTAAACCCTCGGGAATAGTGTAATTCCTTCTAACGAGTTTGATGTGCCACATACGTACATTGGGCGGGAAGTGTCAATAGAATAAGTTGTTGTTTAGAGTCGATTATTATTAAGAGCTAATAATAATCGACATGCATCTATTTTTAGATTGACGATCTATAAATTGACTTCGCCCCGATATTAAAAACGAAATTTCATCTATTTTTCCAACTTGATCAACCATCCACCGACGCATCCACATGTACGAAATATGATCATCATGTCTAAAAATAGAGATATTCTAAAAATAGACTTACGCCAAAAAAATGCTTTGCGGAGCCGACTTAGTGAAGGCGCTCTTTTCACTAAGCTCATCATCTTGTTGAATCTCAACACTTGCTCCAATTCAAGCTTTGTTTGTTCCTTAGGTGTATCGATCACAGTCAAAATCTTTGTACACCTTTGAACCAAAATTCGCCTCCATCACCAAAGGCATGTACGTTGCACAATGGATTCCTTTTGTCCTGAGAATAGCTCCATTTAGTTGAAATGACCCACTCTCTCGTTAAATTTCTTTGTAAGGAGGCTCTCGTCACCATAAATTGTATCCTTGAAATTTATGACGAGAACTTGGGTATATGTGAAGTATTTATGAACCTAAGGAAATTTATCGAGGAATTTGGGACGGTAGGTTCAAAAGCGACAGAAGGTTTTTTGGTGTTAAAGCATCCTACGTAAGGGAAAAAAGGGTATAAATCTCAACTGCGTAAGGTTGGGTGGAAAAAATTGATAACTAAATAATGGAGACGAAAGGTTTCTATTATGGGGGAGGATCGTCTGCAAAAAGGGGGAAACTTAATTGAAATCAGCGGGATTACATGGGGAAAATACGCATGCGAGATCCATCGTCATAGAATGGGGTGATAAGCGCAATATATCTAAATCTTGAGTGTGTTGATATTTTTAAAAAATTAGTGAATCCTTCCAAAATTAAGTCATTAAATAAAGTAAAAATGTCCTACCATGATTACCTTAAGTACCTTGGATTATCCCCTTGCAGGCACGTCTTTGCTAGGAGAAGTTCATATAATGCTGCTTAATGCTACAATCCTTGAGAATTCGCTCACTTGTATGACGGTTACGGGAACAAGCTGTCATGATCATGCAATTATGGCTCATCGTTATCGGGAAATATAGGCGATGAAACTAATTCTTTATCGGTAACTACTGTATCCTAAGTATGGACTTGGCAGTTAGTTCAAAAATCAACCGGCATTGTGATGGAATTAGTTTGGTATTTCTGCTTCCATTTCTTTCTTTTGCTATCACTAATAAATTACGTAGGATAAATGTTGTTACATATATAGGATGCAGTGCAAGTCTCCTGATAGTTACGTAAGTAACTGCTCTAACGAACTCTAATTTGGTAGTTGCTATCTTGAACAAAATCATAATTCTTCACACGTTCCACTTTGGGTAAAATCTGCCACCATGTGAATGGTGGGAGAAGATTTAGAAACAAGAAGAGAATATTTAGGAAGAGGAAATAATAGGCGAGAAGAGAATATCACTTTGTTTCATCCACTTCCATCCCATTGTCATGCAGTTGTTACAAATTCCTCCTTAGACATTGGCTTCTGGTATAACTTTAGCCTATGTCCATTCACAAAAATCATATATTGTTCCTCAATGGTTTTAATTTGAACTAACCCATTTTCAAAATAGTGTCCACTTCATATGGTCCCAACTAACGGTCTTGAATTTCCCCGCTTTAAAATGCTTAAATGCGGAATAAAAAAAGGAGAACCAGTCCCCTAGGTGCTTCTCACAAGATGAATTTATCATGCCACTTCTTTCGATGCTCATTTACAAGGATTGTACGTGGCTGTTCCTACCTAATTTCATCAAGTTGATTTAACTATAACAATTTATGCTCTTGTGCCAATCACGAAGAAGAAAGTGGCATCAACCCATAGTATTCTGCGGATTTGAATGGGGTATGCTAGTTATGTTGTACTATTCCTCTTCCAGTTTTGAAACCAATGTCTTATATGTGCTTAAGGGTTCAAGTTCTCTTGCAAGTTATTGAGTCTAATAAGTGTTTTTATGTTATTTTTATGAACAAATTAACGGAAAAGAAATATTGAACAACAACAAATAAAAGTACGGTACATCACCATACAACACATCGACAAAGGGATTTGATGAAGGAGTTCACCCCTCCTGGGCTACATCTCCTTGGTCCGGCTTCCATGGCTTGGGCCTCTATATTATCTCAAATTTGCAAAATGATGTGTTTCTGTTCTTTTTGCTCCTGAAACTACCAATGGGTTTCGAATGCCCGAAAAAATATTCATCTGCCTCTTTCTATAATTTGGTGAAAACTCGAAAGTTATAGGCACATAGCAGTTTGTCCACAATTTTATGCCTAAATTTAGCTAATTGGAATTAAATTGGTCTAGTTGAGCGCGAAAGTGGTAGTTCCATCAGAGTAGTGGACCGCCAAACTAATGCATTAAATAAATTAACCCGTGATTAAAATTAATTAAACGTGTGGTATTAATCACGCTTATGGATAAAACTAGATTAGCATTAATAAATGAGGATTAGCATATTAATAAATTGACTTAACATTAACTTACGCGCAAGGTTTAGGCTCTTCCATGGTTCTAACGTCGTAGTCACATGCGGAGGATGGTCCCATGGGGATGGCCCCCACTTCCCCAAATCGGTCTGTATGTTTAAATTGAAATATATATGGGTTCGCATAGTTTGTTAAGAACTATTGCGTAGGTGGATTGGTAGTTGGTAAACATTGCATGGGAGGTCGTGGGGTCGGAGCAAAGCCTCACCGCCCGGTATAACAATTTTACTCCCACCATGGGGGACACGTGGCGGCCGGGACGAAGCCACGTGCCTCTCTCGTTTGCCCACTTCAACCATTCACAAATTACCAAATCACCCACAATTTGAACCAATAAATCATTGTCACTTGGCAATATTTCATTAGTCGGAAATTCAAGCCAAAATTGACCTGCCCGGTCGGCATCTCTGTGAAATCTGAAGCTGCTAGCCAATTTCATCTGCTTTTTTGCCAAATTTTGCATGTTTGTGCGAACGGATAGAACTCATTTTACGAGAAATACAGGAATCCATTTTTGCCACGCTTGAGTTGTGCGAATTCGAATAATGAGCACTATGCGGTCATTCGGGTTTTCGAGCCATTCGAATACTTTTATTTTTGTGATAATGCGAGCACTTGATCATTTACCCATGGTATCCTCTCACTTAAATGCCCATGCTATTGTAACTAAAGAGGGTTATAAATAATGGGGCACACTTTTTAAAAGGACAAATCCGTCCACCATAATGTAGTGATCAATGGTTTTTTTCATTTAATAAACCTCTTTCTTGAATGGATAGCTTTCGATTTATTTTTGGTATGTATTCGAGTTCATATTTTGAATATTGTGTGTTTCATTTTCTCTCCCATTGATTCAACTAGATCTTGGTCCCCCATGGTACGGATAAGTGGTTTAGAGTGAGGTTATGATTTTATGGCTTCTCACAAGGCTATTGCTTCATTGCGACAGCCAATTCATGCAATGGGAGAGCTTCAACGAAATAAAGGCATTAATCTAATTATAAGCGAGTGAGCTTAAGCCTCATTCAAAATCGATTAGGCGTGAGGATGTTTTTGTGACAACATTTTCTTTGGACCTTTTCTTCTACTGTGCTAGGACTTCCTCCTCCTTAGATGAAGGTTCTTTTTCTTCATCCCATGCCTCCTCTTCAGCACGGACAAAGGGATCATTTAGGGTTTCCTCCTTAAGACTATCTCGTGTTTCTTTATGAATGGTTTTTAATTTTTCTCAGAAGCTCGGAGTTTCTCGAGCTCACGGAGTTGTGTTCATTTCCTCCACACGAGGTCTTCTTACGAATAATCATCTTCTAAAACACCTTCTCTTTGGCGTAAATAATGGCCACTTTGATGGAGATAATAAAGATGTTTTAAATCACCCAAAATGAACTCTTCCCACATTTTCTTATAATTCCGCTTGTAGCAATATTTTTATTAGGCCATGTTGAAACATACTACTCTCACCATTTTAGGTTGATCCAAAATGTTTTTGGCCATTTTAGTTAAACTTTTCAATAAGAATAAATGGAGATTCATTTCATGCTTATTCTTAAAACAAACCATATATTTAAGATGATGCACAGTAACAATATATCTACCTTCACAATTAATGTATTTTTGGACCAAATACAAGGGTTAGTGACATACCTTCACCCATGCCTATAGTATGCCCTTGCTCCAATTCGGGCTTTGTTTCTTGGGTATCAAAAGTAGATACAATCAAACTCCTTTATTGCACCTTTGAACCAACATTTACCTCCTACCGAAGGCACATGCAACTGCCACAATGGATTCATCGGAAAAGACTCCATCTAGTTGAAATGACCCACTCTCCCATTAAATTTCTCTGCAAGAGCTCTAGATCACCTTAAAATTGTATCCTTGAAATTTATGATAGAACTAGAGTCAACCAAATTCCTTGAAGTATTTATTACGATATGGAAATTTATCGGGGTCGGGACTAGTAGGTTCAAAACTCGTACTTGAAGGTTTTGGTGTTAAACCATCTCATGGGGAAGAATAAAAAATCTCAACTACACATAAGGTCGGGTGGAAAAACGTGATAACTAAAGAATGGAAGCAAAGGTTTCTATTATGAGAGGATCATGCAAAAATGAAATTTAAGTCAAATCATGAGATTACATGGCGAAAATACACATGCGAGATCCATTGTGATAGGATAGGGTGATAACTACAATAAATCTAAATATTGAGTATGTTGATATTTTAAAAATTAGTGAATCCTTCATATTAAGCCATGAAATAAAGTAAACATGTCCTACCATGATTACCTTAATTACCTTGGGATTATCACCACTAGCACATTTTTCTTGGGTAGTTCATATAATGCTAACTAATGCTACAAAACTTGAGAATTTGTCCACTTGTCGACGATTCTGAGGCTGCTTGTACTAATCATGCGATTATGGCTCATCGTTCTTGAAATATGGCGATTTGAAATTGGTTCATCTAGTAATTGCTAAAGAAAGTATGGAGTTGATGACTTCAAAAAGCAATGTTTAGGTGTGATGGACTTCTTTCAATGGCTCTTGCTTCATTTTCTTTCTTTGGCCACTAATAACTTCTATAGGATAAAATGTTGTTACGGATAGAGGATGTGGTCACAATTCTCAAAATGAATTCCGGTAGTTACTCACAACTTGACCTCGAATGCAGTGGTTGTTATCTCAAACAAAATCACAAAAATATTCACATTTCCACCACTTTGGGTAAAATATCCCACCATTTGAATGAAGGATTTGGAGTTGAGAATGTGAGAGAATAGTTGTACCATCCATTAAAGTATGTTGTTAACTAGCGTGACTATCACATTTAATTTCAATGGAATCTAAGTTACCCTTTGTACATCTTGTGAGGTACAAATAAGCGTGTTGAAGTCGAGTCACTGCATGATCATATAACCAAGAGACATTGATGTATTCACGATTTCCGACAAGAGATTCAAGAAGCTACCATTGATGCATATACTCGAGTCTTTGTAATAATCCCTTATCCTCCTCCCAAGATAATGTGTTGAAGTTGATGGGCGAATAACCATTAGAAGGAGGGCCTTAATGAATCCCTCATCGACACAAGACAAATAAAATGAATTTGGAAGATTATATATATATATATATATATATATATATATATATATATATATATATATATATATATATATATATATATATATATATATATATATAATTTTTAAAAATGAATAAATAAATAAAAGAATAATATGTTGTTATCATTCTTTATTTTCTAATCATAAATATTCAAATTCTATTTTTGTTTGTATCGTGCTAATTGATGAGGGATTCCTTAAGGCCCTCCTTCTAGTAGTTCTTCCCCATCAGCAACACATTGTTGGGAGGAGGAAATAGAAACTATGAATAATATTTAGGAAGAGGAAATAGTAAGGAAGATAGTAAGCTACCTTTATCACTTCCATCCCATTGTGTACAAATTTTATCTACAAGTTCCTCCTTGGACATTGTGGTAGAACTTAGGCCAATTTCCATTCACAGAAAAATACATATGTTGTTCCTCAATGGTTTTAATTTGAGCCCATTACATTTTCAAAAATAGTGTCTAGTTCATATAGTCCCAAACTTGATAATTGATGAATTTTCCTTTAAAATCCGCCAAATATCGAATAAAAAGGAGAACCCGGTATCCTTACTATAATTTCTTCTACAAGATCAATTTATCATGCCACTTATTTGGGAAATGACGACTACGTGGTTTTGGTAGGAAGGCCTTGAGCCCTTCTTGGGGTTCCTCATGGAGCTGAACCATAGTCATGCGGGATGGTATCATTGCTTACATTCATCTGGATAGCCTAATTTTTGACTCACTAGTTAATCCATTGTGCTAGCTCAAGGGGGACAAGGCTAGTCACATGGACCAATATTTGTATTTCAATATGTTGTTCTTGTTACCTCATAATCTAACGAGGGCATAAAAGAGAGATTCCTAAGAGGGAAGGTAGGTCGAGGTGTATGGAGACTTAGCGCCACTTTGTCTACAGGTAAGACTCCATACACTTTCCTTCAACGATGGGAGGAGACTAGATAATTAGGGGAAGTCACTTATAGAGGATGGAAAATAGATGTGAAGTTACCTTAGAAAACCTTTCCCTAGGATAGGATTAATAATGTAGATTCCTTCCTCTTTAGGCAAGGTACAATATTTTATGAGAAGGAGGTGAGGATTTGAGGGTTTGGTTAAAGGAACATGACTTGAAAAGGAGTTTCCCAAATCCATAAAATATTTATAGAACAATAGTTCTTTGGCAGTTTCCCTTGATGAATTATCTTTGATAAGAAATGGGATCCTGAGGCCAAATGGACCTTCGGAGTTAAGGGGATGGAGTTTAGCATTTGATTATATTCTTAACAGAGCCAAGGTAAGGGAAAGGATCAAACAATAATTTTCTCCTAAAGATGTCAAATTGATCCTATGAGGTACTAGCAGCAGGAACAACAGGCAAAGTTTGATCTTGAAGCTATGGATTGGGATTATCTCGCAATCCCATTCGTCTTCAAATTAATAGGAGGCTTGGAGGACACGCCAACGCGGTAGTTAAAATATCAAACTTTTCTAGGGCTATTTTATTGAGAAATTGATGCCCTAGGTGGCCTAATGTGGCTAAACCTATAGAAGAGGGGAGGAAAATGTGAAATAATAATGTTTAAATTACCACCTTTTGATGGATCGGTTCCTAATTCCTCTCGGGGATATGGATTGAGGAGAATTATGAAGATGGACTTAGATTTCTTGTTCAAGGGGGCTCTCAAATTTGACTTAGTCAATGTTAAGGAAAGGCAAAAATTGACCTTAAAAGAATTTATGCTTCATTGCAAATGGAATATGATTATTAAAGATAACTTGATCTCTAGGAAAATTCATTCTGAGAACATGACCCATACATGGAGATAAGCTAGATAGAAACATAATTCCACATTGATGTCGTAAATGAATGCAACAATTAGCCTTAAAATAACAAAAATATCATAATCAATGTATGCAACAAAATGACAAAAAATAGCGTTAAATAGCACTTACATGTAAGAGAATATAGCCAACAGCCAAAACATTCTCGATATAATAGCTCAAGATAAGAAAAGAACCCAATCCATACATCAAAATTCATCCATTATCCAAAAATATCCACCAAGGAAAAAGTGTGAAGTACTCTAATGAGAGAATGATCCAAATCAAGTGCTGATACAAAATGAATCCATCCAACTACTATATATACACTCATTAGGAGTTTTAGTTGCACAATAGTCCTACATTTAGCCCCTAAAAAAAATAATGTGCAATTAATAACTTTTGGTGACAAGCCCACCAAAACTAGCTCCTGAAATGAAATAATAAGCCTCTCGGGAGGTCAAATAATAATCTATACATGTAGTAGGGCCCTCGAGGCCTAATGAGGTCCATAAGTGCCATAATGATGAATAGGATCCTCAAAAGTGATGGAAAAGGGGGTGGTCCCTTTTTTCTCCAAACAATAAACTGTGGTGCTCCCAGGTAGGTGTGGGGGCACACCGAAGCTGTTGCTTATAGGTCTCCAAGCGAGTCAAAGATGCTGTAGACCATATTTAAGGGTTAGATGATGGAATGAATGTTTCCATGTCAATGTACAAGTCCTAGGATACTTTCAAATTATTGTGGTGCACCTTGTTTAGTCGATTTAGTGTTCCTAAATTGCTTTCATTAATTATCCAGCCGGGGCTAGTAAGGCGGTAGGTACGGTGCACCATATGTGCTTAAACCTATTCCTTACTTCGTTGTGTTGTGTTTATGTTATTTTTAGGGAGGTTTTTGTTCTTTGAATTCTAAATATGGTTAATCTAAAGCTATGGAAAGACTTATGTGAATCTAAATTAATTTTAGAAGGAAGAAAAGTATACTAAAACTAATCTAATTTTCATAAAATCAAACCTAAAACTAAGAGCTAGTTTAAGACCTAATTTGGAAGTTTAAAACATTTATCTATTTTGTTTGTTAATCCTAATCCATGGATCTATTTCTAAAAAGACTAAAATTGAGAATTACAATACAGCAGAAGAAACGGAAAATGAATCAACTATTGTACACTTCAATTATCTCTCATTCAATTGTTAGGTATGATCCTATTGAGATGGAGTTTAGTATATTTGTACTGATACATACAAGGTCCTAGAATAGAAAACGAGGAATCACGAATGAAAATATCTAGATGTGTTTAGCTACTCCAATTATTCAAGTTGTAAAGAGTGACCTTCTTTGAAGTAATGTTTGAGTAAGCTAATTACACTGTTTGGAACATTGAGACTAGGAAAGCTCTGTAAATGAATAACTCATAAATTGCATTACATTTAATCATTTCAACCATCCCTTCATAACATGTTGAATTAGTTCCTTGTAGAGTGGTTTTTAGGAATATTGTTGTTGCAATCAAGTGAGATAGCAGTGAAAGCATGTAGATCTAACTAAGATCAACCAAATGTACAATTGACTTATCGATCACACACTCAAATATAAAGTTTTTAACCTCTTGAAATTTATTCGGAAGAAATCAATTATGCCTTTAGTTATTAGCAGAAGCAAATGACAAGTAAGATAAATTCAACTACGCACATGTGAGACATTTAACCATTTTAATATAAATGTTACATATTGAAAATGGCTTTCATAAATATCAATTTGACACAACAATTGGCAACTCTAATTAATAAAAATGAAAAGGCAAGAAGAGTAAACTAAACAACCATGGTTTCTAGCACTTCAAATCTTATCCCAATATTGAAAACAAAGTTTCTATTTTCATGAGAGAAAATGTTTTGGAAGATCAAATTACGCACGATTTACGGCTATTTAAAGCTTCAAATACAGCATAATAGAAATTTCTAAACATAACTAGAGAACTCTAACTTAGAAAAACATAATAAAAACCTCCTTTTTAGAGCTTGAGGGCCCTCTGCTACTAAGTTGGTTGACTCCTAGCTTGTCAAAAGTGCAATCAAACAAACATTTGGTAGCTGAAATTCTTTATTAAAACGAGTACGGAAAAGCAGAGTATTCACTTACCGAATATGAACTATCTTGAGCTTGAACCTATCTCTGGGATTATGGCAGAACCACTATTTAAAGAAGAATTACATAACTAATTGCGAGCTAAGTTAGCTATGGAGCGTAGAGCTTGAATTACAATAAAAATAGGACTATTGGACTCATGATTTGCCTCGAAGAACAAATCGAGTCTAATGTATGAGTAACGTTCTTTGACTTGTAACTTTGACCATAGATTTAGGCACCTCTTTATGTCAATACGGGTCCGATAAATTGAATAGAATCCATGTAGGAAGAATTCTCGAAACACCCACAGTAGCTTGATTCCTCAAGCGGCCTGAAACCTGGTAAACCATAAGAGTGGCTACGAAACGCACAATTAGCTACGGGAATAAGTACATTCTGTAGCTAATTTGAAAAAACTTATCAAAATAGAAAAATAATGAAAATACAATATGACAATCATTTAAATGTATCCTTGAGACAAAACCTTAGCATTCCTCACTAATTATGGTTTATGAACTTATGGAAGAGTGGTGGAATAAGATGAGAAAGAATTGTAAAGGAGAGGGTAATTTTGAGGTTCAACACATGGGAGCCAGGCGGGCATAGTGTACGGATACATCTTCCTCGTCCAAAAGGTGGATCTCAGAAATCTCTAAGCATATATGGGAATCCATGGAGTGTTTTCTACAAATGTGGAGGCCCATGGCTCTCTACACACACCCTATGAGCGCGATAACCCAGCCCTACGAAGGTTGGGATCCGGTAGCAAAAGGAGACCAAACCCAAATGGATAGCATATGTAATCCTGCATAAGATCGGAGAAATGCGTCCCCTAGCCTTCTAGAACAAAAATTCATTAAAGTAATTAGGTAAAGAGCTCACAAACCATGGATAACATGTGGACACTTCATCATGTCCTACCTTCCTTAGTGGGTTGTGGCATGTGATAATGTCTCCAAGCTCACGGGAGGGTTAGCC
The DNA here is from genome assembly GCA_034641835.2 of Pinus albicaulis. Classification (NCBI taxonomy): domain Eukaryota; kingdom Viridiplantae; phylum Streptophyta; class Pinopsida; order Pinales; family Pinaceae; genus Pinus; species Pinus albicaulis. Next base: position 809,511,674 of record CM076582.1, read on the forward strand.
AAGAACCTTATTCGTGGTTTCCTCTTTAGGATAGCTATGCCCAAGGTATATATCCCTGAAATGGTGGTGGCATGTGATAAAGAGGTGAAATGGAATAGAATGAGAGGGGTAATCCTGGGCCACATATCGGGGCACAAGGGTAGCTAAAGAAAAGGAAGCCCACACTTGGGCATATAAAAGGGTAGGAGAGGGAGCAATCATGGTATATGAGATGCCACAGGCAATTCTTCACCCTTATTTATATGCCTTTTTGGATTTTATGATTTTGTTTTATTAACTGCTAGGAGCTCAAAGTATAAAAACATGATGTGTAATATATAGTATTGATTACTCCTTTTTGGCGAGGAGGTTCATTTCCCTCTAGGGGTTAGGACAAATGTGGGTTCTGAATGATAAAGGAGGCTCATCTAGGGCCTATGGAACAAGGGTGATGGCCATGCGTATGGAGTAGAACTCATGCATTGGATTTTTTGCTTATGCTAAAGTATGTTTGTCCCAACCATATTTTGCATCTTGTCATATATTGTCTATTGAATGTGGCCATTTTATGATTTTTATATTTCTTTTCGATTGCTTCAACCTTCGGGGAATGTTGACTTGACCCAAGGTGGGGGCAGAGGGAATGGGGAGGCTAACCCATTTATGTGGACCCGGTTGGTGAGATGATGAATGGGGGTGTAGTGGATGGAAAGGGAGCGATATATGTGGATGAGGAAGCAAGACCATGCAACCAAAGTCGGGGTTTCCCTAGTAATACCACCCTAAAACCAAATGGTTGTGAGAAGTCAGAGGAATCAAATCCAAGGGTAAAATCCAAAATGAGTCAAGGAACATCAACACAAGCTAAGTCCACTCTTTATGCCGAATCCCCCTATCTATCCATGCCCAAAAGTGTCCATGATAAGTAAAACTAATACTAAATTACCAAATGAAAAGGCATACCTTTAAGTTAAGGAGGCCCACCTTCAAACAAACCAATCAATACAAATGGGTGAGGGACCACATGGCTAGCTTAGGTGAGAGAAATGGAACAACGAAATGATTGAGGTACGCAAGGGAGTTAATTTGTCGGTGAGGCCCAATATGGAGAAAAAAAAATTCTCTTAGAATATCACCCACAAAGTGGTGGAGTACTTGATTTTGAACTTGAATTTATGGGACAATATGAGCACCATAGATGGGCATAGAGAAAATATGGGAACCCTCTCTTTGGTCATGGCCATGGAATCGCGAGAGACATACATCCACATGGGTATTTTTTACCTCTAGTTTTGCGGACGTTGGCGCTCTCATATGTGAGCTTAAAAGAAAATTATTTTCGTCGCTAATTTTCTATACAACTGTGCTATTGGAGTTCGTGGCATTTCATGGATGACCATATACTTTGTTGAAAAGTAGTAGAGTTAAAATCAAGATCCCAAGCCTAATTTGCGGTGTAATTGTCATGGTGTTTCTTATATACATCATCACTCTTTCTAATCCATATGTCACATATCGGCTTCTCTTGTCATTTATAGAATTTAGGTATGCTTCTTAATGATTTATTGCAGAAAAGTAGGATCAAATTCGGTGTTCGTGGGGAAAGAGTGAAATAAGTGGAATTTGAAACATCCCAACAGAATCAAATTGAGGATTACGTCGCATGACGAATCGTGAAAATAAAGGGCATACCTAGATCCAATTCCGTGCTACGAGGGATGTTGGACATTTAATGTCACTTCATCCTGAATTCATGGATATTGTGCGTGTATGCGAAGATACTATCATTCATATTTATATTTTTATTGATAAGAAATGCATGATAACTGAAACTGACTTTGAGAAAAATGGGAGACGGAAGAAATTTGTAGTATGCTTTGATTTTTGTGAACGATGTGAATTGAGCTTGATAGTAATATATCAATAGATCATATAACTAAAGGGGTATTTCCCTTGACCTTATTCGTTAATCGACGAGTTGTTTTATCCAAATTTGAGACACTGTTAAAGTGGAAAAATAGTGAGTGAGAAAAGTGTTTGCACCTCACTTTTAGTAACTTCTACCTTTAATTTGGAGTTGAAGCATTGTATTCATCGGTTTAAACTAGAATTGGTAAAAGGGTAAATGAGAGATCGTAACCCTCAACTTTGTTTCTGCATGTTTCATGTGTCTCAAGCATCCATAAATGCACGGATGAACAAGCTTCTGTTAACAATGGAAGAACGGTTCGGGTATGTTAAAAATGTAAGAAGTTTATCAAATATCTGCGCATACATTATTCGTGGGTCCATGGAAAATCTATATGTATAAATCATAAATCACTCTACGGGCCAAATTTTACCGGATTGCCTCACATAATCTCAACCATCCTTTGACGTACAAGAGGAAGTCACCACATTACAAATAACTTCTTAGAAAGGGACTATTGGATCCCATCGATGGAGATTTGGTACAAAAGAATGGCCCTCGCAATAGGAACATATTACACCTTTCCTCGAGATTGGAGACTATATCATGAGAATATTCTACATGAATAATTACTACAAAAGAAAAATCCAAAACCTTACATGAACAATTGACTCAGTTTCATGATGAATGACTCATTACACCTCAAGGTTACATGTCAATATTGATTTGAACTACAAACGTGAATTTTTCTGCGATAAGTTGCAACAAGAAAAGAATGGTCCATTTGAAGACGACAAACGAGAAGGAAAATAAAATCACCCGGATGATGAAGGTGGAGTTGGCATAAGATGTGAGGGATTTCGTAATATGTTCTCTTGAAGATGTTAAGCGAATATCATTAAAGCATTGCGGAAGCGAGTTACCAGCAAACATTTTGTGGAAACGGTATAGAAGGGCCTATTGCAGCCTACGGTGGGACTCATTGGGGAATTTTGAGGTCTAAAATGGGCCTCCTAGGAAATTATAAAATAATAGTGGAAACAATAAAAATAATATTTGATTACATCATCAAATTTTAGAGGGAAAAAAGAAAGCCATTTTTTCAACTGTGTTTTCAAATCATCTCTAATTTTTTACTCAAATTTCGAGCGGGATTACTCATTGGATGCAAAATTTTATTCCTCATCCAAAATTTTTATCTATTTCTAACTCATAGATGGGCCACCTTGGGAAAAATGAAATACATGAAAACATGATTGCAATCACGTGTTTTCATGTATTTCTGATTTTCGTGTAGAGTCATCGAAGTATGCAGCATAGTATTCCTTGGATGAGGTGCATCAATGAGTACTACGCTCGGGAATTTTGGTAAAAACGGGAGAGATAAGTTGAAAATATGAGTTGAAAAAAGTTATTTTATTATTTTATTATTATTATTTTTTATATCTTTTTACCCTTTACTTAAAAAATGGTGAATCATCCCCCATGGTTGACATGTCATCTTGAATCCTATTGGTTCTTATAAAGTTTATTTAGGTTGTACATTTTTTTTCTTAGGAAATGCATTTTAGACCTCAAAACCCCCTAATGTTCAAGCACCAAATTACTTAGATATGTCATACAACATGCTAAATGGAACAGTATTGAGAGCTTTGGGGGTATTGACTCATTTTGAAGAATCAATATCTTAATAGAGTCCCTTGTTTGGAAGATTTCAAGCGCATAGGTGTAGACCTATACATAGGGCAAGTTCCGTTTTAGAAAATGTAGTCCTTCGTGGTGTTTCTAGTCTAACATCATGCTTCTTGACACATTATCTGTTGCAAGTCGAACATGGCATGTTGGAGCCGTTTTCTAGTTTACGGTTGTGAATTTGGCACTATAGGGGTGCCCATGGTGATAAGGCTAACCTTGATGACTATTTCAAAACGTACTTATAGCTACTAAAAACTACCCATTCGATAATTTCATGGTGGGACTATCAAATCATAATGATAGAATAAAAAATGTGAAACTTGAGGATTGGGAGGAATCCTTTACAACATATAATTGGGAATTTACAAAGATAAGCCACAAAATTCTACCATACCTTGGTAGATTGCCAAAACAGTGTTACAGAGTCCATTTTCTAGGCCATACACTTTAGGTATCAAAGTTGTCCCCCGCAAGCATTATAAGGTATCTCTGTCCTCACACCTTCATTCATCGAGGTTATGGTTCAACCACACAAACCCTTTTATCAAAGTCATTTTCTAGGCCACATAGTTGCCAATATATAGTTGGAATACAAGCATTACATGGTATCTCTATCCTTGGATCTTCGCTCATCATAGTTTCTGGGGTCATCCACAAACCCAAAATTATGGTTCAACCACATAAAACCATTTTTTTTTTCATGTAGCCTCACGTTCAACAAAATCTTTTGAAGGGAAATTTATGTAATGGGGACCATTTCTTCTAAGGGGGAGAATTATTCAAATGGAAAGTGGCATCAATCCATGGTGTTCGCCCATGGTAACACACATAGTATTGTAACTCAAGAAATTTATAAATAATGGGGCACACTTTGTAAAATGACAAGTTCATCCACCACAATGTCATGAAAGGATTTTTTCATTTATTAAATTATTTTTTTGAATGGGTATCTTTCGTTTTATTTGTTGAGAGTGGCATTGAGTTCATATTTTGAATATTGTGTTGTTCCTTTTATCCCCAGTGTTCCGAAGACACCTAGATCTCCCCCCAAGGATCTCGTCGGTGCTTCACTTAAATCGAGTCCCAGCGAGCATCAATACGAAAGGTATGAATTTGACTCAATCCCAGGCTCAGAATTTGTTTCACAGCCAGAGCGTACTCATATGGTAATCATGTAGTCCTCCACATTGGTATGTAGGCCCGAAAGAGCTTCAACTAATTGATTCTCCCGGTCTTTATGATGGATCTGCACAATATTAGTGATGATGGCCTCCAATATTTTATTCATGGATTCTACTTTCCCATTCACCTAAGGGTGGTAAGGCGTTGAATTCTAGTGTTGAATATGGTACTACTCCATAATAACTTGATCAAATTTGGTGTGACTTACATCCTTTGATGTGACAATCTCTGTTGGAACATAGAACTAAGTAAAAATATCCTCATAAATCAAAGTTGTGACTATCTATTCATTTGGTTGAGCTACCACCTTGGCCTTGTTATTTACTTAACATCAAATTTAAAATGCACACTAAAAATATATTTCTTCATGCAGGATATTGGCATGATCGGACCTACGAAATCCGGGCTTAACTCTCAAACACTTTGACCAATATTTATGGCTATAATGGCATCTCATCTACCTAAATTGTCCTCCCCCCATCCTTTGGCAGTTATCACACTAGCACACATATTTCTTCGCGTATTTAATATGTTGGGCCAATAATACTAACTTGCAATTCTTCATAGGTAGTGCGTTTTATACGAAAAATGGCCTCCACAAGGCTCATTGGCAATAGCTCTTACAATTTTAAGCCTCCCATCCTCGTGAACTTATCCACCTAATAATAAGACTAAGCATGTATAAAAAAAATCACGGAGTTAATCCAAGAATAATAGGCACTTATATTTATAATCTTGTGCTTTTCATGAGCAAGAAGCTTCTCTAGTATTTTTCTTGTTGCTAGATAATTTGCAATATTTGCAAACTAGGGAAAGTATAGAAACCACAAATAATTGTTCATACGAAAATCTACATTTATAGGAACATTATTTCTTCATGTTTCAACCTAGAAAAGCATAAACCAAATGATATTTACACTAGGTATATCTACAATTGTAACATTAAATTCTTGCAATAGAGTAGATCTCATAATTGTAGTTAGTTACTAGTTTGTTCATGAGATACTAGATTGTTGCATGGTTCGTATGAATGAAGACCTTGCATCTTTGTAATATAAGGCATGAACTTGTTTTATAGAGTGCACCCTTTGGGAGGAACTCCTTCTCTATCATAGTATAATTCAATTTTACAACGGATATAAATTTTAATAATATAATTAATTTCATAATAACGGATGTCATATTTTTTTCCCAAGGACAATTCCCAAATCTATGTCGAAGTGTCAATGGAAATATAAAAAGGTAGATACCAATTGGCCCCCATTAAAATAGGAGAAACAAGAGTTTTCTTTAAAAGCATTAAACACATCTTGGCCTTTGGTTAGTCCATGAAAATGACATCTTTAGACAATATCTGTTCAATGAAGGCATAGCAATATTCATGGAACCTTCAATGAAACATTGATAATACTGCAAAACAAGGGAAACTTCTCACCTCTTTTTGCGTTTTAGGGACTGGTAATTAGGATAAGACATTGATATTGGCGGGATCAACGATGCCTACAACAAACAACATGACCAACACAACACCCTTAGTTAGCATCGACCTACGGTTTATATTACTCAAGGCAAGGTGTGATTCCTATCATCGATTAATAATTTTTTAATATTTTTCCAAGCTTCCTTGAATGAATCCTCATAAATAATTAAATCATACATGTACACCTTGTCTGACCATGGATAAAATCTGAAAAAATTTAATATCTCTTTGAAATGTGGACGGGGCATTACACAACCCAAAATATAAATCTTGATAAGCACAATCTCCCCGGAGAGACAAGTGAAAGTATTTTTCTCTTAATCCTATGGAGCTATCACCATGTTTACACTTACTGAACATCTAAGAACGAGATATATTTCTTTTCCGCTAAGGTGTTAAGGGCCTCATTTATAAATGGAAGAGGAAATAATATTTCATAGTGCCTTTGTTCAACTCGAAAGTATACACACACTCACCATTTTCATGAAGATTTGGAACCACAACTGAGGAAACCCATTTGTTATTAGATATCATGTAGATAGCGTTTAAATCGAGGAAATTTTGTAACTCTTCTTTCGCTACCTCCTTGAGTGCTAGATTCATACGCCTGCGAGGGTTTCCCGGACATGACGAGCATTGACCTACTTATAAATATGATGAGAAGTCATTGCAGGATCAATCCCTTTCATGTCTCGGTAATCCCATGCAAAGGCCTTTATTTATTCCTATAGAACATGCATCTGATTATTTTGTTGCTCATCGGTAAGTTCAACCTTTGATATTCAAGAATTGACTAGGACCTTCAATGGAAATACAACATGGATTTCTATTTCTATAGATGGAGCTTTAGTAGAATTGCATAATGAGGAAAAAACAATAAAATTATTTGTTTCTTGCACAACACTCTTTAAAATCTACTTGAATGGATGATTATCATAACCATAAGAACCTTAATTACATAAAACATAATTAAACTAACTTTCTTCAAAACATTCATAAAATTCTTTTACTCATTGTCATGGCAAAAGAACATTGCTTCTATAGAAAGCTTGCCAGTGTCCAATCATTCCACCAATTTCTGAGGGAACCACAAGGTAATTTTATCCCTCCTTAATGCTTGCCTGACATGTAACAAGCTGCATCCTCTAAACATGACCCAGCAAGCCACAACATATCCCAGATTAACCAAATTCATCAAGTTGTAGATTTGATTTGCATACCAAGTCCCACTAGCTGTTCCATGGAGGACATTCCCTACATTCTTCCTATTTATTGGGTGCATCCCCCCCCCAAAAAAAAAAAAAAAAAAAAAAAAAAAAAAAAAATGGTGTACTGACTTAAGTGTCAGAGGACAATGATTTTCTGTGCTAATATTTGTATGGAAAAAAAATTAATTACTCACTCTAGTTTCTCGTCAGTATAGCTCAAAGTACCATTTTAAAATCTTTACATGGTCCATCAGATTGTATCCCTTGATCTTTGTTTTAGTCGAGAGCTTTGCATTTGTTCGCCTATTACGTGTAAATATATCATCAAGTGCACTTTCATTCTGTCTGCTAAGCATCTTCTTTGTCGAAAAGTCAAATTATATGATAGATTGAATCATCCAGATAAACAAAATGGCACCTTAATCTTTCGTTGAGCCTACGATAATCCTAGTACTTCTTAAGGAATTCATACTTCCCAAGTAATGATCTGTTAACTCCAGAAAAAACACATGACGGGGGGGGGGGCTCTTTTAGGTAGCTACAAGTAGCTAAATTTTGTGTGTCGATCGAATCGCTTCGTACTATGAGATAAGACATAAATTTCAAATAGAAAAGTGTCAGATCTTACTTACTAGCCCTTAAAAGTGTGGGAGTATAGATGGGGAAATGTTCTTCATTTGTACATTAGCGGTTGGATCAATAATTGGAAAACAAAAATTACGTATCATTCTCCTTCTTTGGTTGGTTCGTCTGGTTCTCCTTCAACCATTTTGTTGCCTGCAGCCAAAGCTAATTTCAAATTCCCGGGGGAAGAATCCCACTAGTTGGGTTACTTTGAAATGGTAACCCCACTCCTCTTCCAGAGTATTATTTCAATAACGGGGCCATTGGAGGAAGTGGCGATTGATCTACTCTCCCGATTCTTGATGCTTCACCCAAATTCTCCAATGCTTCACCTTCTCTTCTCCTATACGTATTTATTATACGAAGTTATTATTAAGGGGTCTTTATATTTTATCTTTAATAATTGGAAGTATCGAAATTTAGCTTACCTCTACCTTTCCTACCTCTTCCTCGATTCATACGGGACCAACATCAACCACGGTGAGGAGACAACCCACAAAACATGGATGTGCGGGTTGCTTACCTCTCCATCTTCTTACTCCCTCCACTCTGTGTTTTAGGAGTGCTCGAATGTGCCCATGAGGAAATATAATCAAACATTTAGCCAATCAAAACCTATTCCCTTTGCACCTCCTTGACAACGTTGCAAAATAGCCAGATGTTGATTGTTGAAATTGCGAGTTCATTAAATTATCAATGAGGTCTCGTAATTTGATGAGCCACGCACAATATATGCATGATTAGATCTTATTGGTAAATTATATCACATTTTGTAACATTCAATCAATAATTACTTTCTAGTGGACAAAATTTACACTTCACTTGATAAATAGATATTCAATATTCACCAATATTCGAAAAGAAATTTTCATTCATCAATCTATAACAAGTCAGGTAACAATACCAAATACTAATCAATTCACATTTATGCTAAAAAGGATAAACAAACTATTCAAATAAGAGAACTATAGGACGAGTCATGGGGCTATCTCTCAACCTTCTTGTAGGTCCCTAGGTTGGTAGTCTATTAGTACACACCGATCATGGCCCTTAACACACGGTAACAATCCAACTCATTCAAATTGCAAAGAAATGCTTTGAAAATAATAGATAATATTGACCAATTGTAATGAAATAAATATGAAATAACAATTTACAACATTAACATTACAATTCTATATAAATCAAAAGGCATCACATTAAATGTACTAAGCATATGTAACCAATGCAAATGCATTCCAAACCGGGGGTCCTGCCTTTCTAGAAGCACTGCAGGTAAAAGAAATTGCTACTCCAATAGATTAAACAACAATAGTGCAATTTATATTATATAGTCTTCAAATGTAATACAGAGTCCAAAACTTTGTTCAGCCACTTCAACAGTCTTACAATAACATTACGATAGCTTTTTTCGGTTGGTTGCAAATAAATATAATATCATTGACCAATTCAGTACGAGGAAGAAGGAAAAGCGTTATAATTCAGCGTATAATCTTTACAAAATGGAAATGGACGAAACTGCCTAACTATTACTAAACATTATCGTTCTAAATAAAAACTTAGCTTATATGAAAAAGATAACAAAATAACAACTTCTTTGACCGTGTTGGTCACGATTAGAAGTATCCAAGTTAGCACGTGAACTTAACATTTGCATTCTTTCCTCCTGTAGCTATTCAAGATGGCTTCTTCGGTAGAAAGCCCTGACACCAAGTCTGGTAACCAACGGTATTACCCTTAGGACTTAGGAAAAAATGAGACTGCAAGGGCTTACAGTCATTAAATAGGCGTATTAAAGGCACCTAATGGAAATTAATGGTAAAGTATAAGGAAATGTGGTGAGGCTTCAGATATGACTCATAGAAAAGGTTTGGGGAGTGATTTGAATAGGTGAAATTTGAGGCTCTTCAACTTGGTAGATCTAAGGTTAAGATGGATCTAGGCTAGTCCTAATTAAATTCTATTTTTATCCTATTCTTATTGATAATTAGTTAATCTTAATTTCACCTTCTTTTTCTTCTTTTATATAAATCTTATTCCAACTTAACTTCATTTAATTTTAAGATACTTAATCTAATAATTTAATATTATTCTTTTTAAACAAGTAACTCCTTTTTTCCTAAATATTAATATCAAATTAACCAAACTTATTATTTTATTTTCATTAATTATCTTTTGTTTAATTAGTTTCATTAATTTTATTTTTGTCATATTTTAAATTGAATTTATTTATTCTGATGATATTTGTCAAAATAATGACCGCCGCGAGAAGTATTACTCACAAATTTATGAACATTACTAAATAACAACTTGCAACATGTTTCCTTCAATCAAGGCATCCTCCACGGGTAATAAAAATTAGAAATGTATATATAATTATATTTTCATGTCCACATGTAATAAAAATTAGAAATGTATATATCATTATATTTTCATACCAACGATATAAGGACATAGGCTTTGAAGTACGTTACATTTAAAATTACAATATGATTTGGAGATGTATAACGAGCGGAGGAATTGCTCGGATGGCCAAAATTGTACATAAATCAAGCAAAAAATATAAGAAATCTTACGATAGCAGTGTTTGAATCATGATTTTGATGGTGGAAATGAATTCAACACATCAAAAACCTCTAGTTACAAAATATTAAAGTTTGATAGTTATAACGTGGATATACCTACCGAGATTTTCTTAAAATCTTTACGAAATATCCATGATTTTCGGGACGAAAAGCGATTTATGACTAGGATTTTATTTTAAAATAAATCAAAAATAAAATTATCATTGCAATGTTATATAAAACCTATTCCTTTATCATTGCAATGTGAGATTTGGAGTGTGAACATATTCACTTCATACTAAGTGCCATATGTTCATTTAAATAACGATACATGAAATATTATTCAAAGAACATATTTAAATCAACGCTCCATATGTTCATTTAAGGAATAACGACACATGAAATATTGTTCAAAGAACATATTTGAATCAATGCTCAAAAACATAGTTTATAGCCACAAAAATAGAAAAGTATATAACCACTCACACGACACCAAACGAACTTAGAAATGTAACTTTTAGTCTCCCGGAAAAGCGAAGGTTTTCAAAGCTTTCATTTACCTCATTTTTGTTTGTTTTTGCTTAGTACCGAGGTCTTGCAAGTGCTTTTTCACCTCCTACTTATTCATGTCTATGGAAAAATTCAATGATTGAGTGATTGAGAGTTTAATTTTATGGATTATTTTATTTATACATTTAGTTTTGATGTTGAAGTTGATATCAAATTGTTTTGTTTTAGTTAGTTATAACGAGGTAGAACGTTAAAACATGTTGACATACAATTTTTTTACATTACACCTAAAGCCAACACATCTCACCCATCTTTTGCGCTCTTGGTACCATTATCAATTTTAATTTTAATTTTTATAATTTTAATTATTGGGGTGTACCTCTTATTAATTTATTTTATTATATTTTTGACCAAGTCAAAATGTTTAATATTGACTTATTACAACACGTTTCCATGTTTGGGTTGGGGAGCACCTCTCAATACAAGAAGTATTGATGTTTTAATATAAACGAAAAGTACACATGGATTCTTAGGTAGGAAGAAACATCAAGCTAAATAATCATATGAAATAGATGAAAGAGTAAAGATACAGTAATAAAGATACGGTAAATTCACACTTGTATTAATATATCCTCAAGCCAATGATTGGTACATAGAGTCAATTACATTCATATTTGTATCATGAATATACGGTTACATTAGTTTAACTATCTCAATTGACTTAACCGGATCAACTTGATTGATGCATTTGTGTTAATACCTATAATATTTGTTATACCCGAAAGGTGGCTACTGAGCCTCAAGGAACAAATTTTATTACTAAAAATTGTTGGCTCTTGAAGACTCTTGAAAGGCTTCATGCCTAAATCCAAAATCTTCATTACTATTTCCATTTTATACTCAAAAAATTTTCTTTGATTCCAAGTGAAAGATTCTTGAAAGACCTTCATTTTTCCCTCTTCTCAAACCTTCATTTGTTCCCTTTTCCTCCATAAAACTCCCTTGTTTTCATAAATCCTCTTCTTCCATTTATGAAAATCCTCTTTCCATAGTTAAAAACTCATTTTAAACTATTAAAACCCCCATTCCATTGAAAGACGCATGAAAAACTCATAAAAATACAAGTCTTTACAATAGACTTAAGCCCCCGCTGGGCTTAATTCCTAAACCACTTCCCCACCATACGCTTTGGGGCTGGAACCACTTGCTTAACGGGTTAAGGCGCTTATCGCATGTAAATGTTCAAAGAACGCAAGTTTTTGCGATTAGTTCCATGTTGTGAAAATGTGATTTAAGTCAACACCTTTGTTTGAACCCCGGATCTCGTGCTTTCTCTGCCAAAAACCAAGGTTATAGACTCGGCGCTAATGTAATCAAATATTTCAAGGCTATATGAGTTTATTTGAAATACCCGTATAAATATTTGCGATGTGATTCCTTGTAATCGCACAATCCTCCAATCCGCCCGATCGCATCATTATTTTATATATACGCGGGCAGCCCTGTGCCAAACCTTGTAAATATTTCATTCTCGATGAGCACCACTTTCCTTTAGCAAAATCAAAAGACCCACTTTTCCAAAGTTTTGAGTCTAAAAATACAAAATCACGTGTTTTTATAAAGGGTTGATTGAAAACCATGGGTGCGCAATCGCGAAATCAAATGGAGTTGATTGAAAAGAACCAATCGTAGCGATCCATAAATCAAATGGTTGATTGAAAGAACGATCGCGCGATCGAGATAAAAATGGGTTGATTAAGAAAAGAACCAATCGCGCGATCGCGGATATAAAATGGGTTGATTAGAAAGAAACCAATATGAAGCCAGGTCATATACTAACCTTAGCTAAAGCTCCGGCCGTCGATCTGCCCGCGATCGACGGCGCGATTTCAATCTTCTTAGCCCATTCTATGATCCTCTAGATTAATCCCAATCGTTGGATGATGCTATCCAACGGCTACGCTCCCTCCCACCATGCAGGCAGTTTAAACCTAAAAACGGGATTTCTTAATTGTTTTATGTTTTATGCGGAGTTTTTTAAAAGGTTTTCTGATTATATTGAAGAAAGACCATGAGGTGGCAATGGCGATTCACATTGCCTTTGGCACGTAAGAGAACCTTTCACAAGGCTACGTTAAACGTTTTATCAATGATTCATGAGCGTTGATAGCATAAAAGCCACAACGCGGCCACGCACATTGACAGAGCCTTTATTTATTCAAGAAGCAGTTAAAGAGTATAAGTTTGAAGAAAAAGCACGGCGGATAGAGATTGCGGAGGACGGATTATGAAATTCTGGCTAAGAATGCTTATCAAAGCTAATTCCTAGAGTTATAAAACACGGTTCTGAAAACAACCTAAAGTGTTTTATCAAGCAAAAGGCTTCCACTTGCTTCAAATGAGGCGAATTGATTCCTCGGCTACCACAAAGCCACCTGTGCCTCAAAAGTACTCAATCGAGGCATAATTTATTAATGTTGGATATACGCACTCGCTTGTGACCGGGGAGTTGCTTGCAAGGAAATCAATGCGGAAATATACGAGGTTACTCCAAACATTACACGAAACCTCAAAGTCAATAAAAGCTCCTGCGACTTTGATATTTATTATTAAAACAATTAATACATTCACCTATAAGCTTCTCCATCGAGCCCCTCCAAAAGGCCGAGAAGTCTTGAATGTATTTATTGTCTCGAAGATCTTTTGTTAGATTTCACCTCCTCATTCTTCTTCCTAAATACGGTAGAAGATGAGAAATTTGTTAGTTGTAGAACTTTGATATACACTTGAGTAAACACGATTGTACATAGTATTCATGGCTCTTGGAGATCTATTTGGTGATAGATAGGTTAAGGGCTGAGATGTGTAGATGATTGCTAATCTAAAGCCTTGGACTTAAGGCGCACGCTTGGTTTGGAGCATCCCGATACAAGTTGATTTATGGGATCCTGGTCTATGTTGACGGTGATGTTTTTCTCATAGTAACTTGTTATTTTATTTCTATTCCAAAATGTATTTCATTTCTCTTATAAACAACAACATGCATAGAGTTAGGACCTACGTATATCGGTAACCTTCTGCGGCGAAAATCTTTAACTCTGAATGTTTTCTTCCATCTGTGTTATTTAGGAATGATTTAATTCGGTTTAAGCATAGGAATGTTGGCGTTCCTCGTCTTATTGTCTTAGGCCCGAATATTCTTAAATGTTATGTTGATCTGGTTAAGTAGAGATTTCTTGCTTATGGAATATATGGTGTGCCCTAGTCCTAGTTCTATCCCAAGGCGTACGGAATGTTTCCTTGGAATGTGTTAAAAGGCGGCTAGTTTAGAAGTACTTACTAGATCTTAGGCCATTGTTGTGTTGTCTTTGTGTTGGTCTTGAAAGTAACCAAGTAAAGCGAGCTAGGAGAGGATTTTAGTGGCAGACCACCGCTAGTTTCTACTCCATGGAGTTGCTTCAGAGTTTCCCTTTGTTTTAAGATGTTTTCTATTGAAAGTGTATCAAGGGACGGCTAGTTTAAAAGTACTTACCGGATCTATGGTTGCTTTTATGTTTTTCTTAAGTGTTTGTCAAAGGTACAGGCTAGTTTTAAGTACTTACGGATCTGGGCTTCTCTTTGTTCTTCATATGTTTAATTCTCCTTCTTATTGTATCATTCCATTCCATAAATCAAACTTTAAAGAGAACCCTATAGACATAGATGACTTGCCCCATGGGAACACTCTTGCCTATTCTTTGTTAAGATTAAACCCTATTATGACTCCATGACAATGGACTAAAACATGTAATAATCTATCTTTTTAGCCAAAACTTACTGCGTTTGCACCCCGCAACTTCTCACCTTTGAAACTCTTTGCATTCGGGACTTTACACACCTCAAACGATGATCATGCTCAACCATCAAAAAACCATGAAAACCCTTGGCCTTCATGTTATGTATATTTTATTAATTAGTTAGATATAGTTTCTTAGGTTTTATTAAGTGAAAGGGCATGATCAAAGATCATGCCTCTTCGCCCAAAGGGACACCATAAGGCTATATTTAAAGCCTTGGTGATTCCCCATTGTAATCATATCTCATATCTCATCTTTTATCAATAATAATATATACTTATAAAGTTACAGTTTTTACACTCCATTGGTAATTAGAGCCATCGCTCTTTGGGATCTGTGTGATCACCCGAGAATTAAGGAATTACGAAAATTCGAGTGCAGTTTTTTAAAACCAAGTGCTTGTGGGTAACAACATTTTGTTTTAAAAAAAAGAAGGAAAAATATATATTAATAAAAAAATCAAAAGAAGGAAAGTCAACATAAAGGGGGAAATAAATTAAAAGAAGAAAAAGAAAAAGAAAAGAAGTATATAAGGAAGTACATATACGTACATACGAAAAAAATTAAAATCAAGAAGTAAAAAGGAATAAAGGAAGAGTAATTGCTCGTGGTTTTGGGCCATGTGGTAATTGCCCATGGTATTAAAACCCATTTCCCCTTTTGAAACAACGTGCCTTTTCAAAACAAAGTGACTTTTAAAAACAACGTGACTTTTAAATGTTAACAAATTTTTTTTACATATATATATATATATATATATATATATATATATATATATATATATATATATAATTCAAATAATAAAATAATAATAATAATAATAATAATAATTATTATTATTATTATTATTTAAAAAAAATAATAATTTAATTAATTAATTAAATATTAATTAATTAATTAATTAAAAAAAAGGGGGAAAAATTGGCAGAAAAATATTCCCCACCTGCATTACATGTTCAATGTCTTCATCGATGTCGATGGCCGGAGTCTAGAAGAAGGTGGTGGATGCGAAACAAATCAGCCAATAATTCCAAAAGAATTCGGAAAAACATTAGTCGATCTTGAAGGTACGGTTACGAGGACATAAGACGACATGTAAAGGTTCATGACACGA
Organism: Pinus albicaulis; assembly: GCA_034641835.2. Classification (NCBI taxonomy): domain Eukaryota; kingdom Viridiplantae; phylum Streptophyta; class Pinopsida; order Pinales; family Pinaceae; genus Pinus; species Pinus albicaulis. Next base: position 809,527,775 of record CM076582.1, read on the forward strand.
AGAAATCGAATAGAAAGACAAATGTGGCTAAATCATCATGGAACCCTTACTCTTGATAAGCTAAATGATAATATAGATAAGTTAAGTCGAACACAACCTCCAATGTTTAATTGTGGAACATAATCAGGCGAACAATGTAGTTAATTCAAATCATAATCATCTGAATATGACATGTTTGAAAAAGAGCCATTGAATGAGGTTGAATTAAATCAATATACATGAAAGCTATATGCTGAAATACTTAGAAGCGAACTGAAATCAACCATGAAAGTTATGGGAAATTTGAGAAGCCAATGAGAAAATGCAACTCAATCCACTAGCCAGCCGAAATGCAACAACGAAGTTATTGAGAACTTTTATATAAATGGAAATCTAATGTCGGAAAAAGAAACAATGTTGGTGAAGGAGCCACATAAAGAATTCAACGTATTGCATTATCACGGATGCAACTACGGACATAGTCATTGAAAATAAAAGAGACCATGAAAATATAGATGCTTATAAACGACAAATGTTTCATCACCAAAATTGAAAGAAAAATGTGAAGAGACAAACACATCGCAGGCAACGTGCAGGTTCCGGAAGGCATTAAGGCCTTCGGTGATGGAGAAAACGAGATATAGTTTCTGAAGGAAACGCATTTGATTATGAGGAGAAGTTACATCGGACAATAATTGTTGGTAACTTACCTCTAAATCTAAAAAAGGAACAAAGAAGAATCACCAGGCGATGCCAAGAATAGGATGCGGCCACCGTGATAACGGATCTTGTCACTATCTACATCACCAAAATATTGAACTCGAGGAGATGCTCCACGATATTTTTAAAATGTGGGAAGCAAAGAGCCGTAGCTCAAGAAACCCGGGCGTTCGTCGGCATTGTCCATCATTACGTATGCTGAGGACAAAACGCTTTAAAAGAGGGGCAATGTTATGTATATTTACTAATTATTAGTTAGATATAGTTATCTTAGGTTTATTAAGTGAAAGGGCATGATCAAATATCATGCCTCTTCACCAAGGGACACTATGAGGCTATATTTAAAGCCTCGGTGATTCATTGTAATCATCTTTCATCTTTTATCAATAATAATATATATACTTATCAAGTTTACTAGGTTTTTACCTCACTTCTGCTAGCCTAATACTCCATGGCTTAAACTTCAAAGACAAATCCATATTTGTACATAATTATGTCGACATCATTCAACTACCATAATTGACTAAACAATTTTGACACATGGTAGATCAAAAACATCAACAAACTACCATAATTTTGGTTGTGCTGATTATGGTGTATCCACTTTTATAATCTTGTGATACTCCTAACATATGGTACATCATTAACATCAACTAGTCACCATAATTTCGGTCCATATGACACATAGTATGGAAACTAGTCTTGGTTGACATTATTCCAATTAAATATCTTTGACACATGGTGAATCCTCCAAGACTACACTCTACCCAAGTAATTCTATGCCTAATGCTAAATGAGCTTGATGTTTAAATACCACACGCTATTTGATGTTAACTGAGTAATTCTTCCTAATTCGAGTTAACATACTTGACTAGGAAGAATGAATATCCTTTGTTGGACCATTCTCCTAATTATGGTCATATATGACACAAGGAGAATGCTTGTTCATGATGCTATCCAATAAATTACTCCCACTCGATGAGATAGGAATTCTCCAACAAGTTCAAGATTGTCCTAGTATACTTTTCTGGACAAGGGTTTGTAAGAATATCATCAATATGCTCATCAATAGAAACATATTAGACTTCATTTCTTCCTTCTACACCATGTCACAAATGAAGTGGTACTTTATCTTGATGTGCTTCAACTGTCATGGAAAAGTGGATTGTTTGTTAGCTTATCTTTGATTATCACAATATATCACGATCGGTTCTAGCACACGATGGAAATAGTCTCACGAGTAACTTTGAAGCCACTAACTGTATTACGAATTCGCTAAAATGGCTATAACATATTATGATTCGGAATTATTAAGTGTGATGAATGTATACTTCCTTCTTATCCACAAAATCATAGCGGGCCCTAGTTGAACTAACCTTCATATGTACTCTTTATGTATTAAACACTCCCTTGCCCAATTTGCATCTATATAACCTTGTAAGCGGAATATCACTAATAAATTATAACACACAAATATCTCGATACATGCTTTGCTACAATACAATGATTATGTCTTGGTTCCACCTAGATACGGCTTAAAGTATTCAATGCAAAGAAAATGTTCAACACAGTATTAACGGAATACATCAACGATCCAATCAACTTTGGTACATGGATGGATATGCCAAATCGACTCAAAGTCTCTCCACTTTCTCATTTTTTTCACACCATGGGGTACATAGATTTATAGTCCATTATATATTATGAAACCAACTCACAAAATAGAAGAAAATATGAATAGCATTTCAAAATCAACCTCTTCGAGGGAAACCTACTTTATATTACATAAATGAACAATTATTGGATGATAAAAATGAAAAAACTTCCTTTCTATATATAGGAGTCCAAGGGGTCACAATATAATCTAGCGACATAAAAATAATAATGTAAGAACTATAAAAAATAACAATAATAGGCCACATGGGGCACGATAATAACAATATGGGGACTACATGAGCACAATAAGAACAATAAGGGAGCTACACTAACAATAACAATAAGGGGGATACACTAGTATTATAGGAGCCTAGCATGTCCCTCTCTTCAAAAGTGTTGTCCTCGATGGCAATTAGTTTTGGATGCTTCGGTATAAAATTCTCATCCTCCCATGTCGAATCTTCGGCGGGTAAGTTCTTCAATTTCATGAGATCTTATGAAATTGATCGATTTAAATGAGCTGTCAAGTTCTTATTTAAGTGGCTTGCTTCAAGTTCCAATATGATTTTTCCTTCTTCTTCAAGTTAAGCAATATTGCGCGGAGGCTGAGACATCTACTATAACCTTATTTAATGATCTGGATTTTTATGCGGAACGCAACAAAATACACATATAACCATAAGCACGGAAGTGCAACGAAATAATGCTTCATTTTATTAATAAAAGAATGGCCGAAATAAACTTACAAACATAATGGAAACAAGCTAGGGCATTGGTAGCATATCTGCGAGAATAAATTTGGTGTACGCGAGCCTCGAGCTGTGTTACATTGAGGCTTCGAAGGCCTATTACGGACATAATGGAAATAAATGAGCTAAGATGTGACGGTTTATCCCCGAGAAGAGATGTGACATTGCAGCACCTGAACTATGTTACAATGAGGCTCGAAGGCCTATTTATTGTTGAGAAACAATATGAAACCGAAAGCGTCAAAAACCTAACCTAGGACATGAAACGCCAAAACTCCCCGTTTGGAGGTAAATTGGTGTTACAACTTCCCGGGGGACGTAACTTTGGCATCAGATCTCCCGGATTTGGCATTCAATAGCTGCATTTGAAAGATCTATCGAGAGGAATAAAACTTTTGGTGTGAGCAACATCGGGTCCATGTACCCATATTTGCTCCGAGTTTCCAAAAAACACGTTTAAGGCCTCAAAATAGCTCGAAAGTTCGGGACACGAAATGCGTAAATATAGTAGTTGTCTTGCAAATTAAAAAAATGGAAAAAATTGATGTCGAGGTTCAAATGGAATAGGTGGGTGGCCATAGATATCCACCTAGATCATTAATGCCCGAAGCCGGGCGTGCGAGGACGAAACACCGCCAAAATAGCAAACTGGGAGGTGAAAGGCAGAATTGATGGTGCGGTTCAAATGGAATAGGTGAGTGACCAATGATATCCACATGGATCATTCTCCCTCCTTAGGAAGAAATAGTCCCCATTGCGTTAATTTCCTCCATTGGGGGGGGGGGGGGAGAAATTATGGCCGAACTTGGCATTGGATTTGTCGAGATGAGCGGACCTTTTTGGCGGACGTCTTGGATATAGATCTTTGCCGGTGGGCAACGGTTGAAGGATCTAGGAAAATTTATCCATCATCGCGTTCCCTCTATTTCTCGAGGCCTCCTCGAACAATATTTTGATAAGTCTTACTTTCCTCGTCTTTCTTTCAACCCCCATGATAGGGGTGATTAGGGTTTTCGAGGTTGATCTTGGAAGGGGTGGCCCGGATCGAGATCGAACTCCTTATACCCTGACCGCGTTGGGGACATGCAAAGAAAAAAATAGAAATAGCGGATTACTATGATGCAACGATCCATATTTTATGCGGGAACACAACAAAATACACATATAACCATAAGCATAGAGAGATACGGCGGAAATAATGCTTCATTTTATTAATAAAAGAATGAGCGAAATAAGCTTACAAACATAATGGAAACAGCTAGGGGCGCTGTAGCATATCTTTGAAGATGCGCACATACGGGCCTTTGAACTATGTTACATCGAGGCTCGAAAGGCTTATTATAGACATAATGGAAATAGATGAGCTAAGGGTACTAGCGGCGTATCCTTGAGAAGAGATGTGACGGCTACAGCCCACTTGAGCGTGTTACAATGAGGCTTGAAGGCCTATTTATTTTGTGATGTAAAACTCAAGAAAATTAAAAACCTAACCACAGGAGATGAAGCGCAGCGTGATTTTGTTTAGGTAAATTGGTGTTTCAACTGGGGACTTCTTTGGCATCGATCTCGGTTTAGACGCTCAATAGCTCGTTAGAAATATCTGTCGAGGAATAAAACTTTTGGTGTGAAAAATTGGTTGATGTACCTATGTGTTGCTCCCGGTTTTCCCAACGTCATTGGGAGCCTCGCCAGCTCAGGAGATTTCGGGACAGAAAAAATGCTAAATATAGTAAGTTGTGTTGCAACTTGAAAATGAAAAGAGCGTGGTGGGGGTTCAAATGGAATAAGTGGGTGGCCATGGAAGTATCCACCTAGATCATTAATGCCCCAAAACGGCTTCGGGCTTGCGGGACACAGAAAACACCTTTAAAAATAGTAAAGTGTGGAGGTGAAAGGCTACGAGAATTGATGGTGTGGGTCCAAATGGAATAGGTGGGTGGCCAGATATCCCGCAGATCCTTCATTCCTCCTCCTTAGGAAGCAATGATGCCCATTGCGCTAAGTTCCTCCATGGGGGGGGGTCTGTGAGAGCAGTATTGGATTTGTCCGAGGATATCATGAGACCTTTTGAGCGGACATGCTAGATGTAGATGTCTTGCCGCTAGATGGGTATGGTTGAAGGATTTTGGAAAGAGTTATCCATCATCACATTCTCTGTTTCTCGAGGGCCTAATCGAACAAGATTTTGATAGGATCTTACTCACTCATCCTTTCTTTCCTTTGCAAGAGTCTGTTGGGGTTTGCGAGGCTAATCTTGGAAAGATTTAGCCGGATTGAGTCAGAACGTCTTATAACTAACGCGTTAGGGACATGCAAATAAAAACGAGAGAAAGGCCAGACCCGCTCTAATACCAATGATCCGGATTTTATGCGAAACGCAACATAATACACATATAACCATAAGCATAAGATGCGGCGGAAATAATGCTTCATTTTATTAATAAAAGAATGGTAGAAACCAAGCTTACAAACATAATGGAAACAAGCTAGGGCCTTGGTAGCATACCTCTACGAAGAGATGCTTGGGCGTACGAGGCCTACTAGTTGTGTTACATTGAGGCTGAGCCTATTATAGACATAATGGGAAATAGATGAGCTAAGTGCGCGAGCGTATCTAGAAGAGATGTGACGGCTACCAACCCATGAACTATGTTAAAATGGGCTTGAAGGCCTATTTATTGTTGAGAAACAATGCAAACCCGAAACATCGAAAACTAACCCTAGGAGATGAAGCGCGAAATTGTGGGCCTGTTTGGGTAAATTGGTGTTTCAAATTCCCGGGGGTTGTAACTTTGTCATCCGATCTTCGTTTGACGTGCTCAATAGCTCGTTAGAAAGATGCGTAGAGGACTAAAACTTTGGTGTGAGCAACATGGATTTCCTGGACCCATGTTGCTCCCGAGTTTTCCCAAAAAACGTCGTTTAGGGCCTTCGCGACTCCGAAGTTTACGTGAAAAAAATCCTAAATATAATAAGTTGTCTTATGAGCTTGAAAATGAAAAGAATTGATGGTGGGAGTTCAAATGGAATAGGTGGGTGGCCACCGTGCTCCCTGGATCATTAATGCCCAAAACGACGCGCGTGCGGAGACCGAAGAGCACACTAAAAATAGTAAGTTGTTGGAAGTGAAAAGCTGCAGGTGATGGTGCGGATGAATGGAATAGGTGGGTGGCCATAGATATCCTAGGATCATTCCTCCCTCCTTAGGAAGCAAAGGTCCCCATTGCGTTCAGTTCCTCCATGGGGGGGGGGGGTGTTCTTGAACTTGGTATTGGTTATAGGGATGTCGCGGACCTTTTTGATAGACGTGTTGGATGTAGATGTGCTGCGGTGGGCAACCATTGAAGGATCTAGGAAAATTTATCCATCATCGCGTTTATTTTTTTCTCGAGGGCCTCCTCGAACAAGATTTTGATAGGATCGTACGTTGCTCCCTGTTCTTTCGTTCCACCATGAGGGTTGTCGGGGTTTGCGGGCGGGCTTGGAAGGGTGCAAGTTTGGATCGAGCCACGAACTCCTTATACACGGCACGTTGGGGACATGCAAACAAAAACATACAAAAGAGTAGACCAGCTCTAATAGCATCGATCTAGATTTATGCGGGAACACGACGAGAATACACATATAACCATAAGCATAGAGATGCGACGAGAAAGTACTTCATTTTATTAGTAAAAAATGACTGAAATTAGCTTACAAACATAATGGAAACAAGCTAGGATGCGGTAGCATATCTATGAAGAGATGTGAAGATTGTATGGAGCCTCTAAGTTTGTGTTACATTGAGGCTCGAAGGCCTATTACATACATAATGGAAATAGATGAGCTAAGTGCGGCAACGTATCCTCAAAAGAGATGTGACGAATACCAGCCCACGAACGAGTATTCTGAAATGAGGCTTGAAGGCTATTTATTGTTGAGAAACAATGTAAAACCCGAAAACGTCCAAAAACCTAACCACAGGAGATGAAGCGCCAAAATTGTTTTTCCCATTTGGGTAAATTGGGGTTTCAACTTCAGGGATGTAACTTTGACGTAGATCTCCGGTTTGGCCGCTCGATAGCTCGTTAAAGATATGTTCGAGGACCTAAAACTTTTGGTGTAAGAAACATTGGTCGATGCACACATATTTCTCCGGGGTTTTCCCAAAAAAACGTCGTTTAAAAGACCTCAAACGGCTCGATTCAGGGACCGAAAAGCGCTAAATATAGTAATTTGATGCCCCGCAACTTGAAAACACTAAGAGCGATGGTGAGGGGTTCAAATGAAATAGGTGGGTGGCCTGGAAGTATCCACGGATCATTAATGCCCCAAAACAAGCCGACCATGCGGACACGAAAACCTACTAAAAATAGTAAACACGGAAGTGAAAAATTCTGAAATTGATGGTGCGGGTCCAAATGGAATAGGTGGGTGGCCACCAGGTATCACATGGATCATTCCTCTCTCCTTAGGAAGAAATAGTGCACTTGCGTTAAGTTCTCCTTGGGGGGGGGGAATGCTAAACTTGGTAGTTTTGTCCGGGATGTTGCAGGTACCCAGGCGGAGCGTCTTGGACGTAGATGTGCATTTGGTGGGCGATCGTTGATGGATTTGGGAAAAATTATCCATCATCACATTCACTCACATTTCTCGAGGGCCTCCTCAAACAATATTTTGATAGGATCTTCTACTCCCTCGTCTTTCTTTCCTTAAAGCCATGAAGTCGTCCAAGGTTGCGAGGCTGATCTTGGAAGGGTGCAACGGATCGAGCTCGAACTCCTTATACCTTGACCGCGTTGGGGACATGAAAATAAAAACGGAGAAAGAATTAGACCGCTCGACCACCACGCCGATGCGGATTTTATGCGGGAACGCAACGGAATACACATATACCCACAAGCACGGAGAGATGCGGCGGAAATAATGCTTCATTTTATTAATAAAGGAGTAAGTGAAATAAACTTACAAACATAATGGAAACAAGCTAGGGTGTTGGTAGTGTATCTGCGAGAAGTGATGTAGAGCGTCATGAACTCTGCGCTTGTGTTACATTGAGGCTTGAAGGCCTATTACGGACACTCTAATGGAAATAAATGAGCTAGGGTACGCTGGCCTGCATGAGAAGAGATGTGACGGCTACCGGCCCCTAAATTGTGTTACAATGGCCAACAGAAGAGCCTATTTATTGTTGAGAGATAATAGGGCCTCGTTGGGTAGAATTAAATTGAACACCAACTTCTAGGGGCCATTAACTTTATCCGATCTCCGGTTTGACGTGCTCAATAGCTCGTTAGAAAGATAGCCTGAGAACTAAAACTTTTGTTGTGATTAACATCGGTCCATGCCCATGTTTCTCCCTTTTTACGAAAAACATCGTTTATGGCCTCAGAAAACGGCTCTTTGAAGTTTAGGACAGAAAAAGCGCTAAATATAGTAAGTTGTCTTTTATAACTTGAAAATGGAAAGAAATGATGGTGGGGGTTCAAATGGATAGGTGGGTGGCCAGCGATATCCACTTGGATCATTAATGCCCCAAAACGGCTTCGGGCGTACGAACCGAAAACACCTTTAAAAATGACAAGATTGTTGGAAGTGAAAGGCTGCCAGGAATTGATAGTGCGGAGTCAGATGGGATAGGTGGGTGGCCGCAGGTATCACCTGGAATATTCCTCCCTCCTTAGGAAGCAATGGTCCCCATTGCGTTAAGTTCCTCCATGGGGGAAAATTCTGCTGAACTTGGTATTGGGTTGTCATGATGTCGTGCACCTTTTGGCGGATATTTTGGATGTAGATGTACGTAGGTGGGCGGCAATTGAAGGATCTGGGTAAATTTATCCATCATCGCATTCCTTTGTTTCTCGAGGGCCTCCTCAAACAATATTTTGATGAGATCTTGCTCCTCGTCTTTCCTTCCAACATGGGGGGTCGTCGGGGTTTGCGGGCGATCTTGGAGACGTGCAAGCTGGATCCCGAGCCCAAGCTTATACCTTGGCCAGGTGTTGGGGGTATGCAAAGAAAAATAGAGAAAGAACGGACAGCTCTGTCTACGATCCATATTTTATGCGGGAACACAACATAATACACATATAACCATAAGCACAAAGATGCGGTGGAAATAATGCTTCATTTTATTAATGAAAGAATAGGCGAAATACGCTTACAAACATAATGGAAACAAGCTAGGGCATTGGTAGCATATCTCTTGAAAGAGATGTGACGCATACGAGCCTACGAAGCTGTGTTACATTGAGGCTCGAAGGCCTATTACATACATAATGGAAATAGATGAGCTAGGGTATTAGTAGTGTATCCTTGAGAAAGATGTGACGGATACCGGCCTACGAGAGCGTATTTACAATAGAGGTTCGAAGGCCTATTTATTGTTGAGAAACAATATAAAACTAAAAATGTCCAAAAACCTAACACTAGGAGATGAAAGCGCCAAAACTATGGGCCCGTTTGGGTAAATTGGTGTTTCAACTACAGGGACGTAACTTTTGTCCGATCTCCGTTGTGGCGCTCAATAGCTCGTCGGAAAGATCTGAGTGAGGACTAAAACTTTTGGTGTAGAGAAAAATCGATCCATGGACCCATTTTTCTCTCGGTTTTCCCAAAAAAACGTCGTTTAGGGCCTTAAAACGGCTCACGAAAGTTCGAGTTTAGAAAAGCGCTAAATATAGTAAATTCTTGTGCAACTTGAAAACAAAAGAGCGATATCCACTTGGATCATTAATGCCCCCAAAACGGCTTCGACGTGCAAGACCAAAACATAAAAATAGTAAGTGACTGCTTTGGAAGTGAAAAGCTGCAATTGATGGCGTGGGTCAAATGGAATAGGTGGGTGTGTGATATCTGGATCATTTAAGCATGAAACATGAAAAAATGGGTGCACTCGGGAAGATGCGGAAAGCTCTAATTTGTATGCCATAGTACTGATCTTTTGCAACACTTTGTAAGGACCATAATACTTTGGTGATAATTTGTTATCCTTATTAGCTTGCTTGAGGGACATTTGTTTGTATGGTTGTAGACGTAAAAATACCCAATCGCCTACATCACAACTTCTTTCTTTGCGATGATGATACGCCTATTTTTTCATTCGATTCGCAACGGTGAGGTTATCCTTTAAGGATTGGAGAACTTGTTGTTGATCCTCGATGTGATATTCCACTAACGAACTTATAAAATTTTCTCTTAAAGATGATGTGATGGAGGATGGATAAGTGCCCATAAAAGTGCCATAAATGGGGTCATTTTTGTTTGCCGGTATGGAAGGAAGTGTTATATACCATTCAGCGAGAGGTAACCACTTGACCCATCATGTCTTGTTTATTAGATACAAAACAATGAAGATATGTTTCCAAACATTTGTTCACTATCTCGGTTTTCCCATTAGATTGAGGATGATATGATGAGTTATGAGCTAATTGAGTACCCAAACAAAGAAAATAATTCCCGTCCAAGAATTCCTATAAAAATGGGATCTATGTAAACCTGATAATCTTTGGGTTTCCATGTAGATTTTGTATTATTTCCATAAATGCGGTAGCAAACATGCGGCTTTAAATGGATGAGATGTGCACAAAAGTATGCCACCTTGGTAAGTCTATCAACTACCACCATGATGTGATATTTCACTTCAGAAGGCTTGGGTAAATGCGCTGATAAAATCCGGTGAAACCTCCTCCCAACATTGACTTGGAATGGATAAATGTTGCCTTAGCAAACATGGGGTCTTAATTGTCTCAACTTTATTTTGTTGACAAACCAAACATTTTGCCACAAACTTTTGAATATGAGATTTAAGGCCATCCCGAAAAAAATTCTTCTTGACCCGTGGTAATTTTTTTTAAGATCTTGAGTGCCCTCCTAAGGGAGAAGTGTGCAATTCCAATAGAATATTTTGTTTGAGTTGGGAATTCTTACAAGATATAAAGCGATATATGTACCATAATGAATCATTTTCCACCTAAATGTTTCGGATGTACTAAGATCTTGTTGTGACTTTTGAATGAGTGTCCGCACTCTTCATAATTCTTCCATTCATCCATTGCTTCGGTTATCCACTCAAGTTGGATAATAGAATGGAACAAAGAAATGCTTCCACATCCTCATCCTTTCTTGAGAGTGCATGTGCAACAACATTTTGCTTCCTTTTTTGTAGATGATTTCAAAGTCATAACCCAACATATTTCGACCCACACAACTGCTCTTCTAAAGAGAGTCTTTGTTCAAAAAATTATTTAAAATTTATCATGATGCATTTTAACCTTGAAGTGCCTTCCCATTAGATAAGGTCGACATTGCTTTAGTGCATTTAGCTCTTCAAACATTTCCTTCTCATAAATAGGTTTTTGAGTAAATACTTTCCTTTGATTGGACGACTTTCAAAAGTAATGGGTCTTCTTCCCCATTACAAGCAGCACCAATTCCATTTTCATGAGGCATCACATTCCACGATAAGGTTTTTTGTGAAGCCTTGGCATAAGCTAAGACCGGTGATTGGTACATTACCTCTTTAAGATGTTCAAAGGCCTTAGTTTCTTCGGAGTCCCAGAAAATGCATATTTTCTCGATGTGTTAAATGTTCAGATATTCTCTAGTAATTCTCAACAAACTTGCGATAATACCACTGTTAACCCCATAAATCCTCGAAGATGCTTTATAGCTGCCATTTTCCATTCCTTAATGGATTTAATTTTGACAAGGTCTACCTTAACACCACGATGAGATACGATATCACCCAAATATTCCACCTTATGCCTTCTCCAAAGAAACATTTGGAGGTTTTTTCATAATTGTTTTCTCCTCCAATAGTTTGAGCACCATGTCAAAATGTTGAAAATGATCCTTCAAGAATTGTTGTAGATTAGTATATCATTGAAAAATGCTAACTGAAATTTTCTAAGGAAGGGTTTGAAAATGGAATTCATCGAACCTTGAAATGTGGAAGGTGCATTAGTAAGGCCAAAAGGCATGACCATCATGAGTTATGAATCATTTCGGAATGTATACGTCTTCATTCTAATTTGATGATATCCGGAATGAAGATCCGGCAATTGACAGAATTTCTCCATGTAATTCATCCAATAATTCATCAATGACGGGGGATGAAATTTATATTTAATAGTAAACATTGAGTTCCCTATAATCCCATATCTTCTCGGAGATAAGCTACCAATGCCCTATCCGAGTTTATTTCCATTACGTACGTAAACAAATTTCGGTTATTTGATATTAATGAAATGAAGTATTATTTCCCACAGCATCTTATTTATGGTGTATGTGTATTATGTTGCGTTCCTTCATAAATCCGGATCGGAGGTATCAAAGTAGTGCTCTTTCTGTTCTCGTAGTACCCACTTGGAATTATTTTCGAGATGCCATCGAGGAATAATGCCATCTGGTGAGGAAGCTATGAGGACAAGTACATACAATGGACTACGTTGCGGTGGCAAAGGGATCGAATGTGCATGAGGCGTAGTCTGTTCCATACCCTACGCCTGATATTGATATCAAATATTCGAGAGAAACATTTGTTGCTGAAGTACGCAATTGTCTACATAGATACATTCGGGAGGAAATGAGTTCCTCTACATATCATCGCTTGGTACGACATACCAATATGCGCAAGATTGAGCATAAATTCAAACGGTAGAAACGAGAATTTGGATACGCGAATCAAAAAGTAGGAAAGGTTCCTAAACCACAAAACAAAGGAAAAATCCAAACCTTAAGCAATCCCAGGAAAACCTGCCAGAAACCCGCAACAAAGAAAAACACCGCATGAGGAAACCCAATGAAGGACATGGGAAAGTGGTGAGTTCCATAAAACTCCTACAACAAAGTGAGTTTCGAGACTGACAATCACTAGTGGGTTTGAGATGAGATACCGAAACGGATGCATACTCGACTCTAAATCAAAACCCAACAGAATGACAAAGACGAGTTATTGATGCGAATCCTTTATATGGTTGCTACTATGAAGTTCAGGAAGGAAAATCATAAGATCTAGAAGGAGGAGGAACACATTACACCATTTTTTGGTCATCTAACCTATTATCATTAGATGGACCGATGCATCATGTAAGACCAATTTTGCTCCAAGTAAAATTGCTTTCACTATGAAAACAAACAGTAATCACCTTTATTAAGTTGTTTATGGTCTAAACGAAACCCCATAAAATATTAAATAAATATACATTTGTTCGATTTTCCTCAAGAAATAATTAGTTAAACAATAGTTTAATTAATATTTACAGTTATATTTAACCCAAAACAAGGAAATTAATTAGATAAATGATTATTTATCTTATTATTTCTAAGAATAATTGTTTAAATCTTATTTAAATAATATTATTTGTTAAATATAGCTAATTCACCCTTAAATAATTAAATAAATCATTATTTATTGATTATTACTCAACCATATCCTTAAAATGATAAATAAAATGGTTTATTTATTTATTATTACTTAATCCATCTTAAAATGATAAATAAATCATTTATTTATTTATTATTTACAAATAATGGGATTTGACTCAAGTCAAATTCCTTTTTCCCTCCAACAAATATAATAAGATATTCCATAAAAGTTGGATCTAGATTTGGTTAATAATATTTTAATTATGCACCAATCTCTAGACTAACTCAATATTTTGTTATAAATAGAGGTTTCCCATTCATTTGTCACCTTTTGTTGCCTAAAGATCACTCACGGATCTCAACTCTTGTGATACGGCTATTGATCCATTATCATAGCCATATTTTTCCATTTTTTATGCAGGATTTTCTACACCATAAAGAGAGAGGAATTATAAATCTGAAGTGTTGAGGACTTACAGAACCCCATCCCATTGAGGAGAATAGGAACACCCTCTTGTGTTTTTCCTCAGTGCCATTAATACAAATTTCATTGGAGTATATTCTTGTCTTGTCTATTGGATCTATGGAGTAAATCTTATTTTTCTCTTGTTGCTTAGCTTCTAATGCATAGATCTAGATTTTTGCAACATTTGTCTTGATCATCTAATTTCGGATACAGATATTAGCGAGTCATTTCTCTTTTGTTAGGGCTGTTAGTTATGCGCGGCTAAAGTGGTCTTTTTTCGTACACTTCGGATCAAGATTCATACTAACTGCTTGGCGACTCCACACAAGTTTACCATTACGACCACTTGTCGTTTTACGATCCTTGTATATCATTACATGTCAAACCCTAGGATTTCTCTTCGGCCCTTTTTCTTATTCTTGATATTTTTTTTAACCCATAAAACCTTAAAATGATAAAAATTCTAACTTCCACATGTTTTCGGACCCATTGCGCGGGTGACGGACATCGGCGCGAGTGACGACGGGCCACTACCGAAACTTGCCGTAGGGAGTGCGGAGGTGCGGAGTCACACTTTTACTGTCCAAAACCTACGGCCTGGACCTCCGGGGCTGCACTAAAACCCAAAAGTGTGACCTGCAGCAGTCCAAAAAGCTACTTGCTTTGGACTTTACGTAGGGATTTTTAAAAGAAGAAGTTTTAAGGTTTCTTGAGCCTGCGGTCGGGGGTTGTCTAACCTCCATCTACGCCCATTTTGGACCTATACTTGTTACATTTCCTCAACTAGTGGAAACCTTCCCCCTAGGGCTTGGTACCCTCCACTTTTTGTGGAAGAGTGTTTTGCTATTTCGAGTTGTCACATTTTGAGTCTTGACCATTTTTCAAATACGATACCTCATCTTCGGATAAAATACATTTATCCATCAAATCTCCTCCATTTAGCTTTGTTTGGGTTTTCCTTTAGGGTCCACTCTGTTTCCCTCTTGGAGATAGCCTTTCGCCACCTCTTTTTACAACAATTTTCCTCTGATCTGCTGTTGTTTCTACACCACTTTCCAGCAGATTTTGTCCTTTAGATCCCTGTCCCTTATGACTTTAGATATATTGGATGTTTTAGTGTGTTTTGATTAGTTTTTTCACTCACCTATAGATTATTTTTTGAGAGGCCCACCTCCTTGGGATTAGATTATTGCATTATTAGCTGTTTATTTTCTATTTTGCAGGCTTATATATTGTCATTTGCAGGTTGTTTACAGCTATATAGCACACTTTTTTCTTTTTCTCTACAAATGTATGGGTTTAAAATTTAAAATTTACACACTTCACACACACACCCTAAGCGAAAAAGGGCTTGGTTAACACCGCCAAGAAAAGACTCTAAAACATTGAAATCAATTGATCCTGCACCTCTCTGCCCTTGTTTTGACATTGTAATCAGTTGATCCTGCACCTCCTTGCCCTTGTCGGTCTCTTTTTCCTTTGTGTCGTCACCATTGTGCCACCAAGGCATTTATGCCGGAGACTTCTTGGCCTTCATCCTCAGTTTCTGATAGAAAAACTCACTTCTCTGCGTAGGGTTCGAGTTAGTCCTCCACCGAGTCCGCACACCGACTCTTCTTCTGGTCCTTTAGGTTCTCCTTATCGTTCCGCTTTCGGTTCTCCCCTTGACACCTTCACTATGTCTGGTGCAGGACCTAATACTGGTGGTAACCTCGGCCCTCCCACCGGGAATACCACTAGTGGGACCGCAACGGACACTACCCCGGCTACACCCTTGCTCCGTTTCATGGCAGGCCTCAGCCTCCCCGAATTCGACCAGTTGATAAACGACCCTATACACCATGACGCTAGTTGGCCTGCTATGCCAACAAAGCTCCCTTCAGACATCCCAAAGTTTGAAGATCTTGCTAGACAAGATCCTTCAAATCATGTTCGATCTTTCCACATGTGGTGTTCGTCTAATTCCATTACCGATGACTCTTTCTGTCTTCGGTTGTTCCAACGAACACTTATTGGTGAAGCTTCCAAGTGGTATGTTGATCAGGCCCCTTCCTCTCATACCACCTTTGTGACTCTTGCCCGGGTCTTTTTGTCTTATTTCCAGCTTCCCCTTCGTTACGACACTGGTATCGAGCTCTTGACCTCTTTCCGTCAATTGTCTGCAACCCGCCTATCCGACCATGTTCAAGAATGGCGGAGAAGAAGGAGCCTATGTTGAGCCCCTACATTTGAAGACTATGTCTACATGGACTGGTTCCTTAGGAATCTCTTGCATCCTATCACAAAATATGTCGCATCGCACTTTCCTCAAACCAAAGAAGTCGCTCTCCAAATTGCATTAAAATATGACATGATCTACGCTCAGTCAGGTTATGTTTATACCGTTCTACCTGATCTTCCTAGACTCGGTGGTGCCAATGCACCGGGGGCATCTCACGCCGCCGACGGTATCATTGGAGCTCTTTTTAATCCGTACGCTCAACCTCCCATTGGCTATGGTTTCTCTCAGGGCGGGGCCAACACCTTCGACACTTTTCCCCCTCTTGGTAGCACATATCCAGGATACGGCATGCCTCCTATTTTTGCCCAACCTCTTGTTTACCACACTGCTACCCAACCTCCTTTTTATCTGTATCCACAACCTGGTGCTTCAGCTCCTCCAGCATTAGCACCTCCTCCTCCCTTGCCTTCTCAACCCCCGCAACAACAACTACCACCCCCTCAGGGACAGGTGTATGCACAGTAGGGCACGACTAATCCTCCTCCCTCAAAAAGGAAGAGGAAAGGCACTCAAAATCAAGCTTCCCCTGGTAATCCTGGACCTAATCAAGGTAATGCTCCTAACACTACAAACCAGCAGTAAGGCACTCAGCCCAAGTAGGATAGGCCTCTTCGTACGAACAAGCCCTGTTCTTGTTGTGGTGTTTATGGTCATTATACGCATGATTTTCCTCTTCTGCCACAAATGAGACAACTATGGGAGTCTCAAGAAACATTGAGAGGACAGCAAGCCATCCCTTCTATTCCTCCCAGTCCTACACCTAGTCAACCGGCTGTGCTTACTGATCCTTTCCCTCAACAGGGATTTGTGGCTACCCAACCACCTGAAGGACAAGTGGCCACTCAACCTCTTCCATCTAGTTCCCCTGATTACCAGATTTTCATGATGTCCTCTGAGCAGCCTTCTGAACCTTATTCTCCTGGCCCTTTACTTTTAGCTAGGACTCATGAGCACCTTTATCCTCCTGGAATGGTTCCTCCAGACCTTAACCATCTTGGAGTCGTCCCGCCTGGTCATTACCCCTCTGGTCAGATACCATTCCTAGCTCCCCCACCAGGAGTGTACACGGTACCTATTATGGCTATCCTCTATCTTCCTAACCTGACCCTTGGGATTCCCATCTGGTACCTCGATTCTCCAGCCACTACCCCGCCTGGTCAACCTAAACCTTATTTTTCTTTGACCTCGGTTCAACCAGTCCCTATGACTTCTCCCGCTACAACAGTGCCTCATTCACCTCAATAGGAACCACCTCCCGTTGCGACCACTTCGGGTAAGAAGGGAAAAACTCGCAAGGGGGCATCAAAGGACAAGGCTACCCCAAAAAACCCTGCCCCTTCTCAGCCTCCAAAGCGTACCATCCAGTGTGCTTTGTGTGATGTTGTCAGTCACGCCACCCATACTTTTCTAGAGTTACCTCACCTCAATTCCATGGTCAATGAGACGTTTCTAGAATCTGATATCCCAGAGGTATATGTCACTATACTCTTTTCAATCCCGAAACTCAAACCATTGCGCACAAATCACCCTTGTGCTTTGTGTGATTTCCATGGCCACTACACTCACCTTTGTCCTTGCCTCAAAGAGTATCTCTCCTCTTTATAAGCCTTATGCCAATTCGAGGCCAAGCGCAATGAGTCAACCGCTCCCTTATTTTCGCATCTTGCTTCGGCAACACCAGAGGACACATATGCTCCCATTGACATTCCCCCTTATGATGTCGATATAACAGGGCCTTGGTCGGAAGTCCCCGATGAGACCTCCCCTGAGGTTTCATCTGACCTCCCTTCAGCACCCTCCCTAGTCTCAACATCGATTAATCCTCTGTCTGCTTACTCTTCTGTCACCCCTTGTGACGATGCGCATGCAAACCTCTCCTCTCACGATGAGGAGTAAGGTAGCTTCGCCACGTCAGGGGGTCTTTCTTCCATCAGTCACCCCATCTTCTATTAAGATGACGACATTATGGAATTAGCCACCACTCCTGACTTTACCTATCCCCCCTTACATCGAACTCCTGCATTCGAACCA
This sequence comes from Pinus albicaulis, assembly GCA_034641835.2. Taxonomy (NCBI): domain Eukaryota; kingdom Viridiplantae; phylum Streptophyta; class Pinopsida; order Pinales; family Pinaceae; genus Pinus; species Pinus albicaulis. The sequence goes on from CM076582.1 coordinate 809,546,004, forward strand.
CATGCACCTTATGGCCATTACATTGACACCTAATGTTTGGGTAAGGGGGCACCCATATTTGAGAGACCAGGAGAAATAGTTCTCCAACACTCTCCTAGTGAATCTAGTTGTGTCGACTCTAGTCCCATTATTCTTCCACATTTAGAAGAACCTATAGAGTCCCATATCACTTCAAGATCACTCTAGGGATGATACCCCTCATCATTCCTTCATATTTCATCAACAACCCAGTCTCATAGACATTGTGGTTGACCAACCTATGGGTTTTATGGGAGAGCATAAGTTCATTATCCCCAAATCCTATCTTTGGGATAATAACACCATGTATGCCAACCCAAAAACTTAAATTCCATTTGATTCATATATGCAGTACCAAAATGGATTGGTAATCATCTATTTAATTTCTCAATCTACATAAGCATAACGAAAACAAGTGGCACACCACATCATTAAAATGTGTTTAGATTTCCTTTTTTCTAAATACATTTTGGCATGTCCATAACATTCCTGGGGGAACCCACGCCCCTCAACTATAAAATCCTAGATCTCAGCCCATAACAACACTGAAACCCCCTTTCTCTGATAGGTCCAACTTTCCAAGTCATTCCCTGGGACAGGTAGCAGTTTTCTACCCAGTACCTACTACCCAGGTCGCAGAACAGACCCCAAGAAAGTGCGACCTGACCTGTTCATGAGCTTTGGGTACCTAAGCTGAACTTTCAACCCACTACAATGAAAGAGTAGGATTAGGCATCTTACCTACAACTGTCGGATCTTAAATTCCAACGGTCGATTTATCTGCTACAACCGTTGCAATATTTAAGGCCTCCTCTCCTCACGACATTCACCACAGCTCCACCGGCAAATGAGTGAATCTGGAAGGAAAATTCCTTATTAAAAGAAAACCCTCGATTTTTCTTTCGCTTACTGCGACCAAACCATAGCTCAGTTTGACGAACCGTCTATACCATTGGAAAGATCTCACCAAGCCCTCAAATGGGTATCTATTAGCTTTTTGTGATTTGATACTTCACCAGGACACATTTTTCCCAAGAAGCGCCACTCCACCCTTCCTCAAAATCAAATTTATTCACTTGCAACACTCGTACTGGGGGTACCACGTTGTCTCCATACTTGTTCACGCTCATGTCGACTTTCGTCGTGAGTTACCATCTTGTACTCATGTTTTTATGGTCCCCATTGGACCCTTTCCATATGTGGCAACACCATCGAGTCACCCTTGTTTAGAGCATCCGAGTTGAGTCATCATTGCTTTCATGGAGTCTATCCTGAGTCCCTTTGCATCCTGCTGTAGTCCTCCACCCTTCGTTGCTTGGTCCCTCTCTCGTGTCACACATTATGGCCTTCAGTCCCACTATCCCCTATCCCTCATAATGATGTGTCAGTCGCTACCAAGTCATTCATGCCCTTTATGATCTAACAAGGGAAGTCGTTCGTTCGCTACTCAGTACCCCCCATTTCATCATCATCATTGGTGTCAGTCTGTCAGTCGCTCTACTATTGTCTCTCGTGGCTTAGTTGAGGACCCGTTATTGCCTCACCTATGGCGGAACTCCTTCTGTCGACATCAACTCATTCATTCCAGAAGACAGGTCTAGAGGGCGGTGTACCTTGGTTCCAGCTTCCACTCTTTTTCGGTGCCCCGGATCAGGCAAAGGGATTCCTTATTTCCCTTTGACTTGATTGGCTCTCATCTCTAGCTCCCTTCGGCATGATCGAGATTCGTATACTTGATGGTTGATATCGGTGATTCCCAGGTGTGTGTGAGATGTCTCAACCCTCATGAGGGGGTGGTCCTATAGGTAGCCCCCCACATACCTGGATGACTTCTTCACTCCAGCCTTAGATGCAGCTCCATAGATTTGATGATACCGACCTCAGTCGCTTGCAACACCTTCTTGATTGCATATATCAGTCAGATTTTCAGAGCCCTTTCTTGTTTACCGAGGCATCTGGGTTGTTTTCATATCTCATGTACTCAAATATTATTGTACAAAGTCCTGGTTGTTATCCCAGGCATAATATGTATGTGGGACTCATTATCATGTTATTCATCTGGCTCATGTTTATGCCAACATATGTTTTATTATTTCATCCCGTGGTTTTCCGGACGCCTTGTTGTTTGTACTATTGCCTTGGCTGGCATAGGTATGCCTCCCCCACCGCCTATAGCAGGTACTCACTCAACAAAGAAACTTGTCGCACCTGTAAGTCTCGCCTCCTCAGGGTCTAGTTCTTTTAGCACTTTGGTCTACCTTATACTCCTATCTCTTTGAATTCCCCTTCGATGTCTAGTGATTGAGTTCTTATAGCGTACTTTGGTCATACGATTAGCTCCTAACGCTCGCATGTTGGGGGGCAATCTGTTACACCATTTTTTGGTCATCTAACCCATTGGTATTAGATGGACCCAAGTACACCATGTGAGACCAATTTTACCCCAAGTATAATTGCATTCACTATTAAAATAACTTAATAAAACCACCTTTATTAAGCTATTTATGGTCTAAATAGGAAACCCCATGGGGAAACATTAAATAAATCCATATTTTTTTTATTTTCCTCAAGGAATAATTAGTTAAACAACAGTTTAATTAATATTTCTCGTTATATTTAACCCAAAACAAGGAAATTAATTAGATAAATCATTATTTATCTTATTATTTTCTAAGAATAATTATTTAAACATTACTTAAATAATATTCTTTGTTAAATATGACTAAATCTCCCTTAAATAATTAAATAAATCATTATTTATTTGATTATTACTCAACCATATCCTTAAAATGATAAATAAATAATTTATTTATTTATTATTACTTAATCACATCCTTAAAATGATAAATAAATCATTTATTTATTTATTATTTACAAATAAGGGGATTTGACTCAAGTCAAATTCATTTTCCCTCCAACAAATATAATAAAATATTCCATAAAAGTTGGCTTTTGATTTGGTTAATAATATTTTAACTATGCACCAATATCTAGACTAACTCAATATTTTGTTATAAATAGAAGGGTTTTCCCATTCATTTACCACCTTTTGTTGCCTAAAGATCACTTTGGATCTCAACTCTTGGTCTGGCTATTGATCCACCATCATAGCCATTCTTTTCCATTTTTGTCGGGGTTTTCTACACCATCAAGAGAGAGGAATTCTAAATCTGAAGTGCTGAGGACTTAGAAGAACCCATCTCATTGAGGAGAACCAGGAACACCCTCTTGTGTTTTCCTCCCAGGTGCCATTAATACAAAATTCATTTGATATATTCTTGTCTTGTCTATTGGATGCATAGAGTAAATCTTGTTTTTTCTACTATTTAATGTCTTCTAATGCATAGATCTAGATTTTTGCAGCATTTATCTTGATCACCTAACTGCAAATCTGAAGATATTAGTAGTCATTTCTGTTGTTAGGGCTGTTTGTTATGCGCAGCTAAAGTGGTCTTTTTTCCGTACGCTTGGAATTAAGATTCATACTAACAATGGCATCTACCAAAGTGGGCTCATGTGTTGCTTCTTCAAAAGAAGATGGCTCTGTCATGACACACTTGCTCATAAGAGCCACGTATCTAGTAAATCGGTCAGGTGGCTGTCTCTGTCTATGCTGTGATGTAGGGACTTTTACATTCTGTGCCGCATCAAGCTTCAGTCTCTCAGCTTCTGTGGTACACTTTTTGCCTGTTCTAATGTTTGGTTCTGCATGAGTGGACTCCTCTACTCCATGAATCTCCTCTTGTGGCTGATCCACATCTAGAGGCTCATCTTTGGGAACAAGTATCTCCTCCTCTGCATGCAAGTGTAGCTCCCTCTCAAGCGACAACTTCATGGCTTTCACCTCATTGAATTTTATATCCCGTCGCACCACAGTCATTCGATTGTTTGGAAAATACACATGAGAATTATGGGGTGTTTCTGTGTACCCCACAAATATCCCAACTTCTGTAGTCGGCTCCAGCTTCTTCCTAGCGTCCTTTGTCACATGAATGTAAACAAATGAGCCAAAAATATTCAAATGAGAAATATCGGGCTTCTTACCAGTAAAAGCTTCTTCAGGTGTACTCATGCCAAGTACTCTATGAGGACAACGGTTTTGCACATAAATCGCAGTGTTGCATGCTTTTTCCCACAAGTGCATTGGTAGGCCCTAGTCATGCATCATAGATCGTGCAACACCCACGATCGTTTTGTTCTTCCTCTCCGCGACCCCATTCTGCTGTGGGTTATGAGGCACTATGAGTTCTCTTCGAATTCCTTCTTTGCTACATAAGTCTTTGAATTCGTTCAACATATATTCACCACCATTATCACTCCATAGAGCCTTCACTTGCTTCCCCGACTCCTTCTCCACCAATGCTTTAAACTCACAGAAATTTGAGAATGTTTCGCTCTTCTTTTACATGAAGAAGATCCAACATCTACGAGAATAGTCATTAACAAATATAACATAATACCTGTGTTTTTTTGTTGAAGCAACCGAGAAAGGTCCACACACGTCCATGTGAATTCTCTCCAGGATCACTGAAGCATGGTTCTCCTTCTCATGAAAGGTGGTCTTCACAAACTTACCCATAGTACATCCCTTGCATTGATCTGACTACGCAATAGTACCCTTGGGAAGTCCAGTAGAAATCTGCTGCAAAATCTTCAAAGCGCCATGGTGAAGATGGCCCAATATCCTGTGCCATAATTCGCCCTCATCCCGGCTTACCACTTCTTCTGCTTTGCCCATCATTGTAGCGCAACCATCTACCTCTAGCTTGTAGAGATTCTTAACTTGAATCCCTATCCTCTTGGTTTGACCCATTGTTTTATGTCACAGGAAAGCTTTTCCCTTGCTGAAAACAACGTCATAACCTCTGTCTTCCAACATTGCGACTGAGACCAAGTTCTTCTTCAGACCTGGAACATGCATAATATCTTTCAACGAAAATGGTTTACCTGACTCCCTCTCAAAGGTATTGGTTCCAATGCCAGTCGCACTGTATCTTCCATCGTCGCCCATCTATATATGCATTTGGAGATCCTTCTCCTCCAAGTCACTAAACAACTCCTTGTCTCCCGTCATATGGAAAGACGCACCACTATCAAGATACCACACCGATCCCATTGAGCTTAAAACCAAGCATGCTATCAAAGAGAAATCAAGTTCAAATTGAGAGGCTAAGGCCTCTCCAGCTGCAGCTCCAACAACCTTCTTGTTCTTCTTTTTCTGTGGGCAGTTAGTGGCGAGATGCCCATGTTCGTGACAGTGAAAACACTTCACTTTGGACAAATCCAGCTTCTTGCCTTTAGCCTCAGATTTTGGAGGGAATTTCTTCCCCTTCCCTTTCCTTTCTTTGGAAGCCAAAGTGCAATTCTCTTCATCATTATTCTTCAATGAAGAGCCATCCCTGGTACTTCGCCTTATCTCCTCTTGCACAAGATCAGACTCTGCACAAGATCCGACCAAAGTCGCTCCCAACCCGACAATTTCTCCCTCCCATTGGCAAAGTCTTCATAGCTATGCCAACTCTTCGGAAGCCTAAGGAGAGCCAATCTCACCAAGTCATCATCATCAATAGTAATCCCCACACTTCCCAGTTCATCCGTACAGTGGACAAACTTCGTGAGATATTTTGGAATACTATTTCCCTTCTCCATTTTTATTTTTCTGAGCTTATCTTTCAGCGCCAAATTCCTCTGGTCGCTGCTACTTTGGAAAAGATCTATCAAAGCTTTCCACATTGCAAATGGAGTGGCTTTCCTGTGAAGGCTTGACACAATATGGTCTTTCACACCTTCCAACAAAATTCTTCTTGTCTTTGCTACCTTCTTTTGCCATGCGTCAAGTCCTACAACATCGCTAGAAGCAGGCTTAGGAACATCACTATCAATGAACTCCTTCAACCCATTATCTTCAAGCATCACCTCCATCCTATCCTTCCATGCTATGTAATTCGAGCTGCCATCAAGGGCATACTCCAATCGCAACCCATTGAAAGACATTTTAATGAATACTCAACTGTCGCACCAAGAATTTTCTGTAGCAAATTCGAATTGTCCACCAGCACAAACTCAACAATTTTTCACAATTTCAATCTCCAGTAATCAAAACTGCTCCACTAAAATGTAGATATTTATTAATACTGATGTATTACCGGATCCTCCTGATCTCACAATATTTATCTTCTTGCAAAATACATAATCCTTTCACTAATTAAAGTTACGGAAATTTAAAACTCAATTGCAAACACATGTGAATAAATTCAGTCGCACATAACACAGTTGTTTAACGGGAAAGATTAAAGCTAAAAACCCCAACTATCATATATTATGTATATCAATGGAATCATGTAATAATCTCATACAAAGCTTAGTACACCAAGCTCTCAGTACAATGTAGATTCATTACACACTGTCATGCAAAAATTTGCATATCTATGCATCAATTTCTTGCCTCCTGACAGCCTGCCTCCACTGCGCAATCCCTGCTGAAGAAGACCCCTGAATGAATTCGAATCTGCCTTGCCTTGACTACACAATCCTCGTTGGGAACTCCAATGTGTGTCATATGCATTGAATGCATCACTATAGTCACAACGAATAGTCCATCTCACCCTTTCACCTATCTCTCCACTGGGTCTCCATTGGAATTGACATGCACTGTAGTTAACTGTTGTTTCTGTTCAATTGTTAGTGAGTTATTAATTGTGAATTAATTAACTAATTAATTCACTTAACTCTCACTAGTCACATTTTTCAATTAGACTAGATACAACTAGCTCAACTGAGTTTAACTCACTTAAATGAGCTAAACTAAATAACAACTCCATAAACTACTCTTCCAACTCTATCATAACTTTGCCACTTCAGTTCTAACTGAGTCCTCATGCATGAGCGACCAATAACCCTAGGAATTGCGTAATTCCTTCAGCCCACTAATTTGCCAAATCTGTTCACTAAAATAAAGTGCTCCAAGAGAATAAGTCGATGTTTATTGTCGGATTATTATTAAGAGCTAATAATAATCGACATGCATCTATTTTTAGATCAACGATCTATAAATAGACTTCGCCCAATATTTTAAAAATAGAATTTCATCTATTTTCCACATTTGACCAACCATCTACAAATAGCATCCTGCAACTTATAGAATATGCTCACCATGTCTAAAAATAGACGTACACCTAAAAATAGCCCGCGGGCCCCACTTAGTGAAGGTGCTTACTTTTCACTAAGCTCATCATCTTGTTGAATCTCAAAATTTTTTTCCCAAAAACATTTTAGTATGTATGAAAAAATGTAATTCTTCCAAACTTTATGATTCACCAATTACCATTAAAAAAACAAATTTATTAATAATATAATTAAAATCACCTTTTTTATATTATATTTTATTGTTGTATTTACACCGAAGGTGTTCCTATGATGGGTTTGGTTGGGCAAATTTGACCAATAAGATATGTGTATTTTCGTCTTCCCCCCTCTAAATAAAAATTGACACGTGGCACTGCAACTATCATGGAATTAGCTAGGCAATGTGTTGTCCTTTAAAGTTTTCTATATCCCATCCTAAATGAAAAAAGAGAGATATTTTGATTTTTCATTGGTTTTTAAATTAATTTATCATAAAATTAAGTTTTATTGGATTTTGAAAAAGAAATCTATACAAATATTAGCATAATAAATTATATTTTTTATATTTAAATGTTTTACAATCAATTTATAATAATTTTTTTAATATTTATTATACAAAAATTTAAAATATATAATTAATATATAACACGTGGCACTACAACAGTGATTGAAATTACTCACTTTAAGTTTTTCTGAATCTTATCCTCAATGAAAAAAGAAAAATTCTAATCTCTAAATCCTAAGATATTTTGATTTTTAATTGGATTCTAAATTAATTTATTATAACATTAAGTTTTATTGGGTTTTAAAAAAAATCTATAAAAATATTATATATATATATATATATATATATATATTAATTAAAATTTTGTATAATAAATAGTAAAATAAAATTTTGTATAATACATCAGATTGGATGTGCCTATAATCTATCAAAGCTTTGGCCAAAATCGATGCCATTAGTGTTGATTTTACCCCAAAATGGAAAATTACGAGGACTTGGATGGTGATTTGAAGCATTCAAGGATTGATAGTTTTATTCGCAAGCCCAACTCTAAGATCACATATAGTGTGTTTGGGATTTCACAGGCATGACCTAAAAATTGGTTGGTGAATTCAATATTGTCTCCTTTAGAAGATAACTCATATTCCAAAAAAACATTATGTAATTGCAGTCACCAGAGGTGAGATGTGCTACCCATTCCGCTTAAATTTTTTTTCTTTCTTTTAAAATAACTTTTATATTATCATGGTTCCCATATTTACAAAACTTAGAACCTAAAAGTTCAAAACTGGCACATAATTGAACTTAACGAGAAAATGATTAACGAAATTAGATTGTTTTTCCTCGAAGAGTATCTATCTTTCCACCTCTGGAAGAGTGTCACTCTACTCCAGTTCCACCTCCTCTGTTGTCAATCCCATTCCTCTTGCTCTGACATTGGACTGTACCAAAGGAACTGACAATGATGTCTTTCTGAATACCAAAAATGCCTTCTTCAATCCTAATAGCAGCCTCATTCTGCTCATCAGTGTTTAAAATCTAACAGGTGGAGTCCTATTCAAAGATTTGTATGCCCCTTTCTAACATCTCTTAGTGACTTTAGATATCTATCATCTACATATTCTTATCGAGAAACAATTTTGTTGCACTTATAAAAACAATTAACAATACTTACATTGAAGTGAGTAACAAGATAATCTTCCTAAATCTTTTATTCCTTTGATATACCTTTGCACCTTTAAAAACAATTATGTTATATTGCTTTATATCTTCATTATTGTACTCCTTTATTTTTAGTCTCCCTCCCTTGATGGGAATTTTAAGGAAAATTTTGACCTTTTCCTTTGTTTTCGCTTATAGAATAAATTAAATATATGTTAATGTAGTTGTTAAATTTAGAAAAATTTCAATGAAAGTGATGCAAAATGCATTCAAAATTCAGCATCCAACCTCCCGTGGTTACCCTAAACCAGACGACCACAGCCCAACCCAACTAATATTGGAAAAACAGTGAACGTCATGCCAACGCTACGGATGCAAAGTTAGGAGACTATTGGAATATCCCAATTGAGTCTCCGAACTCAAGTTTAAGCGAATCGATATTGAAAAATCAAAGGAATGACACTGATAATAGTTTCCGATGAACTTATTTTCCAATATAGCAACCGCCACTATAACTATTGGGCAGTACATTTTACCTTGTTCGCATTCATGCGTCTTTCGGGTTTGGAAGCGGTGGAATCGATATCTGAGGAAAAATGCAGCCAATACAGCCACCCTCTCACCGATTTCGGGGTATCAGAGTGGCGCCAATTCTAATACAATTGAGGAGAGACGAGAGATCCGCCATAACCGAGCGCGCTACGAGGGTTCTGGCAGCAGCGACGATGTGGCTTCCTCCAATGCCATGCTTACATGGTATGCAAGGAATGGTAAATTAAACAGCGCACGTAAACTATTTGATGAAATGCCTCAACGGAGCGTGGTTTCTTGGAATGCCATGATTACAGGCTATGCTAAGAATGGCAAACTGGAGGCTGCGCGTTTTCTGTTTGACAAAATGCCTCAACGAGATGTTGTGTCATGGAACGGAATGATCACAGGATATACGCAGAATGGGAGAATAGAGGAAGCACGTGAGCTGTTCGACAAAATGCCTCAACGAAATGTGGTTTCATGGACGGCAATGCTTACAGGGTATGTTCAACGCGGAAGATTAGACAATGCACGCGAGCTGTTTGATAAAATGCTTCAGAGGAATGTGGTATCGTGGACTGCGATGATGATGGGATATGTTGAGGCTGGGAGGATTGAAGAAGGGAGGCAGTTGTTCGACGAAATGCCTGTTCGAGATGTTGTTACATGGACTTCGATGATTTCGGGGTATGCCCAACATGGAAGAATGGAAGATGCACGCCAACTTTTTGATAGGATGCCCGAACGAAATGTCGTCTCTTGGACTGCCTTAGTTTCTGGATATGCTCAAAATGGACACATTGAAGATGCTCGAGACATGTTTGATCAAATGCCTGAACGAAATGATATATCCTGGACTGCTATGATTACAGGGTATGCTCAGAATGGGAGAATAGAGGAGGCACGTCGGATGTTTGACATGATGCCTCGGCAGTCTCTGGTTGCCTATAATGCAATCATTACAGGTTATGCCCAAAATGGGCTAGTGGATGATGCACACCAATTGTTTGAGCGGTTATCTGAGAGGAATGTTGTTTCATGGACTGCTATGCTCACAGGATTTGCTCAGAGTGGAAGAATGCAAGAGGCACTGCAACTGTTTGAGAAGATGCCTGAGCAAACTACAGAGTCCTGGACTGCCATAATTAAAGGGTATGCCCAGCATGGATTTAATAATGACGCGATTAAATTATTTTCGCAAATGCAGCTGGCAGGCGTCAAGCCAAACCAGTCTACTTTAATTAGTGTTCTAACAGCTTGTGTAAGCCTAGTAGCTCTGGAACATGGCAAGCAGGTTCATGATCACATTCTTAAAATGGGATTTGAATTAGATGTCCACGTGGGAAGCATTCTTATTACTATGTATGTCAAATGTGGGAGTATAGGCAATGCGCAGCATGTGTTCAATAGAGCTTCTAAAAAGGATTTAGTGTTGTGGAATGCAATGATTTCTGGCTTTGCCCAACATGGGCATGGTAAGGAAGCTCTACAACTCTTTCAGCAAATGCAGCAGGCAGGTATGAAGCCTGACAAAATCACTTTTGTTGGTGTCTTGTCTGCATGCAGGCACGCAGGCCTTGTGGATGAGGGCTGGCGCTTCTTTGATATTATGAGACACGATTATCATATCTCACCGACAGCGGAGCATTGTGCATGCATGGTTGACCTTCTAGGGCGCTTTGGAAATTTGGAAAAGGCAGAGGACTTTATCAATAGTATGCATTTTGAACCTGATGCGGTTGTCTGGGGAGCCTTGCTTGGTGCATGTAGAATCCACTTAAATTTGGAGATGGCAGAACGCGCAGCAGAACATCTTTTTGAATTGGAACCACATAATGCAGGAACCTACGTGCTGATGTCAAATCTTTATGCAGTGACAGGACGGTGGGATGATGTAGCAAAGATGAGACAAATGATGAAAAACCGGGGAATTCAAAAAGTTCCAGGTTCTAGTTGGATTCAGGTAAATAACAAGGTACATGCATTCCTCGGGGGAGACAGATCGCATTCTCAAACAGAGCAGATCTATGGAATGCTCGAGAGTTTGGCTGGGCAGATGGAGGAGGCAGGGTATGTGCCAGATACCAAGTCTGTGCTGCATGACGTTAACGAGGAGGAAAAGAAACGCATGGTATTCTATCACAGTGAGAAACTTGCTATTGCATTTGGAATTATCAGTGTACCCTTTGGCACGCCAATACGGGTTATCAAGAATCTTCGCATGTGTAGTGATTGCCACACTGCCACCAAGTTCATCTCCAAGATTGTTAGGCGTGAAATTGTTGTGAGGGATGCTAATAGGTTCCATCATTTTAAAGCTGGAGATTGTTCTTGTGGGGATTATTGGTGACACTAAATCAAGCTTGTGCCATGAACTGGTGGTGACTTACTTTATTTCCGTCTGTTATAAACTTACCGTTGAGTTTGTGAAGCTGTATGTAGAGGATTAACCGAGTTTCGCCTGGAGGGGAACTTGTATGGCACATCATTATTGGTTTAAATTGATATTCTGAGATCATTGAGGTGGCATTATGATAAGTTAAGTCACCATTAATATAGCATGTATTGCCGGCAAATGAGGTGAGGTGATTGGGGATACGCCTCATTGCATGTACTTGTCTGTGCATTACAGAATATTTTACATTGTTCATCTTGATGCCATATTTTATGCCATCTGAGGGGCCAGAAATGAAGTAAGTGTGGCTGGCAGAAAGTTGAGAGCTTTGCCAAGGCACTGTTCCATTAATTCTTACTGTCTGAGAATGCTAAATTCTGGTGGCCTAGTCGAGGTAGGTATTGTATTAATTTGGCACATGCATGGATATTTTGATTGCATCAAGAGGGGCTTTCTACAACTCAGTGTGAGGAAGATGTGTAATTCTTTTTGTGCTCAACATGGAGTTGACACATGACAATTAAAAAAAAATCAATAACAAAAAAATTATTTCAATGTTGATGTCCATCTTAAGTACATTATTTTTGTATCAACTATATCTATCTATCTATCTATATATATATATATTTTCCAAGCAAACCTTCGCGGAAAACCCTCAAAGTACTTCCCCTTGATCCATGGATGATAAACGGGGTAATCTGTTGGTCCTAACTATATAGTTCTGAGGCGTTCAAGAGAATTGAACTTGTGACTTCTCCAACTTTGTGGGAGAGAGAAGAGGTCTCACTGATTAGTTGAGTTAAACTCTCTCTCTCTCTCTCTCTCTCTCTATATATATATATATATATATAGGAGTCACGAGGAAGTTCAATTGGCGATCACCATGTTATAAAATATTATGTAAACTATGAGATCCGAGGTTCAAATCCTCCTGATTATTCTGTGTCTAAGGTACATATGTAGACACCTAGAGGTTATAGTGGTAGCAGTGAAAATCGACCTTGCATCACACGAGTATAAATCTGACCTTGCAATTGAAGGTAAAAAATTTCTTATTGTGTCAAAACACATTTCTATAGATCAGTATGAGGGAGGCGTGTAATTCTGCAATACTCAACATGGAGTTGACACACAACATCTAAAAAAATATTATTAACAAAAAAATATTTCAATGTTAGCCATGAGTAAAATATTACAATGTCCACCTTAAATAAATGTTTAGTATGAGAGACAGATTGTTCTCAACTTGAATTTGACATGTGACGTGTGTGTGCGTGCACACACATATATTAAGAATCAACATAGATCCATCTGAACTCTAGATGGAGAGGGATTAAGTCCATTGTTGATTTTTATATAGGGTCTTCTAAACTGATAATTACTTCAAATGATTTAGATCTTATTCTTATTCTTATCCATTATTCCATCATTAAGTAATTACACAGAAGACATCAACAACATAATAATGACAATAGGATCATGAAGAGACAACCACACGAAGAACACATGAATTTACCATGGGAAAACCCACATGGGGAAAACTTATCAACCTTTTCCTAAAAGAAATCATCAAGTTGAACAAAAATACATTAGTCAAATACGAGGTCAAACAGACCAACAATATAGCTAGGTCAAACCTGGTCTGTCAACCTCTTAGTTAAGTCATATGGCTACCCAAGAAATTCGATCTGGCTTGTTTTGTTAGGGTAGAATTTCGACCTCCCTTTTGATCCATAAACTCGGTTTTGCAACCCTCATATCACCTTCTTCTCCGCCTCAAAGAAGACTTCTTATTTAGCCTTAGATTAGTTTCTTCGCTTATCCTCGCTTCCTTGCTTCAGACCTTCGCTTGCCTCAAATAGATCTTCGCTTGCCTCAAATAGATCTTCGCTTGCCTAAGACTAGACCTTCGCTTGCCTTAGACAGATCGAGATTCTTGCTTGATGAGGAGGTCAAATTGCCTCATATATATAGTCATCTTGAAGGTCGAATGGGTGCCTTTCTTTGACTGAGCTGACTTGAGTAGGAGGGCCAACTTGGCCTCTTTTAGAGCCACCAAATTCAATTTTAAAAATTTATTTATTTTTTTCTTTTTCGAAGGTCACGAAGAACATGCCTTTTTACATTTTTCTTTTGACAAAAATAGCATGAAGAACATGCTTTATAGAATACATCAATGATTACAATAGTAATTATGAAGACTGACCATAGCTACAAAATTCAACTCCCTCTTAGCTAGGGAGGTATTCATAGTGACTATCCAGATATTCTCATGTTGACAAATTTCTGTAAGAAAAGGTTATAACAAGTCCAAGTACCATAATCGGGTCAACAATTGTGACACATGGTACAACGATAACATCAATCAATTACCATAATCAGGTCAATACTTCAGACCTATGGTATATCTGCGCCATAATTTGGGTCAGTACTTCAGACACATGGTAAATCAACAACATCAACATGCTATTATAATTCTAGTCTGTACCTTTGACAGATGGTGCATTCTCACCATAATTCTAGTTGGTACTCCTAACAGATGGTAGATCAACCATAATTATGGTCACCTATGACACATGGTACATCATTAGCATTGACTAATCACCATAACTCTGGTTTATTTGTCACATAATATATAGACTAGTCTTGGTTCACCATTATTTTGGTTGGTCCTTGACACATGGTGAATCCCCAAAGGCCACACTCTACCTGAGTAATTCGCCTGATGCTAATGAATTTGATGCTGGAAGGCCACACTCTATTGAGTAATTATGGGCCTCTAGGATCATTCTTCCTAATTTTGGTCAATAACACTTGACATAGGAAGAATGTTTGTCCTCTGCCAGACCATTCTCCCTAATTTTGGTCATATTTGACACAGGGAGAATGTCAGTCCACGACAATGTTGCACGAAGTGGTGACGTTTTTTGGAAGCGGATCCGTGGAAGTGTCATTTCCCAAAAATCTTGGAAGCGAAGTGTCTCAGAAGCGTCTATAATATATATATTTTATATTTTTTTGCATTTACATTAAAAAAAAACATCCAAAATACCAAATTAGTTGTAGAAGATATGGAAACATGCATATTTGTACATAAATCAAGATAGATATGGCATCCATTGTACATTAATGATTGATTATTCAGGATCAGCCATTTAGAATCTAGATTCTTCTCCTCTTGTCTAGCTTTTGCCTCTACCTCGATTGACTAGGGATATTAGTCAACATTTCCCAATTTTGATCAAACTACCTAATCCAAGTCTTAAAATATGGTAGAAAAAACTTAACATGCTTGATTGATGATTTTGACTTGATTGAAAGGTAACTTTTTGCTAAGGGCATGACAAAGGAGTTCAACAATTAACACCACCAACACTAGGGTAAATATAGGGCTTGGTGCTTTTGATTAAATGCCAATCACATACCCTCATACATGATATAATCTAATGAAACGCTATAATCCCATTGATCCTGAATTCTCGAAAACTGTTAAGTCTGCTGAATTTTGAATAGGATGTGATTCTATTTTCTCCATATGAAGTCTGATGAGGATGGAACCACTCTCAAACATCTCGAGTCATTTCATGTTAATGTTAAAAATGTAAGTAAAAGGATGAAAATGAAAGATAAAGGAGAATGTCACTTTTAATTTAAGAATTTAACAGTACCATGAGGGAGAATCTAAGAAGCATCTAAGGAGCATCAAGGGATCACCTTGGGAGTGTCCGAGAAACCCCAACACAACTTAAGTCAAAGAAAAAATAAAAAAATAAATTTTGAACCCTGTGGCACTGCCTGTCTCGCTTCGGTTCTGCATAGGGTCCATATGAATTCGTGCCCGATCTGCGGTCGGATCCGCGGTTTGGAAATCCGAAATTGCGGATCGGGTTGGCACAGTTCCGAATTTCCAGGAATCGTCTTTGTCGACCTGATCTGCAGTGCAAAATTTCTAAACTGTGGATCTGACGGTGGATCCCCCACAGATTCGTACGAGACATGGTTCTCGATTTGGATCCTTGGGGGGGGGGGGTTCGTGCTACATTGGTCCACGATGCTATCTCATCAACACTCCCTCCTCAATGAGAGAGCTATTCTCAACAAGTCCAAGCTTGTCCCTGAAGTATATATACAGACTTCACCCGGGGATAGTGGCTTTGCCAACAATCTACTATACTGTAAAGTAATAATGAAGCCATACTGCTTCCTTTTGTACCATATCTTGGTACCAGATCTCACGGTGCTTCGACCTATCATCATGGTTGTCACCTGTACAATCCTACAAGTAGCCTCTGAAGCCATACTGCTTCTCAACTTGCCAATCCAACTGCAATATACTCGACCTCTGCCATACTAAGCGCGGCATATGCCTACCTCACGCTCATCCAAGAAATTATAATGAAGTTGAAACTGAAGCAATATCTTGATGTGTTTGGAAATTCAATGTGGTAGCTATTAATTCAAATTTTCCTTAACCCTAATATTTGCTTGTGAACTTTACTTATTTTCTTGTGTTTTCTTTATTATATCTTTTTCATCAAACACATATCAAGAGTAGAATAGTAAAGACAATGGACACATAAATTAGGTGCCAAGCTAGGGAAAAACGCCTCCAAGGGGAAAACCCATAAAATATTTTCTCTTCTTATTGAATCTGCTTCAAATGAGACAATCAAGACCCAAACCCTAGACCAAGTCCTTCCTCCACATACCAAATCAACCCTGTAAGAAACCCTTCCAAAAGGATAAGATCAATAAGGCTCACTCCTACATCATCCAACTTCTAACTGCAACTTCAATCCCCAGCTTCGACCTTGCAACTTTGACCCTGTAGCTGCTGCAGAAACCCTAAGACATTGCTTCAAGAGATCCTCGTATGAGCAAGACAATGCTTCCCAAGGTCAATGAAGTCAAATCAGAGTATTCGCTCTTCCAACAACTTGATTCTGCACCTTGATCTCCTACAACTCGAATCTGCAATTTCAGTCTTTCTAGAAGCTGCAAAAACCCTAGATTTTGCACATGTGAGAGAAATAGAGCCCAAAAACAAAGTTTTCTTCTTCTTCTTCGATTCTCCTTGTCTTCTAGAACTCTGCTCTTCCTTTCTTCCTTCTCGTAGCTTTAGATCGAACTTCTTCTTGAGAGATCGAACTTGTGTGTGTGAGTATGTCAAATGAGGTCGAAGTTGCTTGTATTTATAGCCTTTCTAAGGGGTCGAATTCCATCCTTTAGGCCGACTTGAAGTTGCCAACGTTGGAGGTTTCTAAGACTTTCTAGACTCAAAATAAATTATTTTACAAGTTACACCTTGCCCGAAAGGGTCTTATAATCATGATGTTCACTCTCTTGACTCATGAAAATAAATCCTATGACCTAACAAACCCTAGAAGCATGAAGAACATGCTTTTACCTAGAAGACCATCAATAAGAAGCATTAAACCCATGCTTTAAAATAATAACTTTTTCTTTCTTCTTTTGTTTGTTACATAAGATACATATTGAAATGAGTACAATAACAATTATGAAGACCGAAACTAGTTACATTTCCAACACTCCCTCTTAACTAGGGAGCTATTCATAATTTTACAACCAGTACAACATCATTCTCAGACTGAAGAGTCATAATAAGAAGAGTCAGATTGATAAGCCAATTGTAAGCATCATCATTATAGCCAACTGTTGGAGCGGGGTCCCTTGAGGCACAAGTTCCAAAGACAATTTTTTGTATGTTTGTATGTGCGCACTGTGCAAATGAAGTCAAAGGCTTTTTGCCCCAATTTTGGATGTAATTAGGCTTAGATGTAAACTGTGGGCCTCAAACCATGGTTTTAGACCATAGTATCTGCGCGCTAGGCGTATTATAAATAGATAGAGTATGTCTAAGCTAAGTAGTTCAGTTCTAAGTAAGTTGATGAGATATTGAAGCTCTGATAGTATTTGCGTCTGTAAGGGTTTTTGGATTGGGTGAAAGGCTCCTGCTGGGCTGTGTGCGCGGAGACCTAATCTTGGCTGTGTGCAGACTCCACTGGCTGTGTGCGCGGAAGGGTTTGTAAGGGTTTTGAAGAGACAGTTGATGTATGGACGGATCTGAAAGATAATAGAAAGAACAATTTTGGCAAAGCTCTTTGTGTTATGTGTCTATATTTACTATTTATGCTCTAATGAGATCGCAATATCTGTTTACTTATTGATGAATGCACGAAGCTGTCTGATATGATTATGCATGATTATTGATGATTAAGAGATCTGTTAAGTGTTTATGCTTTGATTAAGATCTAGATCTAGTCCTGATCTGTTATTTGCGCTAAAGCGAACAATATTCCTGTATTCTTCTGTTGATAATTGCACATTCTCTGTGTTCCTGTTATAAACTATTGCGCGCATCTGTATAAGTTCACTTAGGGTTTTGCTGAGGACCACTTCATTAAATTCTCTCTCAGGGTGTGGAAACTTGGTTCCAGCACCCCCCCATACTACTTCGGGTGAGACTTTGGTGTATGTAAACAGATCATTGCCGAAATGGCCAATAGTTGGAGGGTTTGTTGGTTTATCCATAAACTTTGAACCTGGGTCAGGACCCCTCAAGCCAACAAATGGTTCCGTTGCTGGGACCGGGATCATCATTTTGAGGGAGATTTGATGTCATGGCATCTATCACGCAATCAATTACAAGATTGGTTAGATAGAAAGATCCTTGAATTCGCGCTGCAGGAGAATAGAAGCACTAAATTATCTAACAAACAATGGGTGCAGAAGTATATTTATACTGAAGTGCATGAAATTTTCTTTTGTTCCTTTGCACATGAACTACAAGAGTGGTTGTCGCGCTTAGTTGAATTCCATCACTGCATAAAAGACGACATAATCACTGATTAGACTTCTGAATTGATCCAACAAGCAGAGAAATTTGATAATAAGATCACTCGCGCGGTAGCTGGGCGGATTTGTGACTGAATTTGTTGTTGACAAATTTGTATCATATTCTGAAGCAGAAAGAAGGTTTTTCAAAGGCCCTAGAGGTAAGTTCTTGTGCTCATTGAAATTATTAATGAAAATGCTATTGTGTGAACGAGGTTGTCTGTGCGAACATACTGCTTGAATGCATCAAAGAGGCTTAGTTACGCGCAGTGGAAGAATTTACTGCGAAGACTCTGAAAAAGTCCTTTATAGCCCTGTGAAGCCTAGATCTAATAGTGAACCTGAACCAGAAACTGACTCTGAAGAAGAAATGTCGTCATATCAAAAGCCCTTGAATATGTTTCCCATTCCATCCACTCCACTTCTGAGCTCACATCACAGATCACCTACCCCACCGCACATTCCATCTCCACCTCCACCTCCACCTCCCCCTGAAGTAGATATGGCTGCATCCATGAAGTTACCTCATTTCAGAGGCATTGGGAATGAGGACACTGATCACTTCTGGTTTGTAATTGAGGCTGTATGGCAGACTCAGCAGGTGAACAATATTGATATTAGAAAAGCGCAGCTGGCTACTGCATTTCAAGATCGCGCGCTAGACTGGTACATTAGGTATGCGCAAGCAAACCCTAATGCTACCCTGGAAGAAATTAAAGCAACCCTAAAAGAGCAATTTAAGAAACCTAAGTCATACGCGCAGTTGGTGACATAAATGAAGGATATCCGTCAAGAACCTAATGAGTCTGTATGTTAGGCTGATCAGAGATGGTGGATTTGTGATTGATGATACTCAACATAAGCAATGGTTCATTGCTATGTTGCTTCCGCATCTGCGCCAACCATTAGGTCAGCAAAAGATTGCTACACAAGCTGAGGCTGTAGAAATTGCAATGAAACTGGAGACTACCCCAACACCTATTGTGTTGGGAACTCAACAGATTCAGAGTCAGCTGGAAGCAATGCGTTTGGAAATTCAAAGTCTGCGCAAGGACAAAGGCAAGGAGGTCTGCGTAGAGGTATGGTGTATCAAATGTAAAGCTTCTATGTATCATAAAGACCAGTGTCCTATTTTCAACAACTATTTGAATGCTGGAGGTCCTAGTCCATTGAAGAATCTTGTGTGGTGTACTATCTGTCAAATTGTTGGACTACATGACACAAATTCTTGCCCAAGGATTGGAAAATATCAACCTGACATGAAGCAGTTATTATGCAAGTTTTGTTCGTCATTAGGGCATGATGAGCAGCATTGCCATACCTATGATATGATGTTGGATAAAGCAGAGATCTATAGAATGCAGGTTGAGCCTACATCACCAGCATCCCCTTTTGGGCGTGGAGGATTCCAAGGTAGAGGAAGAGGCCGAGGGGGTGGATCAACTGGTCGAGGAAGAGGACAAGCGATTTGCTATAACTGTGGTGATGCTGGCCATTATGCGTGCGATTGTCCAAATCCAACGCGATAGTCCCTGCAGGTATTGTAGACAATTTAATCATTTTATAGAAGATTGTCTTGTTTTGATTGCTAAAATGCAAGAAAACGCAAAATCTTCAGATGGTTCGCGCAAAAACTCGGGAAGAAGATCCTTGTGTGAATGTAGTTACCAGGAGTGGTGTAGCTACCAACGAAGGTAAGGGAAAGCAACCTGCCACTGATGTATGGATCCGAAAAGCACCTGACAACAAAGAAGGCTTCAACCTTCAACGTGCTAAAGAGACCTTTATTGAAGCAAGGCAAGAATTTGCAGAAGGAGATACTTCAACAAGTGGTAGAACACTAAAGGAAGCAGGAGAAGAAGAGATTAAGCCATTTTTACAAGCATGCATAAAGTTGCTACGCAACAAGAAGGCTGTTGAAAATTTGTAGGCATTAATAGATAATTGCGCAGAGCAAGGACAACCCTTGGTAGAACAATGAGTAGTCAATAAAATCTATAAGAACTAGAACGGGTAGAGAGATGCATATGACTGTGCAGATTGGTGCTTATGAAATGGACCAAGTCATTCTAGATTTGGGATCAGATGCTAATGTTCTATCTAGACAAACCTGGCAGCGCATGGGAGAGCCAAAGCTGGAATGGTCTACCATCCAACTGTGCATGGCTAATCAGTAGAAGATCATTCCTTTGGGAAGGTTGTCAAAAGTTGTGGTCAATATAGAAGGTGTTAAGGTGTTGGCAGACTTTGAAGTCATACAGATTGTAGATGATACTGATTCCTATCTTGCGTTGCTAGGATTGGATTGGGCCATTGACATGGATGGCATTATCAATCTAAAGCGAAGGAAAATGGAATTTGAAAGCAATGGAGTTAGGGTAATCATTCCTTTGGACCTTGCAGAAGGTCAAAGGTATACTGAACCAGTGCACGTTGAGGATGAGATTGATCAAATTTATTAGCTCGCTTTTCACGAGGAAGACTGGATTAATCCTACAATAGATGGGAACCTTAAATGGGAGAAGGATAGTTCTTGCTTTTCAGACTTTGATGAAGAACTGGAGAATTGGCAGAACTGACTGCATGAGGTGTCTGCGCTGCGCTGTAATCACGTGATCCGCACTTTGCGTTGTATAACATCTGAGGTACGTGATTTCCCACATTATGATGGCTCAACTTATGTAAAGATGTTCCTAGAAGAGCTGGAAAGGTCTGTGCCTGTAGAACAAAGATTCCATGCTTTGGATCTTGGCTTACACGCTACTCCAGCACGATGGTGGGAAACACATAAGGAGAATATGGGATATTGGGAGGAATGTGCGCACATGATGAGGCTGCGGTTTGAATGCCCAGTAATTAAAGAGGAGGATTTATATTCTAGTAAAGAGGATTTGCGCAGACATTTGGCTAAGTGGAATTAGGTATGGGGTGTAGAACCAAGACCTGAATGGGTTCATATGTTTATTCACACATTGGGAAAAGTGCCTACTGAATGGTACTTGGAAACAGAGCTGCGCAGAGGCACTAGTGAGTGGTCTGCACTGGTAGATAGTTTTATTCTTACCTTTAGCTTTGAAGGTGGGCTTGAAACAGTTGGTCAAGCTTTGATCCTAGAAATTATTAATGCACCGATAAGGGAGATTATGCACTGCAGACAATTGGCACTTGTGGAAGTTAGGAAACCGCGCGCACTCAAAGGAACCTCGATCCCCTCGAATATCAGACAAATGCGCTCCATGCTGAGCCTTGTGGGATATTACAGAAAGCGCATTCCCCAGTATGAATTGATAATTGTGCCCATGACCATATTACTCAGAAGAGGTGCAACATTCCAGTGGGATGATGAATGTTAGAGAAGTTTGCAGTTATTAAGGGACATGACGGACACTACTCGATATGCTTTGAATTCCTGTTCAACGAGCTTGTGTTGGGGGGGACGGTCTGTAGATGGTTATCCCTCACCCTGGATTATATGCGCAGTAAGGTGTGACACGTGCATGGTATCTGCGCCAAGAGATTGACTGGTGCACAGAAGTGTCCAAAACTAGCCGTGGAACAATATAAATGGATAAGACAGATTTATTACCATTTTTAGGAGCATCCAAGATGCATTTAATGAAGGAATTTTTCCAGATTTGGGACCGTTTTGTTAGTAATGGAGCCTCATTAATGCAGAAGGAGCCATTGCAGATGCACCACAAGTGTAAATCTGACCTATGGGGTTGCAATGGTTCCCTTTGCGTTACAAGTGATTTTTATGCTCTGAGCTCTATGTTTGCCATTGCATTTGTTTTGTATATGTCAGGTTTGGATCCAGTGTTTGAGGACGCATTATGACAAGCTGGGTTAGGGTACATAATTCAGGACAAGATGATAGCCACAAGACCAAGTGATGACCCTGCTGCACCGGAAGTGCCCATTGTAGAAGCACTTGCGCCATAAAAAACGAAGAGGACCAAACCTCTGGAACACGTAAATCTCCTAGAGATAAGACCCCAAGATCGCGCCATCCAGCGGGAGAGAAACTGAAGAGGCCTATAGTTGAAGTTCCGAAAATTATTGAGGAAGGGGATGAAGAAGTGGTAGAAGTAGCCCCATTCTCGTGGCTTCCAAGTTATATTACTCCGCGCAAACCTACAGTTAAAGTGCCGAAGGCCTTGGATAAGGTGTGTGCGAGTATCCAAGTGCCCCTGATCCTGGAGGATATCCCAATGGAAGGGGATATGCTTGAAAAAATGCCACAGCTGCAATTTGATTACTGGAACATCACAAATGTCGAAAATTTTCCCGATCTCGCGCCAAAGTTCTATCTAGATCAAATTACCTATGAAGGAGGCATGGTGTGCCCGAGCCAAAGAAGGGAATGTTAGGTCTACATAAGGCAGGCCTACTTAATTTGCTTCAAATCCCTCATTTTGGGTGTAGCCCCATTAATGATATCTATGTCAGGCAGCTGTTGACATTAGTCCATGATGATGCACTCTGGTTGGGAGAGCGCATCCTAATTAATGCAGAATTTATTCATCGAATAACAGGTCTACCGAATAAGGGGGTCGATCCTATTGTAGACTTTGGAGGCAAATCGTAGGAGAAAGCAGTGGCAGATCAGATCAAGAAGACATATGATGTCACCCACAAGTCTCGGGGGTTCGTTGTGGAGGAGATTAATGACCCCATGGTCCGTTTTGGCATGCTCATCTTGGCCTGCAACATGATGCGCAAGTGTAGGGCTAAGGAGGTGATTGCTCTGGCTGGAAGATGTGCGAAGGGAGTCATATACAACTAGTGCGGGTATCTATGCAAGTAATTTCTTAAGAATTTGTGTGAGGTCCAGGAGGAAGGCAAGCCCTTCCAGTATGTGTGGCTCCTCTTACTGATTGCACTTATTGGATGGAGAACTCCTTAAGAGACATAATTCTCTGAACTTGAAGAGAAGATGTGCGAAGCTGCGTGCTACACCACACTTTGGAACTCGTCAGACCCAATGTTCACGAAAGAGAATAAGATATTTTGGGTCTTGTATGATGCGACTTGAACCAGGTGTTATAATCCAAGCCTAGACTATCACCCACACTGTATGATCAATACAAAATGATCGTCGACTTTAAGGCTACGTTTCACAACATCCATATCCGCGCCAAGGGCGTTGTAGAGGGCGTGTGGTATGAACTACCCTATTTAGTGACTGAAGATGACCTTATTAGAGTTACAGAAAAATGGTCACCGGATTGGTTGAATCCACCAACACAATCACACACTCTAACAGGAAAATCCATGGAGAAGGCTACTGAAAATCCTGTAGAAACGGAGACAGTGACTATTATAGACAAACTTGTGGAGAAGGAACCCACCCCGGCTACCACTGGAGAAACCATTGACACTACCACAGTGCCGGAGAAGAAGGCTTTGTGCCTAAGGAGATCGGAGAAGTAGAAACATCAAAAGGCACAAAGCGCCCTGACACTGACAGGGGACGATCTCAATGAGATCGAGAACACCGTTAACTCTGTGCAGGAAGATCAATGGACATACATGGTGATCCAATACGAATCTAAGTTGGAGATTGTCCAAGTGGGGTTGCTAGAATTAAAAGTTCAGGCAAGCCAGATCCAGGAGAGCATGTTCCATACGAGCCGGACCAGTGCGCAACCATTGGATGTTGCCTTACCAACATCTGGGGATGCTCGATTTTTCCACATCCCCCTACTAGCAATACAATTGGATGTTAACCAATGTGTGCAATGTACAGGTATAGGTGATATTCATGTTAACCTTTCAATATTTTGTGCAGGAAAACTACATTTTCTACATTCAGTGATTGCATATGAGCTTCAATTCTGAGAAGCAAATGCACAAACGAAGACCAGAGATGCACAACAACAAGTTGCACAAGTGCACCAACAACAACAACAAGCCGAAGCAACTTGCAGAGAAGCAGAGGCACAACGCGTTTCGCTGGAGGCTAAGATCAATCAAGTGTGTTGCGATATTGCAGCTGTCTTGGCAACAACTGCGCCTGCTGAGAAGTTGGAAGGATTGGATGCTGTATTAAAGGCAGTGCATGAGGAGGTTCAAATAATTATAAGGGAGTACGAGCAACAAATCACAGATCTCCAAACCAAATTACTATCGGAAACACCTGCAGAGGTTCGCGCAAAGAGGGTAGCAGAAGTAAAGCAGGCAAAGGATAGCATCACTGTCGCGGTCATCCAGTGTGACAAGTCATTGAACGAGACCATGGACATTTGGGTCTCTCTCCAGAACGATTCGATCATGCAGCAGTTGTGCGACGCACTCAATGAAAAGGAGCAACAATTTGAAGAGATCCGAATAGTCGCACCCACTTTAGTCCTTGCACAACGATTGGCTCGTCTGTAGGAAGGCCGCAGAATTCAGACAGAGATTTCGGACTTGCACAGGAAGGAACAGGTCCGGAAGGAGCATATGAAACTGTGGGCAAAGGAAGTGCTACAACTCTCCCAGACGATGGACAACACCTTAAAGATCGTTCGGTAGACTCAACGCAGAATAGAGATTGCCGCTGAGGGGCCTACTACAGACAAAATGGTTCATCAAATGTAGAGTGCAGTAGCACAAAGCCTTGAGTTAGTGCTCCCTCTCCAGACTTCTGTCAAGACACTCCAAGACAAGACCAAGGAGACAATGCCTCAGTGACTCGGGACGAGTCACATGTTTGTGTTGGGGGCCCGTTGGAGGGGGGTCCCCTAAGGCATAAGTTCCAAAGACACTTTTTGTATGGGTTTGTATGTGCGCGTTGCGCAAATGAATTCAAAGGGATTTTGGCCTCAATTATGGATGTAATTGGGCTTAAATGTAAACTATGGGCCTCAAACCATGGTTTGAGACCATAGTATCTGCGCGCTAGGCGTATTATAAATAGATAAAGTATGTCTAATATAAGTAGTTACGTAATACATGTGTTACGAGATATTGATGCTATGATAGTATTTGCGTCTGTAAGGGTTTTTGGGTTGGGTTGAAAGGCTCCTATTGGCTGTGTGCACGAAGACCTAATCATTGTTGTGTGCGGATTCTATGGCTGTGTGCGTGGAAGGGTTGTAAGGGTTCTATAAGGGTTTTGGAAAGACAATTGATGTATTGATAGATCTGAAAGATAATAAAAGAATAGTTTTGGTGAAGGTCTCTGTGTTATGCGTCTATATTGCTTACTATTTATGCTTTGTTGAGATCATATTGTCTCTTTACTTGTTAATGATTGCACGAATTTGTCTGATATGATTATGAATGATTATAGATGATTAAGAGATATGTTAAGTGTTTACATTAATTAAGGCATATATCTGTTATCTGCATTGAAGCCAACAATATTCCAGTGTTACTCTGTTGATAATCGTGCATTCTCTGTGTTTCTGATATAAACTGTTGCGCGCTTCTGTATAAGTTCACTTAGGGTTTTGCTGAGGACCACTTCATTAAATTCTCTCTTAGGGTGTGGAAACTTGGTTCCAGCACCCCCCGATATTGCTTCGGGTGAGACTTTGGTCTACGCAAGAGGATCACTGCCGAAAGGGCCAGTAGTAAGCGGGTTTGTTGGTTTATTCATAAACTCAGAACTTGGGTCAGAACCTAATGCACGCAAAAGGAATAATATCTTTTGGGTCTTGTATGATGCGACATTGAACTAAGTGGTGCAGTTGAAGCCTCGGTTGTCACCTACTCTTTATGATCAATACAAAATGATAACAGACTTTAAGGCTACCTTTCACAACATCCACATCCACGCCAAGGGCGTTGTAGAGGACATGTGGTATGAGCTTCCCTATTTAGTCACTAAAGATGACCTTATTAGAGTTACAGTTGAAGGGCCACCGACCTGGTTAACTCCACTGACATAGCCACGCAATCCAAAAGGCAAATCCACGGAGAAGGCTACTAAAAAACTTGCAGAAATAGTGCGAGAAACGATTAGAGAGAAACCTACTCAGAAGGAACCAACCTCAACTACGACTGGAGAAACCATTGATATGACGACGGTACTGGAGAACAATGGATCTATGCCTAAGGAGACCAGAGAGGTAGAAAAATCAAAAGGAACAAAGCGCGGCACTCAGGCCACGAGTGGATTGTGCAAGAAGCAGAAGGGCTCTAAGAAAGCATGATAGGAGTTCTTGACACTAACAGAGGATGATCTCAATGAGATTGCAAACATAACACAGTTACATCTGCACAGGAAGATCGATGGACGAACATGGAGGTGCAATACAAATCTGCATTGGAGATTGTCCAAGTGGGGTTGCAAGAATTAAAAGTTCAGGCGAGCCAGATCTAGGAGAGCATGATCCAGACGAGCCAAACCAGTGTGCAACCAATGGATATTTCCTTACCAGCATCCTGGGATTCTCGATTTGTCCACATTCCCCTGTTAGCAATACAAATGGACGCTAACCAACATGTGAAATTTATGGGTACATGTGATATTCATGTTATCCTTTCAGTGTTGCCTGTAAGTAAACTACATTTGCTACATTCAGTGGTTGCATATGAGATTCAATTCCGAGAAGAAATTGCGCAAACAAAGACCAAATATGCACATCAACAGGTTGCACAAGCGCACCGACAAAAAAAACAATCAGAAGCAGTGTGTAGAGAAGCAGAGGCCCAGCGCGTCGCGCTGGAGGCAAAGATCAATCAGGTGTACCGAGACATTCCAGTTGTCTTGGCCACAACTGCACCTGCTGAGAAGTTAGAAAGGTTGGCTGCTGTAGTGAAAACAACGAGTGAGGAGGTTCAAACAATTCACACATAATATGAGTAGTAAATCGTGGACCTCCAAACCAAATTATAGCTGGAGACACCGCTAAGGTTCACGCAAAGAGGGTAGCATAAGTAAAGCAGGTACAAGACAACATTGTTGTCATGGCCACCCAGCATGAAAATTAACTGAATGAGGTCACAGACATTTGAGCCTTTGTCCAGAACGATCCGGTTGTGCAGTAGCTGCGCAACGCACTCAATGAAAAAGGAGCAGCAGTTTGAATAGATCCAAAGAGTCGCACCTACTTTAGTCCTTACACAACGACTTGCTCGTCTGCAGGAAGGCTGAAAAATTCAGACATAGATTTCATACTTGATTCGGAAGGAGTAGGTGCTGAAGAAGCGCACACAACCATGGGCAGAGGAAGCACTTGAACTCTCCCAGGTGTTGGACAACAGCCTGAATATTATTCAGCAGACTTAGCACAGTGTGGAGATGGCCGCTGAGGGGCCTACTATAGACAAGATGGTTCAGCAAGCATAGAGTGCAGCAGCGCAAAGCCTCGAACTAGTGCTCCCTCCACAGAGGTCTGTCAATACACTTAAGGCTAAGACTAAGGAGACAACGCCTCAGTGACTCAGGATGAGTCACATGTTTGTGTTGGGGGCCTGTTGGAGCGGGGTCTCCCGAGGCACAAGTTCCAAAGACACTTTTTGTATTTTTGTATGTGTGCGCTGCACAAATGAAGTCAAAGGGATTTTTGCCCCAATTTTGGATGTAATTAGGCTTAAATGTAAACCGTGGGCCTCAAAACATGGTTTGAGACCATAGTATCAACGCGCTAGGCGTATTATAAATAAATAGAGTATGTCTAAGTTAAGTAATACATGTGTTATGAGATATTGATGTTCTGATAGTATTTGCGTCTGTAAGGGTTTTTGGGTTGGGTTGAAAGGCTCCTGCTAGTTGTGTGCACGGAGACCTAGTCCTAGCTGTGTGCAGACTCCGCTGGTTGTGTGCGCGGAGACCTAGTGGCTGTGTGCAGACTCCGCTGGTTGTGTGCGCGGAAGGGTGTAAGGGTTCTGGAAAGACAGTTGATGTATTGACAGATCTGAAAGACAATAGAAGAACAATTTTTTTGAAGCTCTCTTTGTTATGCGTCTATATTGCTTATTGCATATGCTCTGTTGAGATCACATTGTCTGTTTACTTATTAATGATCGCGTGAAGTTATCTAATATGATTATGCATGATTATAAATTATTAAGAGATCTGTTAAGTGTTTACATTGATTAAGACCTAGATATGTTATCTGCGCTGAAGCGAACAATATTCCAATGTTACTCTGTCGATAATTGTGCATTCTTTGTGTTTCTGTTATAAATTGTTGCACGCATATGCATAAGTTCACTTAGGGTTTTGCTGAGGACCACTTCATTAAATTCTCTCTCAGGGTGCGGAAACCTGGTTCTAGCACCCCCCCATACTGCTTCAGGTGAGACTTTGGTCTGCACAAACGAATCACTGCCGAAAGGGCCAGTATTTGGAGGGATTGTTGGTTTATCCATAAACTCCAAACCTGAGTCAGGACCCCTCAAGCCAACAACCACAATACCAACTTTCTTACCTTTTAACTAAGAAAAATTTGATGATCTAGGAACACTTCTCTCACTTCTTTTTTAACATAGAAATAAAATGTTAAAAAATTATAATGAAACTCTTACATTTTTCAAATTTGATAGACCATATATGTCTTAGTGGGAATTAATCATCATCACCAATAATATTATTTTTACATAGCATATTTCAAATCCATATTAAATATCAAAGGAATAACATATCTCCCTCATATTAAAAAGTTAAATTAGATAAGGTAAAATTCCCAACTTTTTGCAAGCTGTCAACCTCAAAAATTTTCCAATACATGGCCGTTGAGCTCAACACAAAACTTTTTTCCTATTCGCCACTCCAAATATTTCGGTTAACCTTCCATAAAGTAAATATCTCAATCAACAATCAGCAAGATGCTTTTAGTAATGGAATTTTCGATCATCAGCCAAATTTAACATTTAATGGACTTTTCACCTATGCAACTTTTAGAGACTTCACCAAATTCACCCAATGTACAAATTTTTGATTTAACATGCAGATTTTAGATCCCCAAATCAACCATCTAAAAAAGTTGTCATATGATCTCTAAAACCTTGCCAAATTCTGTGAACTTGGTGACATTTTTTATTGTTGGCCAAATTTGACATGTAACCTTATAAAAGTCCCCTTGCCAAATTCCTTGAGCCTTTGTGTTATTTATGGCAGTTGGCCAAATTTGGCATGTAACCTAGAAAAATCAATATGTAACCTAGTAAAATCCCTAATGAATGGAGTAGATTTTATAGATTTTACTGAGCTTCATAACAAATTTAGGGGAATTTACACTAGACAATAAATAAGATTAACTCTATTAAGGAATCTTATCAAATTTATGTACATCAAGCCCCAAAAGATCATAGTTGGATAAAATTCTTGCCCAAAATTCCCTTCTTCTTCGTGCATGAGAAAATACATGAATGGGTAGCATGGTTGGGTGGCTAACCCTAGCTTCTTTGACCATGCTTCGTGCCTCTCCTCCTATGTTGTCGAGATTTTCTACATCCCAGGTGTTGTCATTGGTGGTGTTATTGATGCGTCGATTCCAAATCCAGATTTGGTGGAGTTTTTGAGGGGTTGGGGTTTCCTCAACTCGTGCCTTCACCTACTAGATAAGATGCCTTTTCATGGAATGGGTTTAATGTTGTGGTACTATATAATCGCGAGTTGATTCATCACACTCAGATTTTTCCCATCGTCATTATTGTGTATTTGGGCATTTTTACAGCCTTGAAATGTCTTCGTGGGTGGTTATGGCTAGGCATTGTGTGCCGCTTTCTTCTTCTTTTTTCTCTTGTCATCATGGTGCTCATGTTTTTAGAAAGATCACTCGTTTGCAGCCTTGTTGTATTTTGGGTGCAGATACATTGTTCGTCGTTGGTTTAGGGATGTGTTGAGGGGATGGGGTTTCTTCTCTCGTTTTGTGTGAATCACATTGTCTTTCCCTCGCATGATCTCCGCATTGGAATTTTATTGTCGCGGGGTTTTTTTACATGCATGCTTGGTTCTTGGAGCTTGCACGTAGCTGTTGGGACCAGGGTATTCGCTGGAGTTTGATGCATCGTCCTCCTATGAAAAGTTAAGGGGCTAGGATTTATTAACTCCTTTTGTGCCTTATCACACCTCCTCCTGCATAACCTCTGCAGAGGCTCCATCAAGCTTCTTGGTTTGCTACTTGAGGTTTCGTGGCCTATTTGGCGTGGGATACAGACCCTTTTTTTTTGTAGACATGTTGCTTGTTGGATGACTATATTTTTTTGGGACTTAAGAAGCCCGTGTGCCTTATTTTTTGTTTTTCATTTCGATAGCCTATGGCATCTGTGCCAATTTATATGTCGGTCGGGCCTGTGTGCCTTGGTTTATTATTGTTAGGGCTAGGGTTCCGGAGTTTTATTCTCTTCTCATATGGTGACAAATGCTTTGTATAAAAAAAATGATGCTCATTCGTGGCTATTTCAGCATACACACTTGTCGTGTTTAGAAAGTGTATTTTTTATTTTAATTAATAAAAGTTATGGGTTTTTTCTGTGGGAAAAAATGAGAAAATCCATGAATATAAGTAATTATATGCATATAGCTATTCTAGTATATGCAATGCATTAGAGAAAAAATTATCTAGTGAAATGGATTATTACGAGAATTACACCATAATTTAAGCAAATATTTGCTCCAAAAATAGGTAGTATGCACTTGTAAATAAGCACAATTACATGAAAACATTCACTTGTAAATAAGCACACCAACCAAGAGTTATTGGTCACCGTAATTTATGCATTCCTTAAAAGAGAAATAGGTATGAGTAAAATGTAAACATGCAAACTTGTCAAATGTTACTGCCACCGAAATTTATGCATGTCTTTTTACATGACTAGGCAAGAAGATTAAGTGATTAATTTCTCCACTTTAGACATCAGATTATTCTTGAAATACATATTGAACTCAAACATAACTTTAATTCCTTGCATGAATATGTATATATACATCACAATTATATAAGCAAATCTTGGTCTCTAATTTATTAACAAAAATTCAAAGAGGAAATGAACAATAATCACACGAATAGGGTTAGCACTTATCTAAAATTCCAAACTCACAATCGATCTAGCAAGGAGCCTTGTCCATCAAACCATAGGTTCAACTTCACATCGAATTTCTACAATTATCCACCCCTAGCAAGGCTATGATACGATAAGGGAAAAATTGTAATTCAATGGTATTTGGGCTAGGTGAAGGAAAATCGCTTTCACACACATGATAGAGTCAAGGATTTACTTTCCCAACTAAGTTTTGGCCTCTATGATCTCCATATGCCTCTCAAATTTGTTAGAAAAGTAGATAAGAGAATATCGTCACAACTATACAGTTTATTGGTGACTTCCCCAGCTCTTGCTTGTCTCACTCAACCAACACACATCAAATCATATCCCACTCTACCGAATCAAAGTCCATAGTTCTATGGGAAGTGTTTGATAGGAAAATAAAAATAAAATTTAAGGAGCCCAAAACACACGAACATCATTCTAATTCGTGATTGGCACTTTTCCTAGCATAACATATTTTCCTTCAAGGGTCTCTACCCCCTCCCATATTTTTCCATAATCAATGCAGGTTGATACTATACAATTTGGCATTTACCTCAATCTCGTGGGAAATCTATGGTTCGAGTTCAAAGTCCAAGGGATGTACTCAACCCATTCTGATTTGGGATCAGGGCCTAAGGATTAGCTAAAATTTCAAAGTGCTAAAAAATGCTTCAAACCAAGACGAGAGAGTAGAGCTCATTGTTGGGCCGGAACTAAGGTATGATTTCACCCTACTTTTACTTCGAATTATCATACATTTTCGGGATTTCTCTCATCTTGACAGTAAAATAAAGAAGGGTTAATGAAAAATCAGGATAAAGTGACTAACAATAAGAAACATGTTTAAAATAATAAGGACTTGACTTGTTTCATCTTTATTCGCAGATAAATGAGGCATTTGAATTGACGATGGACAAAAGACAGCTGACAGAAAGAGAACATGAATCCACAGTAACCCCTAGGGATGAGAAAAAGGCGAAAAGACAGATCCACTTCTGAAGAACTCAAACGACAACCACACTCAACCGGCTACCATTTGGAAAATACCGTCCCACTGCTTGAAAACGCCTTAAAAAGGACCAAGGATGAAATAGATAGGCGATTTGAATAGGAATTTCCTTCTGTAATCAACGCATCAGGACATAACTGTTTCATTGTATCACTGTATTATCCTTCAATTTAATAAAGAGTTTTGATGTTTTGAGCAATCATCTTTTGAGTTTTTCATTACGTTATAACTTCAGGTGGTTTGGGCCCAGCCCCTGGGAATTTCTCCACTGATTTCCGTGCTGTGCGTTAGTTAAAGAATTAATGACCAGTTATCTGATGCAGTTTTTGAATTACTTTTCCACTCGATAAAATAGAATTACATGAGGTCTTGATAAAATAGAATTACATGAGGTTACAGTTTCTCCTTCGTTAGAGTAGTTTAGCAGCCGTGCTTTATGGTTTATGGTAATGCTTTATTGCTATTAAATGTTTCCATTCCATTTTGTCTCACACTTTTATAGTCGCTTTATGAATCGTAGAGTGCTTATTGTTCACTGTTATCTATTTCTAAGAATTAGATGGTTCCCTCAGTACAATAAGGCATCCAATTGTTGATTAATGTCAATTAGTTAGTTTGCAAAGAGAATTCCATTGCAAAATCATATAAGTAATTATTGATTCAGTTCATTCAGATTGTTGTTTAGTTCATTAAGGTTGTTGTTCAATTCATTAAGGTTGATGTTCAATTCATTAAGATTGTTGTTCAATGCATCATTATGTTGTTCAATCATAGGTTTCTCTCCTTCAGAACTAGGTAGAGTAGTTAGTTGCATTATGCCATTTTCACGTCCCTTTGAGTTGATTGAACTTCGAGAATTAGAGAATCCTTTTCATAAGAAACATAGAGTAACTATCATTCGATATCACTTGCATATATTGTGCTTACACTCTTGAAATAAGAAGACTTACCCTGGGTTGAAAGTTGAATGAGGAGCTTAGAGGTTGCCTATAATAAGCCACCTTTGTGAACTGACATTTTTGGCATCGTTGCTGGGGAGAGTGTTAATAGTGATATCTTTTATCTATATTTCTCTATTGCTGTGAAGAATTGGGTATTAAAAATGAGAGGTAAGAACTTGCGTGCCGGCAAGCAAACCGCTTGCTTCTTAGCCTGCTTCTTAGCGAATTGTGTAAAAATTGGTAGAATAGGTGCCCTTGTTTTATGAATACGAAGAAAAATATAGAAATAGATCAAAATCATCTGCAAAAATCCCCAAAACCCAAGGGACCAGTGATCCCTGGAAGAACAACATATATAGACGAAATCATTAAGAAAGCTAAATCCCAGGCATCTGTAGGACCCAAAATCATTCCCACTCAAAGTCTTGCTACTCTCCCTCAGGCAGCAGCCTCACCGTCTGTAGCCCACGCTGAGATTCACAGTAACACAGAAGGATCTGAACCAAGCCTTCAGACTGCCGATCATATAGGTATTGACCCTTCAAGAGAGGGAGGTTCTTGTAACTTACGGGAAGGGGGAGGAGAAACTACGGGTGCAATACAAATAGAAGCTTTCGAGCCTAAATCCCCTAAAGGAGTGATCGAGACATAAATACTCGGTATCCCAGACCAAGGAAGCGCTGTAAATTTTCCTCCACACTCACCTCCCAATCCCCCCAGGATTAATCCTCTAGAACAAGAAATTCCCGAAGATTACTGGCATATCTTTAATCAAATGGAAAACAATCAAAACCAGAATAAGAGGCAGACATAAACATTGGAGTATCCCATCATTGATCATGCCGCAGATTCCCCTATGAAATCCATTCCCTTACAAAGCATCCCCACCTTCCATGGGTTGACCACGAAAGATCTTGATGCATTCTTATTTGAATTCGATGTCCTATGTAGGGGGTATGACTACACCACTGACCCTAAAAAATTGAAACTATTTACCTCTACTTTAAAGGGAGCATCATTATGCTGGTTCATGGGGCTAGGTGGGGGGAACCATCAATAACTGGGACCAAATGAAGAACATTTTTCTTAGTAAATATCAAGACTATTGCTGGACTCGAGAAATAAAAAATGAAATCTTCAATATGTTTGCAAGGGACAATGAAACATTAGAGGAATACGTAGAAAGATTTCAATACAATTTACAAAGGTCTCCATATACTACACTATCCAAAGACATCTTAAAATCTACACTGATTAAGGGAATGAAAGAAGAATGGGTGTTGTTAGACTTCGTCTTGTCTAGTCCTCTGTCCAAGTCAAATTCAGACAGGTAGCTGTTAAAGTTTCAGTTCAATGTGTAGGCAAATGCCAATCAGCTTTCACTCACTGCTACTTAGATGTTTGCAAAGCTTGTTCTCAGAACGTTTCAATAACATTTACAGCTCTTCAAATGGCAGCAGCTTCTCCAGCTCCTATCCCTGCGAAAACACAAACAGGAGGAACAATTCATCAGACAGAAACAAAGTCTCAAATGGTTCTTGTAGCAGCTTCTTCGGATAACAAAGATCTGGTGGATGATAGGAGTAAAAATCTTCAGGTTTATGGCAAAAAGTGATGGAGATAGTGATATATTATTAGTTCCAAAATTAATTGACGAAGTGAAATATGGTGGAATTGCAATAATTGTGGACAATGTTGATAAAGAGTTTCTACTCAAAATCCTAATATTTGAAAGGCCCAAACCTAGTCCATTTGATATTTCTATTTCTAACCATTAAATAGACCCATTTTATAAAAAGGGAATCTATCATGAGCATACCAACATTGGAAAAAACTACTTGAAAACTCTCAAAGTGGACAAAAAGTTGCTATGTCACTTTTGTTATTCTTATCGAGCAATATAAAGACCCTTCTATCTAGTTACTTTTTATATATATGGCTCATGGGTGAGCGCATGCACATGGCCTCATATAATGTGATGATGTATGGAGGAGAAAGTGGCCATGGGGTTGAATTGCAGGTTAGAAGGTCCAAAGCTTATTTTAAAAACTGAAGACCGGTGTTTGGAGGGCGCGCTACCCACTCGAGCGGGCGCTACCCACACAGGGGCGCGCTACCCACTTGAACGCTATAGCCTGTGCAAATTTACACGGGCGCTACCCACACAGGGGCGCGCTACCCACACAGAGACAGAGTTTAAAAAACATTTTCTTGCGCCCAGATTCGATTCAAATCGACTCCAGCAGCTTGCAAACAAGTTTTTATCATTGCTTAGTGGATTTTTAGCATGGTCATGTTGCCTACAGGTTTGATACTGCAATCTTACGGATTATATCTAAACGACAATGTTCATAAGTATTGCGATCTTCTCAAGGATGCCTGCGACTTTAAAACTGTTTCTTTTGTCCCATTTATTATTTTAATCAGCGGAAGAGGGTGAATTTCATACAAGTGCTTGAAGATTTCAATTGGATTGGCAATTTTTGGAGTTTCGTTGAAGGTTTGCTATACCATGTTTTTGTGCGGTTTAATATCTGTGACTATGCTGCAGTGTTGCATTTAGTCATTGGTTTGTGGGATATGTCCGCTGGATTTCTGTGGCCATTCCACTCTTGTTTCGCTCTCTTCATTAGTGTTTCCACAACATGGATGGCACTGCCATAATTTTACCTTGAGTATTTCTCCAATTCTTTGACATGCTACAGTGGGACTGAGTCGGGCCGCAAAATGAAGAGCATATACAACCGTGCAAATGATACGCTCGGTCAAAATTTTGGATAAGTATCCTACTCAAGATGTGTAACGCCAAATGGAAGTTGCATATTTTAAGTGAAAATGTTGAAATATCGGTGTCACTCTGCACCACAGCCATGTGATATATAGCAATGTTGACCGATGTGTCTGCTACTGTTATGTTACATGACACTTTGAAGTGAATCCAGAGCGATGTATACGACATTAAAATTTTGGATAAATTGTGATGCCAAGTATAAATGTGAGAAATGCAAACACGGCAGCGCTATTCAAATGAAGCCAAATACCATATTTTTTGGGTGGTATAATGGTAATGGAAGTGAAGAAGAAGTCAAAGGCCAAAATTAGAACGATGACATCGACCACAACAGAAAAATAGGAACAAATTACCTATTTTGACATTCAGTTGCAATTCGAAGGGTCTACGCTCCAGTTGGTGTCTTTGAAATGGCCAACAGAGATTTTCAAATAGTCAATGATCTGCGCTCCAGAGATTTTCAAATGATAAAAATAACGTGTCAATCAAAGTCAGAAGTCAAATTGAAAAGCAGATAACTATCCCAGCAAAGCAAATCGAATTGGTTAGTCCATTTTGGGTCTTCAATTGCAGTTCAGAAAATTCAGCTACAGGTTCTACCAATTCATTGGTCATCAACAAACAAATACATCGTTATTCCTTTTAGAGCAGAGTTTTCCTATTTTCAAGATTTTAGGTGAAACTGCCCCCCTATTCTCATCGATTTGTTTTCCCCATCTCTGAGTTTATTAATGTATTGTAAAATTGTTTGTGAATAGAAGAGAGAGTTCTGAGAGCTGGTGGAGAAAAACAGAGCTTCCATTGTACAGTTTTGACAGAAATTTTAATAAAAAATGCAGCTCTGACCCCTGAGATTCCTGTGGTATGAAATTTAACATTTGTCTCATCCTTTGTTTCATATGTAGCCTGTTGTGTTTCCGTTTCATTTCATTTCTAAATGAATACTTTTAAGTGAGAAAGGCAGAATTCAATTTATTTGCTCTGTCTTGAGGAAGTGTTCATATTTAATGTTTTCTTCTGTTTGACAAGGATTCATCTTTTATGCCCTTGTCAACCTCGCAGCGGTCTTTCACTCTATATAATTTCAAATTTGATGTTAAATTTCTTGCTTATCTTGCCTCAGGAGATAATCTGTGTTTTTGATTATATTTCCCTGTTCAAGCTGTTCTTAATCCCATGCTTCCCAGAAAACCCCATCATTTATTAAAAACCCTTTTCTATCAGTTACTAGCCTAAAATCAGTTTTCTTTATCGGTCATCTCAGCCCCATTGAAAATTTTCCGCCGAGATAGACCTGGAGAGAGCCCTCTCCTGTCCTCGTAGGGCTAGCTACGAGGCTGAGCTTGGTTTGATGTTGCCTCGAGTTTTGCCTTTTTCAGCCTGAGGCATATTCGAGCGCTAACAGGTGTAAATGCTTAACATAATGGGAAAAGGGGATATTTCCCAGGAAGGATATGATGAAATTATTTCCTTGTGTATTAGGTGTTCTAGGGGTAACACGTGTAATAAGCCAAGTGAACGTGTTTCAATAAAAAATGACCTTAAGCAGTCTGGTGGAAACGTAACTAGAGAAAAGTTTGGTAATCTCTTGGAAAATTTTAAAACTGAAATTTTGGGTACTTTGACAACGCAACTTGATGTCTTACAAGCCAAGCAGAAGCAAGCTATAATAGAACAAAATTTGGCCATATTTTGCCCACGCTGTTGGAAGAAGCATAGCCAAAGGGAATTCCCCTTGGACACGGTTTAGACCTGTGCCATCTGCATTAAGGACCATGCCACAGACCATTGCTCTTCACTCCTGGGGCTGAAAGCAGTTTTCAAGGAAGCAGAGGAAGAGATAGAACCAATATACCTAATGAATCAGCGTCGAAAATGGCAAGCACGACCAGGTATGCCTCAAGACCTGCCTCATTTCTTTTCTCCTCCGCAGTTTAACCAACAAAACCCTGCAGCAACTTGGAAAAATCAAAACTGTTTATCTACTTGGCCGACCCAAATGTTTCCTATACCACCCTAGCCAACACAACCCTCACCAGGGAATAATTGACCAAGCTTTCCTTGTTCTCCTCCTTATTGGAAAAACACTCCATATCAAGCCCAGTGGCCAACATCCCCTTCTCAAACCACTAATTGGCCTCAGAATTGTCAGCGACCCCTAGGAATGACCAACCTACCAATGGGAGCAGGGGTCCAGAATCAACCTACACTTCCATCTCCATACCTAGTTCAACACAACCCTCAGCCTATCCTACGTCCTCAATTACCAGCTCAACCCAATCCTAATCCAAATAACAGACCGGTTCATCTAATCCAGATCATAGAAGATCTAAACCCTGACACTAAACTGAGGCAATGCAATGAACGAAGGCTGAGATCAGGACGTACTATATCACCAGCAGAAGTCACGACCTCACCTCAACCCAAACCTGGGACTTCAACAGAACCTAGCCAAGAAAATATAATGGAAACAGAGGTAGGACAAGAGAAGGAAATGATTGACCAAGGAAGGCTTGAAGAGATTATGGTATCTCCACCTCCATTCCCTGAAAGGTTAACTCTGCCTAGACCTATAACATATCTATATTTTGACATCCTGGGGGAGTTAAGAAACCTTTGTATCAAAATTCCTCTTCTCCAGGTCATACAAGACATTCACATCTACACAAAAACAATTAAAGAGCTGTGTGGGAAAAACCAGGTAAAAAAACAAAGGTTGTGCTCACTGTTCATGTGTTAGGGACGCTATCTGACTTATTACTGGGTAAGGAACCGCTAGTGAAGTATGAAGGCCTAATAAATACCATAGTAACTGTGCAGATCTCTAGCCACTCCTTTCCAAACACATTGGTCAAATTAGGGGCGACCATTAACATCCTAACTATGGGAACCTGCGAAAAGCTAGGCATATAAGCTTTAGAACCCACGGCCACGTTACTAGAGCTTGCTGACAGGTCTGTTATCAAACCAAAAGGAATAGTGCAGGACATCCTAGTCTCTGTAGAGTCATGGGAATACCCAACCGATTTCTTAGTTATTAATACAAAGAACAGGATGGATGGGCACCCATTGATTCTTGGGCGACCTTGGCTGGCGACAGCCGATGCTTACATAGGCTGTCGAACAGGCAGCATGACCATCACTAGAGGGGATTTCATAAAGAATATCATTATCTACCCACCTGCCAAATCGAGCTTACCCACGGTAAAAATTCATAAACCTCCAGATGCATATTTGAAACAAAATATCTGCCCGCCTCTGACATTAGTGGAAGCTCTTGAATTTAAAGATCAAACTGAAGACGATGCAATCAATAATTTTCTGTGTCAGCCCCCCACATATGGAAATTTAAAATGCCAAATGTTGAAAACAATCCTCGAAGATGAAGTTTAAGAGGACCCCTTGACAGACCTTGAGGATCGATCTATTCCCACGACCACTGTGCGTAACAACATACCCATTGAGATTGAACCAGGAAAGATCTTGAATATCAATGGCAATTTGGATGGTAACCAAAAATAAAGGCTCATAAAATTTCTACAGAAGTATCAAGGGGCATTTGCTTGGGACTACCCAAACATGAAGGGTTTAGATCCTTAGTTATGTACCCATCACATCTATACTAATAAGGAAACTCGACCTATTAGACAACCTCAACGAAGGCTAAATCCGCACTTAAAAGATATTGTAAAAGACGAGCTGCAAAAACTGTTGGATGTAAATTTCATCTATCCTATTTCAGACAACAAATGGGTATCCCCTCTGGTAGTTGTCCCTAAAAAGAATGGGAAATGGAGAATATGTGTGGATTACAGAGAATTGAATAAAGCAACACAGAAAGACTACTTCCCCCTCCCTTTTATTGACCAGGTCCTTGACACATTGGCAGGGAAATAGTTCTTCTCCTTTCTTGATGGGTTTAGTGGTTATAATCAAATCCAGATAGCCCTTGAAGACCAGGATAAGACAAACTTTACCTGCCCATGGGGTACTTTTGCTTACAGAGTCTTACCATTTGGGTTATGTAATGCCCTCACAACATTTCAGAGAGCCATAATCAACGTTTT
Source organism: Pinus albicaulis (assembly GCA_034641835.2). Lineage (NCBI taxonomy): Eukaryota > Viridiplantae > Streptophyta > Pinopsida > Pinales > Pinaceae > Pinus > Pinus albicaulis. The sequence goes on from CM076582.1 coordinate 809,586,371, forward strand.
TTCTGACTTAATAAATGAGGGACTCTAAATTTATATGGATGACTTCACCCCATATGGCGAGGACTTTGATCAAGCATTAGAAACGCTAGAAAAATTGTTGGAGCGATGTATTGCTACTAGGTTATGTTTAAGCAATGAAAAATGTCACATGATGATGACCGAGGGAGTAATCGTAGGTCACTACATCTCGGCAGCCGGAATATAGGTAGATCTAGAAAAAATAGAGGTAATCCTTTTATTAGCCACACCTTGTACACAAACGGAGGTACGCAGTTTTCTGGGGTATGCAGGATATTATTGCAGATTTATAAAGAATTTATAACAAATAGTTGCACCTTTGTATGCATTAACTGGAAATGTTGAATTCCACTGGACTGATAAATGTGAAACCACTTTTGCAGATTTAAAGAGACTAGTCTCGACAACACCAATTTTGCGAGGGCCTAACTGGAAGTTTCCTTTTCACATTTCTTCAGATGCATCCGATGCAACAATAGGGGTAGTTCTTGGCCAAGAAGAATAATAAAAAACCCTATGCTATTTATTATATCAACAATAGCCTCACTCTTGCTGAATTAAATTATACAGTGACTGAAAAGGAGTTCCTGGCTGTCATTTATGCTATTAATAAATTTAGACATTATATAACAGGCTATCAAGTATTCCTGTATACTGATCACTCTGCCATTAGATACCTAGCCAATAAACCAATCATGAATGGTACGATAACTCGTTGGTTGCTGCTATTGCAGGCGTTCGATATAACTATCAAGGATCGTCCAGGAAAGGAAAACATGGTCGTAGAATTCCTATCTAGGAATCCAAATACGGATGACACACTAGCATTCGATGATTAGTTTCCTGACGAACATATGTTTGCGGTAGCGGTAAAAACGCCATGGTATGCAGATGTGGAAAATTACTTGGCAGTAGGAAAGCTACCCAGACATTTAACATCAAGAGAACAGAAATTGATCGTACACCACAACACAAGGTTCTCTTAGATCGGTGGATACCTCTTCCATATGGGGGCCAACATGCACATACGCAGATGCATCAGAGAAGACGAAATATATGATATCATACGGTCCTGTCACAATGAACCTTGTGGTGGCCATTTCGCAGATCACAGAACGAGGCACAAAGTGTTACAATTAGGCTATTATTAGCCTACGATTTTCAAAGACACGAAAAAATATGTCCAATCCTGCAATAGGTGCCAAAGAATGGGCTGCCCAGGCCAAGCAAATGAAATTCCACTGCAACCACAATTGGTGATGGAACCATTCGAGAGGTGGGCACTAGACTTCGTTGGACCATTCAATCCACCATTGAACTAGAAAATCTACATATTGGTTGCCACAGATTACTAACGAAATGGGTAGAAGCTGTGGCCTTATCAAGAGCAACAAAAGAATCAGTGATTAATTTCCTTTTCGAGCTATTCATACGATATGGTTTGCCACGAGAAGTGATAATCGATGGGGGGGCACAGTTCGTGAGTAATAAAATTATAGCCTCCCTGAAAAATTACCATATCACCCATAGAGTTACGTCTCCTTACCACCTGTAGGAAAACAAGCAGGTCGAAAGCACCAACAAAGTTCTGGAGGAAATTCTTACCAAAACGGTATCAACACATTGCCGGGACTAGGCCACTAGACTACCAGAAGCCTTATGGGCTTATCACACAACTTGGCGAAACACCACGGGATACTCCCCATATCATCTAGTATTTGGGAGAGAGCCTATTTTCCCCATTGAGTTCGAAATCAAAACTCTAAGAACAACCCAAGAAGTAGGGTTGGACTTAACAAAAGCCTAGGTTAGAAGACTCCAACAAATAAATGAGCTAGATGAAATACAACTACTGGCTCTGCAGCGCACAATGATCATTCAACAACAGCGAGCTAAGTGGAATGAAAACCTTATCAAGAAGAAGATATTTCAAAAAGGATATTGGGCACTCCTTTATGACTCTAGATTCCAAGATTTTCTGGGAGAATTACAAACAAGGTGGCTCGGTCCATACGAAATTCAAGAAGTACACAACAATGGCACACTCACCTTGACCACCATAGATGGGTATGGTTCTACATTTTGAGTGAATGGGCACAAAGTGTGCCTATATCACAAACCTCTCGCAAATGAATCTTTTTGCCAGCAGGTACGAAATGATCCTACCATCCAAGTTGTGGCTGGAGGGGGTGATAGCCCCACAACCTCAAGTACATGAGAGTTTGCTACCGTCATTTGTAAATAATGTATATGATTTCTTTAGAATTCCTAGTTCTTATTTTACTATACATTCCTCATGTCCGAAAGTGTATTCTTTTCCTCTTTCATTTTTTTTCTCTTTTTCTATTCAAAATCTTTGAACGGCTGCTGTTAAATCCAATTGAACAACTGTTGTTCAGTTAGATTGAACAACTGTGCTTTTTGTGTTTTTATTATTGCTGTTCAAACTCTTTGAATGGATGCTATTCAATAGGATTGAAAAACCATGTTTTTTTTTGTGTGTTTCTTTGCTGTTCAAACTCTTTGAACGATCGTTGTTCAATCCAATTGAACAACTACTGTTCAATCGGATTAAACAACCGTGCTTTTTGCGTTTTTATTATTGTTGTTCAAACTCTTCGAATGGTTGTTGTTCAATCAAATTGAACGGATGTTGTTCAATCAAATTGAACAGCCGGCTTTTCGTGTTTTTGCCCTTTGCTGTTCAAACTCTTTGAACGACTGCTGTTCAATCCAATTGAACAGCTGTTGTTCAATCGGATTAAACAACCGTGTTTTTTGTGTTTTTATCCTTGCTGTTCAAACTCTTTGAACGACTGCTGTTCAATCTAATTGAACAACTGTTGTCCAGTCGGATTGAACAACCGTGCTTTTTGTGTTTTTATCCTTCCTGTTCAAACTCTTTGAACGATTGCTGTTCAATCTAATTGAACAACTGTTGTTCAGTCGGATTGAACAACTGTTCTTTTTGTGTTTTTATCCTTGTTGTTCAAATTCTTTGAAAAACTACTGTTCAATCCAATTGAACAACTGTTGTTCAATCCAATTGAACAATTGCTGTTTACTTGGATTAAACAACCATATTTTTTCATTTTATTCATTCTTTTATCGATATTCCCCTCGATCCGCACCTTAGCTATGAAAGGCATCTCGCAGGAGGAAGTGGCAGTGGAAGAAAGGATAAAAGTAGTAAAAATTATCAATATGATGATTCTTTAACACTATAATCTCTAAAATGGAAGCTGGCATTGTACATATATGAAATGAAAGGCTAAGTCATTCCTAGCTCAATTATGTTATCATACAATACATGATCTTATGATGGTATATCTTTCTACACTTTCGAGTAGTATTTCCCTCCAATATGAAGAAATAGGAATAAGGAATATTAATTGTATTGGAATTCTTTGTACTTCTCTCACCATCCCTAACTCTTAAGGAGTTAATGAGACTCCCTTCATGTATAAATAATAACTATTATGTTTACATGCAACTTTTCAAGAGAGGATAGTGGGTATCATCACGAGCCAACCTACCACGATCATAAGGGTTTAATAAGCGACATGCCCAAAATGGCCACCACACTAGGGTAATGACCTTCTCATCTGCTTGAAGGACATGAGGTCTCATCACGAGCCGTCCTGATGAATTTGTTACAATCCAAGTGAATGGCATTGTGACCATCTGGCCATCACACTAGCACAGTGGCCTTCTTATAAATCAAAATGCTTATGTTTCAAAAAGAAGTACTATGCTTACATGCAAATTTTCAAGAGAGGATAGGGGGTCTCATTACGAGCCAGCCGACCATGTTCATAAGATTTTAATAAGTGACATGCCCAAAATGGCCACCACACCAGGGTAATGACCTTCTCATCTGCTTGAAGGACATGAGGTCTCATCAGGAGCCGATCTGATAACTTTGCTACAACTCTGGTGAATGGCACTATGGTCATCTGGCTATCATACCAACATGGTGATCTCTCCACAAAATTGGCAAGATAACTACTTTTACATAAGGACCCTAGCTCATTTTTTGGGTTAAAATAGCAACCTTGTCGAGGCTATGAACACCTGCTGGCAGCAGTGGCTTTGCTTATGGTATGAGAGTATGTTTCAACAATAGACAATTACTCTTACATATACCTTATCTTCAATTCTTCTTCCATAAGCCACTACTCGAAATAGTGATAACTCTAATCTACCACATAAATAAATATAAGGGAGATATGTTTACATATTTGAACCTCGGGATAACAGCACCAATCATTACCTATATTAGTCTTGCTTCTGTCACACCTTATCATTAAAGAAGGAAATCATATCATAATAACAGTTATGTTGTTTTCTCTGCCTCTCCGGTCACTTCCACATGAGATGCGCTCATACCAAAACTTCCAAATTTGATCTTTACACTGCGTATGCCTATAATTACCCAATTAATCCTCATCCCCTGAAACTTGAAAGCCACGATCTTCTCTCTTGCGTACATGCTATGATTATCGAATCCTGAGATTCCCCTCGTTTGCATTCATGATTGCCCATATCCATCTTGTACTTGAGGACGTCAGCGCCGTTATTTCGGTGTAGGGGTTGTAATTAGTCATAAATAAGAAAGCATGCAAATTTTCGACACAAATCTTGTTGGATATGATGATGAGACTAAAGGACATTGAAATTAAGGTATGAAGTTACTTGTAGAAGGCTGCAATCTCCTTTTCTCTTGCATACAACATTCATTCAAAACAACAGAGCCGAAAGGAAACTCAATTAGAAGAAGGAAATAGCTCAGGAAAGCACACCATCCATGGGAGGAAATTCTCTCCGGAATGAACATTCGAACAGCCCGATTTCAAATGCAGATAGCGCTATCCTCCAGCAAGCCGGTTGGCTGGCATATTTACACCGATTACAAGGATTTGATATAGAAGTAGCAATTGAGTTTCTACAAAACTACAAGAGGGGTAGACCAGGCTCAGGGGAAGATTTATACTGGTCACAGAAGAAATTATTGCCGAAGTTTCTGGAATTTCAGCGGAGGGAGAGAGATGGACAGAGAAACATCTCCTCTTATTACAGGCAGTTGCAGCATATCAAGATCTGGAAGAGCCATTGGAGAGAAAAGGAAAAGGGATTAACCCTACCTCTCTACATCAACCATGGTAGGAACTGATGGCATTCATCCAAAGATTTATTACATGCGACAAACGTCAAGACGTGGTAAAACCTCGTCAACTTAAACTATTAGATGTGATTAAGCAAAATATTGCAGTTAACCTGCCTGCTTTCTTAAATTCTATATTGCATGATACTGTTGTTCGAATAAGAAGAGCTAAAAATCCCAAAGCAGTTGTCAGTCACCACAGGCTAATCAAACTAATCACCATACATGATTTGGACAAGCAGCAAATAGCCTAGGGCAACTTTATTAACCCTGCCACACAGGTACCTGAGGAAAACCTTGGCGAAACAGAAATCGAGCTCGCCAAGATAAACATACCTAGAAGGAAAAGGACCCGTACCTCATCTTTAGAACCAAGCAGGCAAATATAATCCAAAAGACTTCGAGGAACCTCAGACTTCATAGAGGAGGTAGGGCCATCTCGTTCACTACCCTCAAGCCCTCAAAACACACCCTTGCAAGAATATGAGGAGGAAATGGCTCGAGTCTTGGAGCAAATGAGAGCATCCGATGAAAATAAAAGCTTATCTGAGCAAGATGGAGAATAAGAGGAGCCATTAGACCAGTCAACCACTGCCATCAGTTATGGCCACACCGAGGTACTACCTCACAAAGAATAATCATAGGCCTTTAGGGCTCTATCCCCTCTCGAGAATTATGAGGTAAATAGTGAAGAACAGGAAGAAGGGAGAACAGAATCAAAAAATCAGTCAGGGGACACCATCCCTTTGGAGCAGAACAAAAGCATAGAAAATGTTCCTTTGACACCTGAGGGTAACATTGTCTCTCCTAGCCGGGACCCTCACATAGAAATAAACTCCGAAGCATAGGTAGAAAACACCTTCACAGGAAATCTTGAGGTTGGCATCACAGTTCTTGAAAGTGAGGATGCTGCTCCTCCACCTCCTGCTGAGATAAGAACAAGTGAAAATTCAGCTGAAAAGAGGATTAAGAAACTAAGCAGAACCTGCAAAAGATTGAGGAAAATGGTGAAATATTTAAGAAAACAATTAAAGGAAGTAAATAAGGCCCGAAAGCCTAAGAAAAAATTGAACACAGCCGAAACTCAAACAGAATTGAGCACCAATTTGTTAGATATTGCTGAGGCTGGGATACAGACTGACTTGGTGAGCATCGTTGATATCGAGGTACAAACAGACATGGTAGACACTCTTGAAGCCTCTTTCCAAACCAAGCAAGAATTCACTGATGAAAAAGGAACCCAAATAGAGGAAATCCCTGCCTATGCCCCTCTAGTTGAAAGAGCTGTAAAAAAAAAATGGTATAACAAAATAATCCAAACACAACATGATTTGGCACAGTGCAAGAAGGAAGTAATACCAACATCAGAGTATCAGGCACTACTGAAGAAGTTCAAAGACCTCTCCAATACAAAAGACGAAACATTTTCCCAGCTCAGAGAGGAACATGCAAAGGTAAAAAGGGCACAAGACCAGGTAGATCAAGACAAGAAACAAATCACTACGATTTGTTCTTTGTATTATGGTGCACTAACATGTAGGGCACCAGCCATCAATTATGCCCTATTCCTAGTGGAACAATATTTACTGCTGAAAATCAAGGCTGTTAGGGCAGGGAAGCCCACAACTTTCAAAACCATAGAATAATTTGTCCGTTGCTGCAATGATCAAGATGAATAGGTACAACGCCTTTTATGTGAACTTTATATGCACAACTTCTTTCTAGAAGAAGACATGGACAACAATCCTAGCTCCTTTATAGGAGATGTCCAGTTCCAAGCCTTCCTCTCATTCGCTAAGAACCATATTAGGTGGGCCAAATCCTATAACATCTTCCAAAAGAGAGAACATGGCCTAGACCTGTGGGTCAGAGGAGAGCCCACTAAACCCCTGCAGCTGTTAATCCAACACAAGAATTTCATGCAAATAAAATGTGTAAGGACTAAGCTGGGACCCATCCATAAAGACATTATAGAGAATGGGCGAGAATATTTCAAGGACATTTAGGAAGCAGCCCTGGCAGCAGACAAACAAAGATGGATCATCTCCACAAAAATGTAAAGAATAGGGAGCCATTTGGCTACCAGAACTTCAAAGCAGTTGCCTCGAGATTCCTCTCATATAGTAACCTAGTCTTCATCATGGGTCCTGCATGGTTAGGATGCAGATATAGATGCCCTCTTATCTGGTACCCCCTTGAGGGCTATGATCATGACTATGAATTACCAGAAGGACACACAAACGTTGCCTTTGAAAGAATTAGACAGAAAGAGGGTTTCAGAGCCTACAAGGAAGAAGTCTACCCTGCCTACTCCTTAACACAGTTGCATCTCAACCATCTGTTTGCACGAGGACATGCAAATAGGTAAGCGGGGGAGTCTATTGGACCGAAATTAAGGTATGATTTCACCTTACTTTTACTTCGAATTATCATACATTTTTAGGATTTATCTCGTCTTGACAGTAAAATAAATAAGGGTTAATGCAAAATCAGGATAAAGTGACTAATGGTAAGAAGCATGTTTAAAACAACAAGGACTTGACTCGTTTCGTCTTTATTTGCAGATAAATGAGGCAGATGAATCAACGATGAACAAAAGACAGTTGAAAGACAGAGAACATGAATCCACAGTAACACCCAAGGATGAGAGGAAGGCGAAAATACAGATCCACATCTGAAGAAATCAAACGACAACCACGCTCGATAGGCTGCCGTTTGGAATATACCGTCACACTGTGTGAAAATGCCTTAAAAAGGACCAAGGATGAACTATATAGGAGAGTTGAATAGGAATTTCCTTCTGTAATCAACGCATCAGGACATAATTGTTTCATTGTATCACTGTATTATCCTTCAATTTAATAAAGAGCTTTGATGTTTTGAGCAATCATATTTTGAGTTTTTCATTGTGTTAGAACTTCTGGTGGTTTGGGCCCAGCCCCTAGGAGTTTCTCCACTGATTTCCGTGTTGTGCGTTAGTTACAAAATTAATGACCAGTTATCTGATGTAGTTTGTGAATTACTTTTCCACTCGATAAAATAGAATTACATGAGGTTACAGTTTCACCTTCATCAGAGTAGTTTAGCATCCATGCTATCTGGTTTATGGTAATGCTTTATTGATGTTAAATGTTTCCATTTCATTTTCTCTCACGCTTTTATAGTCACTTTATGAATCGTAGAGTGCTTATTGTTCAATGTTATCTATTTCTAAGAATTAGACGGTTCCCTCAGTACAATAAGGCATCTAATTGTTGATTAATGTCAATTAGTTAGTTGCAAAGAGAATTCCATTGCAAAATCATATCAGTAATCACTGATTCAGTTCATTAAGATTGTTGTTCAGTTCATTAAGGTTGTTGTTCAATTCATTAAGGTTGTTGTTCAATTCATTAAGATTGTTGTTCAATGCATCATTATGATGTTCAATCATAGGTTTCTCTCCTTCAGAACTAGACAAAGTAGTTAGATGCATTATTCCATTTTCACGTCCCTTTAAGTTGATTGAACTTCAAGAATTAGAGAATCCTTTTCATAAGCAACATAGAGTAACTATCATTCGATCTCACTTGCATATATTGTGCTTACACTCTTGAAATAAGAAGACTTACCCTGGGTTGACAATTGAATGAGGATATTAGAGTTTGCATATAATAAGACACCTTTGTGAACCAACACTCGTCACCAGGATTCCAACACAACTTGTTTCATCAAATTCCGAGTTCGTATGATTGAGTTATGGCCTACTGTTCTCTTTCCAAAACAGGTTCAGAACCGGATCGACCAGCAGAGTGGGATCCGAATTACTGGCTGTCATGGAGTCTTGAACTCTACATATAGAATTGGGGATTGTACAACTACTAAAATGTTGCAGGTGGATAGATAACGAGGATCGTCAGATCAAGGACCAAAACTACGGTGGAGATCGTAGTGCATAGGAACAAACTTTGCAGTTCGCAAGGAATAAGGTTTAATGGTATAAAGTTAAACTTGCGAAGTGCGACGAGTTATATGTGTGATAAGCCGAAGAGCGATGGGTTAAGATTTTAAATATGTGAAATCTTAAACCCTACGATCTGCACGGTGTGGCGATGTGATCGCAACTTCGCATCGACACTTGTATTGTTTAAACGTTAAGGGTATTGTTATATTCCGCGACGTGCGATCTGTGAGATTATATGTCTCCCAATCTACGTTGTACCTTGTATTACGACTGCAAATTTTTTTGATATTGTGAAGTCTTGTAAAAGGGATATGATGTTGGTTGCTTCGCGTATGTATGTAATGAAACTCCGATATTGTATTCTGCTGTTTCCGCTAACTGTCAAACCTCTTAACGGTTGGGGGTGCGCATGTGGCCACCACCCTAACCATAAATTTTAATGCACAAATTTATTGGCAGAGCAGATAAAGGCACGCCAAATTTGGCGATCAACCCTAATTTAACTCCAGTTAACTGGAGTTCTCCACATTTAGTAGAGTTTTCCTAGGAGATATTGGGAAAAAGTGTAGAAGGCTCAATTTTCGACCATTTTGAGTGAATAAAGAGTCATTATTGACTAATTAGAGTATTATAGAGCCATTGGTGAGGTTTTCAGAGCTAGATATGGAATTTTGAGTGTGATTTTTCTTTATAGAAGTTCCAAGGGCCACCGGGGCCACCAGGAGCCAGCAGGAAAATGAGGCCTAGCCAGGGCAGCCAGAGGCCATTCTCGGGAAACCAATAGTCATTTATGACTATCTTGAACCTTATGAATTGAATGATGGGGTTTGTAGAATCATTTGGAGACTTCTAGAGCTGAATAAACCACTTGTAAGTTTCAGGGAGCCTAGTGCGACCAAGTGTTGGAGGCATAAAACAGGGAGCCTGAGTTCATTATGAGTGAATGAACAACCTATTTTGAATGATTGATATGTGTTGGAGACAATAGAATAGGTTTCAAGAGTATAAGAGGACTTATATGAGATTTTGTTCCACATATAATCTCAGGGAAGCTCAAGGACACCGACCGAAGAGGTCAAGCCCAAGGGAACCTAGGTCCGTTTCCAGAGATTGAGCAGTCAATTTAGGGGTATTTTGGTATTCTAAACCCACTGGTACAGTCCAAAAAATCATTGGAGTTGATAATAAGCTTGTAAAAGAAATTGACCATCTTAATCCCAAAGAGCCAAGTCCATTGACAGAGGCTTAAGGAGACGTAACCCAAGTGTTGAGGGTGAAATCATTTATTATGTTTGATGTTATGTGTTGTTGGTTAATTTGCTGAAATTTATGGTTGTTGTACATGATTTTAATCAGCTTAAATAAATGTTTAATTACTCACACATAAGGCCTTAAACCAGTTAAAACACGTACATGTGAATCAATAATTCAATTCGGCACATGCATGTATAAGCAAGATCCTTAATTTGTTTTAATTGAGTGGGAGGTGATTGCATAGAAAAACAAGTCAACCACCCATAAGTGGTTAGGTTGGTATTGGAGCACTAGGTTTCTTGCTTTACAGAGCACTAGGTTGCTTGCTTGACATAGCACAAGGTTTCTTGCTTGCTTGTTTGACTTGAAGGGTGCTTAACAGTGCAAAGAATTTAATTGTTTGCAAATTGACCCATGCTTACAAGTTTGAGTTTGCTAGAGGTGAAGGGGGGCTACTGCTAGCTAAGTCTAGAAGAGGACAAGAAGGAAGAAGTTTGAAAGCATCCTCCTTACCCAAAGGACCTCAATGCAACCCTTGAAGCACAAGAGGGATTGTTTGCAAAAGAGGCTGCTTGAAGAAGAGATACAAGCTACAGAGAAGAGCTTGAATCTACAGCCAAATTTTTTTTGAAGCTTTGTGAATTGTTGTTGAAGTTCTTTAATTCATTTACATAGTCATTTCAACTTCATCAAGTGATGTTTCTAAATCCTCCTCCTTTGCAAGACTCTTTGATAAAGAGATGAAGCAGGACTTTCACATCATGAAATATATGGTGCAACAATTGTATGAAGATGTAAGGGAGAGCACTAAACTTCAATAGCAATTGGTTTCTATGAAGAAAGAGAAGCAAGAACTTCTTCAAAAGATGCATGAGATGGAGATTTAGTTCCATGATGCAAAAGAAGCCTTAGCCAAGCATGTGCTTGAAGAAGAGGTAAATAATTCAAGTTTGTCTTCAATCTCCTCTCAAGATAAATGTGTAGGTTCTTTTGAAAAACACACTAGAGGAATAGGATCCAAATTGATGATGAAAATGGGCTATGAAGGTCAAGGATTAGGCAAACATGCACAAGGCATAGTTAAGCCAATTATTGTTGAGGAAAGGCCTAAGTATTTGGGTCTTGGCTATGGACAACTTTATGGAGAAATTTCTAAATCCATGAAGGCACTTGAAACAGTTCCAAGAAGGACTTTTTTTTCAAGTTCAAACCATCAAACATGCAAAGTTTGTAATCAAGATGAATGAAATTGTTTGAAACCCATGTTGCACAAAGATGTTTGTAGACATGTAGCTTATGGCGAACAAGAGAGTTGTGACATCTCTAAGGACATGAAAATTGTTGTTGGTATTCAAAAGAGAGTTGGAACCTCTTCAAGTTCATCTTCTTAAGAAGGTGATAAATATGGACATTCAAAGCAACATTCAAGGTATAATTCTTCCTATAGTCAAGTTTTTTATGACTATGTCAAACATGAAAATTCTGCATGCATGAATGGGAGAAAGAGTTGATGTTCCTATTGTGGTTTGTGTAACCATGAAGTTTCAAAATGCTGGAAGAGAATGAAAGCATACAGGAAATAGTTGAAGAGAAGGCGACTTGCACAAAAGACGCAAAATATTTGCACACATTGCCAGAAAAAGGGACATCTCATTGCCCAATGTTGGACACTGCATCCAACCACTCATCCCAAGCACATGAAGCAAGAGGATAAAAATACCGGCGAGGATGTGACCAATGATTCCATCATCAATGTGAGTCTAGATGATTCACAAGAAGAGGATGTTCAGCAGGAAAAATCGCCATTGAAGTGGGTTCGCAAGAAATGGCTAGATATCTTGACCAAGTAAGGCATGCATTTAATTTGTACATAGATGCAAATTTCAGCATTATGTATGCCTGAATTTTTGTTGAAAGTGTGACAAGTTGCAACAAATTATCACAACTTGTATGATGCAAGATTGCATGTGAATGTCGTTCGGTTAAAGGCATTTCTATTTGTTGCAAAATTTCACCAAGATGGTGTAAAAGATGGGTATGTTACTCATTTATGTTGTAGCAATTTATCATTCAGTTCAACTCTTATGATCACCCATATGTTTTGGAGTTATGTACTTATTTGTACTTGAAAAAGAGAGTTGAAAAGTGTACATATGCATGAGATTTTGTATGTGTAAATAGAGAACTTGTGATAATTTCATTGTAAATAGATACATGCACGAGTGTTGTAAATATGTATCATGTTGTATATTGAATTGTGTCGATTGTGTCGCACACATGTTTGTCGACTTGTGTCAATTGTGTTGCACACTTTTCATATCATCTTGTGTCGATTGTATTGCACATTTCATGTCGACTTGTTGTTGATGTTGCATGTTGCACAAATTTCTTTTTAGTCGAGGGTGTTTGTCGATTGTGAGTCGATAAATGGATTCACCAATGTGCAAGATGATCGCCATGTATGTGATGTTACGGGAAGGTGACAATCAATGCTTGAAGAAGCAAAAAGAGGTGGTCTTCATTTCAATTCTTGCATAATATTTTCTTTTCAATATTGATCGTGTGTTCTTGTGACAAGATGTTGCAGGAAGTTTTGGTCCATTCAGTAAATAAGTGGACAAGATGCAAGCTATTTTGCATCCATTGCAGAACAAGCTGGTGTTTTTTTTGACGACAAGAGTTCACTCATCTTGTGAGCTTAATTTGGAAAATGGATTTCCAAGATAGAGCTTGTATGCCTTTGTTGCAAGAGGGAATTCATTCTCAGTGGTAAGGCTAACAATTTGCCAAGAAAATAGAGAGAAAAGTGGTACAAAAAGGTATGCATCAGTTTACAGCAGCTAACAATGCTGAAGTGGGTCAGCAACAACCAAAGAGAAATGGTCAAGAGACATAGCTAGTTACGGTGCAAGGCATGTCAGGGTGATTTCCAAAGAGACTTTTCAAGAAAAATCAGTTGATATAACTTGAAAGCAACAAAGTGTTGTGGGTCCAAAAGCCCGTCAGTGGGAAGGAGTGATCAGATTGGGATCAGGGCCTAAGGATTAGCTAAAATTTCAAAGTGCTAAAAAATTCTTCAAACCAAGACAAGAGCGTATAGCTCATCACCAGGATTCCAACGCAACTCGTTTCATCAAATTCTGTGTTCGTATGATTGATTTATGGCCTACTGTTCGCTTTCCAAAACATGTTCAGAACTAGATCGACCAGTAGAGTGGGATCCGAATTAGTGGCTATTATCGATTCTTGAACTCTACATATAGAATCGAGGATTGCACAACCATGGAAATGTTACAGGTGGAGAGATAAAGAGGATCGTCGGATCAAGGACCAAAACTACGGTGGAGATCGTAGCGCACGGGAAGCGACTTTACAGTTCGCAAGGAATAAGGTTTAATGGTATAAAGTTAAACTTGCGAAGTGCAACAAGTTATATGTGCGATAAGCTGAAGAGCGATGGGTTAATATTTATGATATGCTAAATATTAAACCCTGCGATCTGCGAAAAGGTATTTCGGCCTAATTGCGATGTGGCGATGCGATTGCAACTTCGCGTCAACACTTGTATTGTTTAAATGTTAAGGGTATTATTATATTCTGTGACGTGTGATCTGTGAGATTTTATGTCTCCCGATCTGTGATGCAACTTATATTACGGTTGCGATTTTTTTTGATATTGCGAAGTCATGTAAAAGGGATCCGATGTTGGTTGCTTCGTGTATGTATGTAATGAAACTCCGATATTGTATTCTGCAGTTTCTGCTAACTGTCAAGCCTCTTAACGATTGGGGGTGCACATGTGGCCACCGCCCTAACCATAATTTTAATGCACAAATTTATTGGCGGAGCAGATAAGGGCATGCCAAATTTGGCGGTCAACCCTAATTTAACTCCAGTTAACTGGAGTTCTCCACATTTAGTGGAGTTTTCCTAGGAGATATTGGGAAAAAGTGTAGAAGGCTCAATTTTTGACCATTATGAGTGAATAAAGAGTCATAATTGACTAATTCGAGAATTTTAGAGCCATTGGAGAGGTTTGAAGAGTCATATGAGGACTTATGAGCGTGATTTTGCTTCATAGAAGTTCTAAGGGCAACGAGGAGCCAACAGGAGAATGAGGCATAGCCAGGGCAGCCAGAGGCCATTTTCAGGAAACAAATAGTCATTTCTGACTATCTTAAACCTTCTGAATCCAATGATGGGGTTTGCAGAAGCATTTGGAGACTTCTAGAGCTGAATAAGCCACAGAGAAGTTTCAGGGAGCCTAGTGCCACCAGGTGTTGGAGGCACAGAACGGGGAGCCTAAGTTCATTATGAGCGAATGAAAAACCTATTTTGGATGATTGATATGTGTTGGAGACAGTAGAATAGGTTTCAGGAGTAGAAGAGGACTTATAGGAGAGTTTGTGCCACAGAGAAGCTCAGGGAAGCTCAAGGACACCGACTGAAGAGGTCAAGCCCAAGGGAGCCTAGGTCCATTCCCAGAGATTGAGCAGTCAATTTAGGGGTATTTTGGTATTCTAAACCCATTGGTACAATCCAAAAAACCATCAGAGTTGAGCATAAAATTGTAAATTAAATTGACCATATTAATCCCAAAGAGCCAAGTCAATTGAAGGAGGCTCAAGGAGATGTAGCCCAAGTGTTGAGGGTGAACTCCTTTATTATGTTTGATGTTATGTGTTGTTGGTTAATTTGCTACAATTTATGGTTGATGTACATGATTTTAATCAACGCAATTTTTTTTTTAATTTCTCACACATAAAGCCTTAAACAAATTAAAAAACATACACCTGAATCAAGAATTCAATTCCACACATGCATGTATAAGCAAGATCCCTAATTTGTTTTAATTGAGTGGGAGGTGCTTGCATAGAAAAAAAAGTCAGCCACCCATAAGTGATCACATTCCTTTCATTAAAATTTGAGGAACTATTACAATTGTCGTACCAAATTCCATATTTATGAGGGTGATTGTTCCAACTACCCATTCCTATAAAATCATTTGCTTCTTCGATAAGAGGGAAAAACCTCATATTTATATTCAAATTTCATGGTAAGGCTTTGGCAAGACAATTCTAGCAATGCCCTATATTTTTCCCACTCATGGTATCATAACATGTATGAGTGCTCCTATGTTCCCAATCAATAATGTCACCATATTAATTAATCAAGCATTTATATTATTGATACATTGTTCTTGGATGCATCTAGTTTATTTTTGTCACAATAAAAACACATCCTTGTTGACACATGCAACACAATGTCATTAACATAATTAATTACAAATTAACTAGGGGTCAAGATGGGGATACTACAATTTATAATAATGATAAAAAGAATCTAATTTTAAGGTCAAAACCAAGCCAAACATCAAATTGGTGTATGAGAACCCCTTGGTGTATGTTGTGTCAGAGTAGTTATAATCATGGAATTCTAAGCTAAACACTAATGTTCATTATCATGAGTCCTCTCAAGTAATTGATAAAATGAATGACATGATACCTTGGATGAATTCTTCATGCTTGCAAATGGTGATACATATGTCTTATGCTTCTCGATAATCCATGAAACCAAAAACTTGATAGAACAATTTTGTGAAATTTTCTCTGAAGTGAAATTGAATTAGGATAGAAAATAAACATTATTGCTTGTATAATCAACTAAAGGTATACCAATACCAAAGGACACAAAAGGGAAAATTTTCTAAAACCCCTAGAAAAGGAACCGCAACTAACAATATGGACAATAGCACAAAGAAAATGAACAACCTAGGAACATATTGAAACTTTTAGTTTAAAGACATAACAAAATTTCAAACCAAGAAGACAATTCTTTACAAAGAAGTCAAATTCCAACGACGAATACACTATGATATTAACCATAAAATCCATCATATAATCCATAGAGAAAGGGAGGTTCTTACCGAAGTGATGTCCTTGCTCCAATCATCAAAGCAAGTATCCAACACCAATTTCATTATCTCGCAACCATAACAATAAACTTCAACATAGCATTCAAAAGATACGCCAAAGTTAAGAACATGCATGCGAGGAGTTTATGCATAAGTAATATTACATCCCTTCACTTCATATCCTATCAATAGAACTTAAAAATGAAACATATGGTTGAATAATGAGAGGGTGTGTGTCATGATAAATAATAAGTTAGTTTATGGGATTTGTTTACAATATAATGCTATTTTTTCCTTAACACCCCTTCTTGGAGAAAAATGGCATTGTTGGCATGGATGTTTACTTGACAATATTGATCTGGAAGAACCTAAAAATGAAATCTTTTCAAACTACTAGCTTCCTTATGAGATTGGACTCTGATGGAGGCAATCCTATTATCAGAAGAGGTGGATTTCAATAACATTAAGTTGATTGCTAAGATTGAGTGCCCAAACACTATTAAGATTTTTATTCCCAATATGGTTGCAAGGAGTACACCCTGAAGGAGAGCATAATCTTTGGACTAGTTATTTGAGGATTCTTTGAGACCCCATGCAAAATTTGTTTCTTGTTTTTGTATGGATCAAGAGTAATTTTCTTCACACTTGCCATCCTAGGATCTAGGTTGATTATTAGTAAATCATATTATATATTTTGATGTTAAAAGTTGATGTGACATCAATGTTACACTATTCACACTCATAATAGTGTGTCTCTTAATGTAATAAAAGAATCCCTCCACAACAAAACAAGGATTATTGATACTTCCATGCAACAATAGACTTTTACAAAGCTCTCATGACATCCCTTCGGTCATGATTGTTAAATTTTTTATTAAAATATGATATAATAAAGTATTGTATAATAATGACACATATACTAGAGTCATCTAGAATTTATATTATACACTAACAGAACTAGGGGAGTTAGGTATTATAAAAAATCAACTACAAGCCCATCATTTATATGTTAAATGGATCATTTAAGCCATGGATGAAAATGAAGTTTAGAAAATATTGCTTAAACACAATGATGGGAAAAGTTCATTATTAGGCTAGAAATCTTAGAAGAGCTTTTATCTTTAGTGGTTAATTACTACATTTGATTTGATTGAGACAATAATAATCCATAAGTGAGGTATTTATAACTCACTCACTTCACTACTGCAAATCCCTATGGAATTGTAATGTCATTCCTACTCTTAGTCTTATGCAAATATATATGTATTTGAATGGCCAATTCCCGGGTGTAACTTTCATGCAAGAAACTACCTAACAATGCTAATAATAATCAACATGTTGAGTTGGTTTCTTTCTTGTTTATCACCATATGGTAGACAAAATGGTCATGCTTCTAGTTTTAATATGGGCTTGATTTGTTTGCTTGTGATGCTATGATCAAGGATCAATCAAAGGATTTAAGGAATTATACTTTAGCTTCAAGCAACAGATCGAGCCTGATATTTTAGATGGTTAATACCAACTCTATATCAACAAACATCCAATTCAAATCCAATATTCTAAACTTCTTCGGCAAGTAACTAGAAAATTAGCATTGTCTTCTTTCAATAAAAATAATAAATACCCTTAGAATCAAAATGTGCAATCACGACACTCATAAACAATTGTGCAAGAATCATATTCATAAATTGTTATGAAAGTGCATACACAAAACTTTATTCTATCAACCAACTATGTGTGTGCGTGTGTATTAGCATTTTGTTGTCAATTAGGGTTATCCCAGGTGGTTGGGAGGAAGGAATAGAATCATCCCCAACTAGGTTAAATTCTCGCAAGTGACATGATGAATGTTGACAATATTGATAAATATACATATATTCCTTATAAAAAATATAAAACATTGTACTTGTAGAGAGAAAAAAAATTAGCTCAACTCTAAAATTCTGTGAATATTGAACCCACACACACACACACACATATAAAGTCAGAAGTCTTCTCCCAGAGTGCATGTTTAGCAGCCCAATAAGATTTAAACACAAGTTGCTTTGCTAACAAAACCCTTTCTTAATCAGTTATGCTATTAAAACTTGATATATTTATATATGTAATTGAGACAAATAATTTATACCATAAAATTAAAAAACTAAATACCAAACTCACTTATAAGTACAACTTACTCCAACGATCCTCCTAATTAACAACTCTATCATGACTTAATTAATCAACATCTCCATTTACCATTTACATCAACCTCAAGGGCAACGCTTTACTCTTTGGTGATTGTACAACCCTCATGTATGGGCGAGCAACCATCAAAAGCATATATGAAATGACAATCGATGAAAAATCATTTTTTTCTTTCTAAAATAGTTATTAATAAAATCATGAAAAAGAAAACCTTTTTCGAAAAGGTTATGAAATGGCAGTCGATGAAAAAACATTTATAAAATAGTTTAACTCGTGTGTAAGAGCTATATTACAAATTCACCTCATGCTAAACACATTGAATTTTGATACATTCAAAACAAAGATCCACCAAGTGCCGAAAAGATGGGAAAATGGCAAACTCATAAATCATTGCGATTTGACACAATGAAAAGTGTAAAGTGTAAGTCTTTATAGTTTAGTTAAACATTATATTGCTGGTTGCGGCCACCATTTAAGTAGACTCTAGCAATAAAGAGGTAACGTGGAAGTTTATGCCTTCAACTCAATGAATTGCATCACATTTCAGTGTTCTTTCCCATAAGATGAGATAGATGAAATTGTTTCACAAGAGATTTGTTCCATTGGGTAGGGAAATTGGCCATCTACTTTAGGGAAGGAGAGATAAAAATTGTTACTTTAAATTAATTATTAATTTTATTACGTTAACTTAATAATATTAAGTGTTTATTTAAGCGATATAGTTTAATTGAGTATGAGATTCAAAGTTCAAATCTTTTTGGGTTAGATCAACAATTTTTTTTTTTTTTTTAAGTGTTCATCGATGTTCAACTATATAAGAAAATGTATAATTTATACAATGATGCATAACATTATTGTAGTTATATCTAGTGTACAACCATGTAGAAAGAGGGACAATCCATCCAATAATGCATATGGCTTGTTTGCAAGTGTTATATAGCCTCAATAATAATGTATTTATTGTGTCTCTTGTCTAAATGTTAATGGGCTCATTAGTCACAAATATGTTGTTATTTAAGAATAGGAATGGAAGTTTTGCTAATTGAGTGCAACCAAATTATATTAGTCATTGATCTCAAAGCATGAGTGGAATAGACGATTGATAACTCATAGTTGTTGTCGTTCACCAATCAAAATAGGTATTTGAACATAAATATCACTTGCAACTCATTGTGATCATTAACACACCAAGAGTAGCAATTAACTACATAGGCAATTTACTATATATAATTTTTCAATTTTTACACCATGAATAAATAATGAAATTTAACTCAACATTACACACAGTAGTAAGATTAAACATAGCATAAACATGGAGATTTTATCCTAGAAATCCAAACAAGAAAACCACCATTCAATAATTTTTTAGGAAATTCATTGTTTTATGGCCATTCAACAATTCACGCAACTCCTTTTCCTTTGCATTTTCTCCTCTTGGAAAAAAATGCCCTTTAAAGGTGAAATTAAAAAGAATTAGGGAGAGCTGGGGTAATGGGAAGAACAACAACCTTAACCTTTCAATTCTCATTCCTTAGTCTTTTCTCTCCTATTTTAATTTGTTATTTTATTTAATTCTTGTCCCCCCCTCCCTTTGTCTTATTTTACTTTACATTGCCTTTTGTAGAGTTACTAACCTTCCTTATTTGATTATTTGCCTAGGATACATGTTTAGGTGTTGTACTCTTTGCACGTAATCTTAGTTGTTTGGAATTCAGTTAGTCGATGGTCTGGTCAGTTAGGACAACTAGGAATGAACCTCAAAAAGTATGGCCAAGAACAATCGATTAGGGAAGTTGAGTCAATAGGTCAATAGTCAATTCGAAAGAGTAGTTACCTCAGTTAAAGTTGATAGGCAGCCGGGTGGTTGATGGAAGTCGATAGGCAATCGGGTAGCCAATGAAAGTCAACAGTCGAAGAAATCACATTCGAGTGTAAGTGCACATTCAACTTAGGCCAGTGGTCGACTACTAGTTGAAACAAAATTGTTTATATTCAATAAATGATTTTGATTCTTAATATTCGTAGGATCTTGGCCAATAATATTATGCCACATGTACTAATTTGAGATGCTCAAAGTTGATAGATATAAGGTGAATGCATTGGTCTTAGGTGTGGACCAATGTCAACATTTATTTGTAAATTGGATGCAACATTTAATTGAGAATACAAAGAGCAATGAAGCTCAAAGGTTAGCAAGTTTTCCCAGTTAAGGTGTTCTGAAGTAAAATATCTATGTGTTGTGTAATTCATTATTGTGTGCCATTGTTAATTTTTTGATATTTGACTTCTTTCATGATCTTTAAAGGTTAATGTTAATTGAGCTTCTAATATAGTTTAGATGTCTAGTCAACTCTGCATTTGGACTTTTTGCATCTAAAGTGTAAATTAGGTGCCTTAAGCCCAACAATACTAATACTTACAACCATTGCTTTGTGTTAAAATAATTTTTAGATCAAATAGGGACTATTTTGACCAAAAACACCTAGAAGGTCTAGGAGGTTATCAAGGCTTTTGTGTCATGTCAATATCTTTCTTTTTGGACTAGCCTATCTTATAATGTTTTGATAAATATGATAATGTTAACTTTTAGAGAGTGGTGGTATGTTGTTGGCCTAAAATCTCTAATTCTTAACCCTTTTCTTATCAACATAGGAATAATCGTGGTAAATGAATTGTTTGACTTAATGGAAATGGACAAGATTCCTTGGTCAAAATTTAAACTAAAATTCAAGCTAGACAACATTAATACGTTTAATGGTTGATTCCAAATGACCCTTTTCTTAAGATTTTATTTTAATAATCCTATGTGTGGTGACAAGACTGGAAATTGGATCACTCAAGAGTCTTCACTAATTATAGTCTTAGCAATGACTAATAGTGGCTTAGCCTCATGTTTAATCCAAATGGGTTGTTAAAAAAAATTCTAACACCTCTAATACAAGTCGAGGACCTATTTGTTTTAGTGGAAAAATTTGTGAAAGCTAATGCTAGAAGCCAATAAACATGTATTTATTTCGTTAGTTGTCATAAGAGATTCACTTATTCACAAAATAATCGCATATGTGGAATGCACATAATCCAAAATTTTGGTATTGTGGACAAACCAAAACCTTGAAACACCTATCTAGTTTTTTCCTTTGGGAAAGTCTGCATGGCCTTAGCTAGTGAAATAGTTTGATATAGTCAACATCTTGACTTCCATATCCTAGAAAACAACATTGTTAGGTGTTGTCTTCCTTCGGCCTTAGAATGATGTTTGAAAACCGATTATGGTTAAAAATGAACCACTTGCCATATATTAATGGACAATGCCAAATAACCATGTTGATTTTCCTTCATATATTACTTTTGGTGCCACTATTGTTTGAATTTGTTTATATGCTTTGAAATTGTGTCTTATAAATTTATCTTAGACATGTGTGTATATATTACTTTTCAATATGATTATATGTATGGGAAGTTTTGACATAGTTTGACACATTTTTTATGAGACTTTTACAATGTCAATAAACAATATATATATATATATATATATATATATATATATATATATATATATATATATATATATATATATATATTCTCCTCGATGGGTGTACCATTAACATTAAATGAAGGATAGGGAGGGGTATTTAACCCCCGCCCAAGTGGCATGATCTGCCATGAGGAGTCCTCAACATGACTTAGGTGGCGCGCGAGAACGAAGGGTTTTCGAAGGATGCAATAGCATTTGTGTTGAGTGGGATCTCTGGCAAGGTCGTTGTTTCTACATGGTAATGAGCGAAGAGAAGTTGGTAGGTAATGGCTTCATTGGAGTGGAGGGTGGCTTGTTAGTATTATTGTCCCTAGCTCCCCAAACTACAACAACTTGAACGAAAATTCTTTCAGACCTTGGTGGCTCCTCCCCTGTCATGGCCACAATGCAACGTAGAATTACTTAGGACCCAGGCTCGCAGCCGTTTGATCAAACATTAAGAAAAATGAGTGAATTGGGGGATCAAATTCCACAAATGGAGCTGATTACAGTGAATCTGCATGCATACGTTTCATCTTCGACTTTACAGGTTAAATTCTTCACAACCCTCATGTTTGCTCATATTTTCTCCCTTGTCAAGACTGTTAATTTGAATGGTGGATTGGGATCCTAGCTGGGAGTCACAATGCATGAGTTTTTGTTTGTTGAAAGCAGCCCCCTCGGTTTTTGTTTGGTGTTCCCATCTTGCAGTCATTTGAGGAGGTTATGATGATGTTTATGGGGTTTCTTCTCTTTATGTTGGGATTATGAGCCTCCTTTGGTTATGGGTTTTGTCAGTACTAGAAGTGACAAGGGTCTCGTCTTTATTAAAATGTGAAATTCTATAACTTTTCTTGGTATCCTTGCCCTGGAAGTGTGGGCATCTGTCTCTCTGAGCATTGGGTGCATAATTGGAGACCTCTAATGGAGCTTTCACAACCCATGCATCACCAACGAGGTCATGATTACAGAGGCATGGGCCCTCACAGTTAGGGAGAAGAGAATTAGGAAGAATTTTGGGACTATGTTGAGGAGATAGATCATCATCCACCTCCATCCCCTGGCGATGTTGTTTTTCCACCTCCATTTGATTCCATGGAACACCAAATTCAACAGATCACGACTATTCTGGAGCAAATTGCACATGACTAACATGCTGACTAGAATGAAATCATTGCCTTCATGAATGATTTACAACACAACCAATGGCACATGATGGACATATTAGTCTCCTTGTGTCGAGGAAAAAGAAGTCTCCAAGCAAGGGTGGATGGATTGGAGGGTAGGTTGGCACATATGGAATCACATATCCATGAGGGAATTCACCCTCCTCTACCTCTAGGAAATGGACAAGACACACTAGGTGCTGGGTAAAATTGTTGTTTTGGGATGAATATTGGTTGTATTTTGGTTTTAGGGGTTTTTTTGGCTTTTTTGGGAAATTTGTATATGGTCTTTGTGTCTACTGTTGTTATTTTTAATGTGTTTTTGTCATTATCTTCTAGCCAACAAGTCTGGTAGGAATGAGTTTGGAAGTAGGCTAGTGATGAGCTCCTCACAATGTAATATTGTTATGAATTAATATAAATGCTTGATTTACTAAAAAGAAAAAACATGTTGAGTAATTCACTATTATAGTGTGAGGCTGTAACATCATTAATTTACCTCAAAATAGCCCTTAAACCCTTGCTCAATTATTTTTCTTTGGCCACTTCAAGTTTTTACCATGGGATTTTGCGTCATAGTTACATTGTATTTGTATCATGTGTACAATGCTCAAAAGATTAAAAAAAATTTATTGTTTATTGTGTCAAGTTGGCATAATTTTACATCGTAATTGCATCATTATAGTGTCACATATTCATCACTATAGTTGGCCATGCATTGTGTTTACATTATGTTTGCACCGAAAGAAATTTTCTTTATCAATCACTGTAAAAAGGGGTTGTTTATGTAGCCCACATTAAATGTGTTAATTAAATGACATGGTTTTTGGAAAATCAGAAAGGCAAAAAGATTTTATTTACGTTGATAATTACTTGTGATATTCTTATGTTCTTATTAAATTTCTTGTGTTCTTATTTTATCTTAGTTCATCAAGCAATTACCAAAACCATAACATGAATATTAAAGACGCTAGATGTACGCGGACAACTAGGGAAAAATCCCTATGTAGGGGAAAACCCAGTCAACAACTCTTCCTTCAATGGTTTCGCGAGATAATCCAATACTCTTTGACCTAGACAGAGACTTCCTCCAATCACCAAGTCAGCCCTTCCCTAATTTTGTAGATGATGAGCTTCCAGTAACAACTTCAACTTAGAACTTTGACCTTGCAACAAGATAAATTCAACCTAGTAGCAACAACAGATATTCGACCTAGCAACACTTCAACCTTGAATTAGCAACATAATCTCAACCTTGAAGCAACAACACTTCGACCTAGAAGCAAAAACAGAACTTCGAATTAGAAGTAACAACATAAATTCGACCTTGATGCAACAACAAAAAATTTGATCTTCCAGCAGTAACCCAATAACTTCACATGTGTGTGAGAGAGATGACCCATAAAATTTGATCTTGCAATTATTATCCTTCTCCTGCAATTTTGTATTGTTTTGCCTCTTCTAATTGTATATCGAACTTGTGTGAGGGTCCTCCAAATGAATCAAATTGCACTTTATTTATAGCCTCTTTTGTGGTTCAGATTACCCTAATGTAGGCTGACTTGATCATGTGAGGGCTGACTTGGCATGGAGGTAAAAATTGACTGATTTGACTCAATACAAATTCTTTTTACATGATTCAAAAGCTGAAAAAGGGTCTCATAAAATGGACAAGGACTCTAATGAATTAATATAAAACCGAGAAGTCCTCAATGGGGACTTTTTCCTATGAAATGATGACCCAAGAATGAAACCCATGCTTTAATAAGTCATTGTAATAATAATAATAAAATATTTTTCTTTTTTTTGATATATACATTTCATTATGACTCAAATACAATTACGAATATCAATCCTAGTTACATTCTTCAACTCTCCCTTTTAACTTGGGAGGTATTCATAATTACACACGTATATACAAGTACATGAAAGATCTCAAAACACATGAACCAAAAATATTTTAAGCACACACGGTGCCACAGACTAGATTCCTGACCAGGGAAATCCATCCAGGTGGGACTAAGATGGAATAAAGCTTTCAACCACTCTAAGTACCATCAGGCTTACTTGCTAAGCATCAACCCATGGAACCAGGTGTGTAATGCAAGGTTAAAGCTTTATGACCAACACCACCCTCCCTACTTTGGGAACTGAGCATCAACACACATGTCGACCAAATGTCCTCCTAGACATTATGTATTACACATGATGCCTCAACACTCCTGATTATTCAAATCAGACAAATGTCTCCCAATCAAACATATAGATAACATCAAACATGCAAAACATGCTTCCAAAAATCCGAGATATTTTACCTGTACAAACACAACCCCAATCACTAACAATCTTTCAAATACACATAAGTAAACACAAACCTTCAGTGTCTTTAGTCATCTTGGTGTTACTTCACAATAGTAGAACTTAGAGGCTTCCCAAACAGATTTGACAGAAGTTTCCTCAACCATACATCTTCCTTTAATACTTCACACACAACAACATATTTTTCAATTGGATCCTGCATCCTTTTAGAAGCACCTCAATATAAATTCTCCAATTTCTCATTCAATGTATCCATCATGACTATAATGTGCCCTCCCTCTCAACTTGGGAGATATACTCTTTCTTTTATCTAGGATCCCTCTTAACTTAGGAAGATTAACTACTTTCTCTGGCATCAAAGAATCTTTCATGGCTTCAATCCTTCTTATCAGAGTCATATTGATCATATTCATTTATCGTGCTTACCAATCAAGTCAACTTTACTTACGAATATCTTCAACATCTTGAAGATTATGTACCTACACAACTCAAACAAAAAGTACAACCAAATAAATATATAGAAGCATGAAGTTAACTATATCAGATTCATGAAAGCATTAAAATTTAGACATCAAATACCTAAACTTAGTTAGGTTCATAATCAAAAGGAGACTATACTTCTATACTTCAACTTCTTGCTCGAGTTTTTGTTATAAACCCCAGATCACATCAAGATATTCATCTCATTTAGGGTCTCAATATTTATTTCAGAGATATGAAAGACTCTTCTACGACATATTGTAAACCTTAGAATCAATTCAAACAAGTACAAATTAAGAATTCATAGGTTAGACTTCTACTAGGATTTAATGCAAACCCTATATTCAAAAATCAAAACCAGTCACAACAGAAACAAAGGATTCAATAATATGACCAACTTATACTAGGGTTTGTTGTAAACCCTATATTTATCATCATAATGGAAGTGATATCACCATTTCCTAAAATATCAAACTTCTACTAGGGCTTAGTTACAAACCCTAGAACAATGAGTATCAACAATTAGGTTAGCATTATACATATCTAGGATTTTATAGTCCTGCATAAGCATACAACAATATATATCAGGTAAACCCAAGAGACAAATATTAATTCATTAAATTTAGACATATAAAATTTTTGATCAGGCTAGGGTTTCGATCAAACGGACAAACATACACCTAGGGTTTCATTCCTCGGAACATACTATAAAGGTTTTGTTCATAAACCCTAATTTTACAAAAAATCTAAAGGTCTATGATTTTAATACATAAACATTACCATCCAACCCTAAAGGACTAGGGTTTCTATACCAAAACTCAAAACATGATATTACCATCAAAACCCCAAACATCAAAAGAATAGTATTTTTCTAGACTTCATAAGTAACCCTAAGTAGAGTAGGGTTTTCACATTTAGCATTGACATACCTTTAGGTTAGGTTTTTACAGAGAACCTTTAGGGTTACACAAGAATGATCAAATGTATAAATATGGTAGATTCAATCTAATGATTGATCACCTAAGTAAGGGTCGTTATGATTCAAAGGTCCTAGAAATAACGATGTTAGCAATGTAAAGCATATTTATTAAAAGGAATGTATACCTATATCATGAAGAGAACAAATATTATTGTCTAAGACATACCTTTGAGTTTTTTTATTGACAAACATTGTAGGACATCAATTCCCATAAAACTTCTTATCATGTTTTTCCTTGTGAGGTCTTCTCCATAACCCTTGAGCATTCAACAAGCCTTTCCTAAACAAGGAAAATTTGAAAAAAATGTTATTAGTATCTAATACAAACACATATAGATAAGAGAGGGAAACCAAATATAAAAATATAATGCAAAGAGTAAGATACTTATATTTGGAAAAATGGTGAGGGCTCCCTCTTAATCCAATTTCGAGGGACGCCTATAATTTTATCAAAACAATTCAAAAATGTAAAATTTCAAAAGCATGTTAGACCTACAAGTACTAGAAATCAAAGTATAAAGGAAAATAATTCAAAACTTAGAGTAGAAGGATATATAATGGATAGATTCCCTAGAAAATAGGTCTTTGACTTCAGATCCTTCCATGTTGTTCTTCTTTGGTGAATATTCTTCGACAAAGTTTGCTTGATCCTTGTCCCTCTTTTTATTCCTAGGATTGCCAGGACAATCATTTCTATAATGACCCATCTTGTGCCAATTGTAGCATTCAATCTTGGATAGGTCTACCTTCTTCCTTGGTCCCTTAGAATTCTTGAAGGTTCCTTTATTCTTGTGATGAGTGGAATAGGCATTTGAAATTTACTATTGTTCATTCTCTTTGTTGTTTACTAGTGAAATTTTGACTTCTTCTTGACTACATGCATTATGTAATTGCTCGAAGATAGAATTTTCCTTCCAACTATTGATCCCTGAAGCAAAGGCACTCCAATAGGTTGGTAATCCCAAAAGTGTAGTGATCACGAGCTCTTTTTCAGGTAATATCTCATCTATTTCCTGGATATCATCTCTAATTCTAGCTACCCTTACAAAGAAGGAATCCACACTATCATCCTCTGCCATCTTCATGGTTCTTAGTTCATTCTTAAGACTTGAAGCTTGACTAAGTTCCTTGATTGTGAACAACTTGGATAAGGCCTCATACATCTCTTGAGTGAAATCTATGTGGGGAATGTATGGGATGAGGTTATCCTTAATTCCATCTACCATTAGGCTCATGGCCAATATTTATGACTCTCTAAACATTTTTTTTTTAGCATCACTTGATTCATTTGTAGGTTTCTTCACTTTTCCTTTGATTAGATCCAAAACATCATTCTTTTTGAGGATGCTATCTATCCTCTTTTTCCATGCCTTGTAATTGGAGGCTCCTTCTAATTTTTTTATCCCTTTATTGAGTTAGACATGGTTCTTGATGATAGTAGGATTCTTTCCTTATATGATCCCCTTTGATGACACTTATTCAACTTCTTGAAATTTCTTTATTCTCCTTTAAATAGGTCTTAAGGCTCCCTTTTTCATCCTTCTTCAACTTCACTCTGAAACCATGTTGGAAAATCAGAAAGGAAGAAATGTTTTCTTTACGTTGATAATTACTTATGATATTCTTATGTTCTTATTAACTTTAACGTGTTATTTCATCAAGAAATTAACAAAACCATAACTCGAAGATCAAAGACACCAAATGTAGGAAAACAACTAGGGAAAAACCACTATCTAGGGGGAAAGCAATTCAACAACTCTTCCTTCAATAATTTCACGAGATAATCCAAGACTCTTTGACCCAGACATACTTGCTCCAATAACCAAGTTAGCCCTTCCCTACTTTTGTAGATGATGACCTTCTAGCAACAACTTCGACCTAGTAGCAACAACAAATATTCAACCTTGTAGCGCTTCAACCTTGAAGCAACAACAAAATATCGACCTTGAAGCAGCAAAAATTCAACCTAGAAACAAAAATATAACTTTGACTTAGAAGCAACAACATAACTTCGATCTTTATGCAATAGAGAAAACTTTGATCTTGATGCAACAACAGAAAAATCGTTCTTCCAACAATAGCCCAGTAACTTCACATGAGTGAGATAGATATGAAACAAAAACTTCAATCTTGCAATCCTTCTCCTTCTTCCGTAATTTTGTACTCTTCTACTTCTTCTGCTTATATATCGAACTTGTGTGAGGGTCCTCCAAATGAATCGAACTGCACTTTATTTATAGCCTCTTATGTGTGTCGAATTACCCTGATGTACGCTAACTTGATAAGGGGAGGGACGAATAGATCTTTGTTCTTGGATGTATCAAAACAAAGAACCACAAGTTTCGAATAGATTCACCTCAAGAATTTCTAGAACCATATGTTTAATTTCACTCTTTTGGGCATAAGGATATTTGTAAGGACTGATGTTTGGAGGAACACATCAAGTGAATAGTATGGTAATGATTGGGAATATGTGGGAGTCCTTTTGGAGTCTCTACTACCTTGGAATAATTGTCAAGGACTCTTTGAAGATATGGAGAAATGGATGAATTAGATGTTTGAACATAATTGTGCAATTGTTCTTTCTTCAAAAGCCATGCCACTAGAGCTGATTATCTTCCTAGGTTTCCCTGCGATACCCCTTAATTCAATTTCTTTTCCTTCCGATAAAGATTTCAAGTAAAGTTCTTGAAATTTAAAACCACAAAGATTATAACCTTTGGACTCTTAGTACAACATCTGTGCCACCCATTGGAATGGAAACCATTCATATTAAATACATATTACCCCATAGTTAGATTGATATTATGGCACTTCCTTTAGCAATTTATAGTTCCTCCATTTACAACCATCACTTAAAACTCTAGTGTTGGATATAGAAAGAAATTCAAATACTTAGTTATCTTACAATGAATAAAATTATGAGTACTACCTGAATCAATCATCGCTATTACCTTTTTCTTCTTGATATATGCTTCTATATTGAGAGTTTGGGGAGTGGTATATCCTGCCAATGCATTAAAAGATACGGTTAGATTTATTTCTTATTTTCAGCCCCTGGGGTTGGTTCCTCCTGTATATCTTCTTCTTTTGATGTTTCTTATTCCTTTTCTTCCTCCTCTTCACAATCTATGTAAAATAATTTCTTCTCAACACAATTATGACCTTTAGTGTATTTGTTATCACAACTATAACAAATCCTTTTTTCTCTTTTTTCCTCCAATTATTGTGGTGTCAACCTTATAGGTTGTGGGAAGCTAGGAGCGACAACACTTCCATATTTATAGTTGTGAGTGGAAGACCTCCTTGTTGCCATAATTTTTCTTTCAAATTTTATCTCTGCCCTAAATACATTCTCCAATGACTTAGGTTTCGAAAGGTGAACTCATGTTGGATATTATCCTTTAAAATCCTTATGAAGATATCAATTAGATGCTCCTCTCAAATATCATTTACCTTGATAGCCAATCTTTGGAAGTCCTCAATGTGCTCCCCATATGAACCCTTTTGTTTGAGATTTATCATTTTGCTAAAGAATGTATTGCTCTTTGTATTCTCATAATGTTCTATCAATTCCTCCATAGAAATTGTCCAAGTGAAATGTACTTTACAACAACAAATCCATCGATATCATACAACTTGATTGTGTTCTAAATATAAAGATGCAATGCGTGCATTTTGTGTGTGTTGCACATTGTGTAGATCAAAGAAATAATACATATGTAGTATCCATGCTATTGGATCCTTGCCATCAAAATTCATCATATTGATCTTTGTAATATTGTTGCTATTCAATGCAAAGTAGAGTCTCTAAAATCATGAATCACATTCCTTTTATTCTCATCATGGGTTTCATGGCATACCTTATCATCACTATGAAGCCTTTATTTTAACAAATTTGTCAAACCTTCCATGTATGCTTTTATTTTTGCTTCTAAGCTATCAATCTTAGCTTCTAATTCATTGTTGGTTGTTCTTTGCGATAGCGAAAATTGTTGCACTTGGTCCCGTAATTTTGATATATCATGTTGCATTTCTTCTTCTTCATGTATCATAGTAGAGCTTTTTGAGGCCTTGACGGGTGTATACTTTTTTTGTTTGGGAGACATTTTTGAATTGATTAATGATATTTATGATTAACTATGCCCTTTGAATCACTTCAAATTGATTTTTTAAACAAAAGTTATGAAAATTTAAAAATACACACCTTTTAGAGCTTGATTTTGAGCTTGTTGATAGGCTGATCCTGAAACTGTTGTTTCTCTATAATTTTAGCCTCCCAAGGTCTGAAATTGTGTCTTGTGGTATCCATCTGTTTCCAATTTCCAACCCCACCATTTAGACTGATATTGGATTCTTCAAGTTAAAGTTAGGCCAAATATTTGAAGATGTCTTGCTTATGGACTAATTCAGTAGAGTGAACTTGTATGGAATGCCATGTGTCATAGTTTCAACCTTCGGCCCTAAAAATCATATCCAAGAAACTAAATTTTTCGCACTTTCAACCACTTTTTACAAAATTCAATTTGTATTCCCGAAATGAAAGTTATGACGATTTTCCGTGAGATACCTGTTTGAGATAGAATTATGGAGCATACAAAAACCCTAACTTCCTTGAACCATATCTCCGAGAATATATTGAACCAAGCTCTGAAAATTTTAGATGACGTTCATCAATATTTCAGCTCAATGTGGTCGAAATTTAAGCTTTTGAAGCTTTGCAAAAAAATAATTATATTGACACTTCCAAGATGACCCGTTTGAAATAACAAAACCCTAGGTTCTAGAGCTATGATACCAAATATTATGTAGCCAAATCACAAAAAAAGAAGAAATCATAGATCAACAACTAAAAAATAATCCTCTTCGAGGGGGAAACCTCCTTTTACATCACATATATAAACAATTATTGGATGATTCAAATGACAAGACCTCCTAGGTATATATAAGAGTCCAAAGGGTCAAAATATAATTAGGGCATGCATAACAATAATAATGTAAGGGCTCAAGGATAAAAATAATGGGCTTCTATTGGGCACAACAATAAAAATATGGGTGATACACTAATATTATAGGGACCTAACAAAGATTTTCAAGGCCTTAATCTAGGAAGATGGAGAAAAGTTAGTCAACTCAGGGAAAACCATGCCAATGTTGAAGCCATTTCCTCCTTCTTAACCCAAAAACCCTGATGTTTTCATCTTGAATCTATAGAGAATAAGTATGTTCTTCTTGTAATCCTTGTTGGTCTCTAATAGTTTTATTAATATTTATTATTTTTAATTTAATATAAAAAGTTAAATTAAATAAATTTAAATGGATTAGTCTAACTTATAGATGAAATGATTTTTTTTCACCACCTTTTTTTCTGGTTAATTTTAACCAAAATACGATAGAGATTTAAAACAAAAAATGAGTTTAATTTGTTTAATTTGTAGAATTCCAGTGCCCCAGGGGTTTTTTTTGGGTGTTGAATCCATTTATGCATTCAAAACTGTATTTTAAGCAACAAAAAGGTAGATTCTTGCTTGATGTATTGTCAAATTTTGGTGGAAAAGGCTATTTCGTCTATAAGTTAGACTCCGCCAATTTAAATTGTAATGCAAATAAATAAGTCAAAATTTATTCCCTTATTTAGTTATTTATCTTTGCATTGTTTAAAATAATTGTGAAAATTTCATTTTTGTTAAAATTTGATTATTTAAAGAATTAGGAAAATAAATAAAGAAGAATTAAATATATAAACAATTAAAATATTAGTACTTTATGGTTTTAACAAAATATTGTTATATTTAAAAAATAATAATATTTTTTTAATTAAACATAAAAACAAATAGTAAAACAAGCATTAAATAATTGATTGATATGAGAAGTGATATGTCAATTGTTGACACCTAATCCTATGGATGGGTGTGCATATGTATTTTTGTATATTATTTAATATTAGGAAATAAGGAAGGCCAAGAGTCATTGGGAGATGAATCCCAATAGCCTCACCTCCCATCTATAAAAGTATGTACATTCTTCAGCTAATACATATTCTGATTTGAGGAGTTACCTCCTGGTTTGACATGGTATCAGAGCCAGCTCCACTATTGGCATTTCTGCCCTGTGGTGTAACTCCCTCTCCTTTGCTCAGTCAATTTTATTCTGCTGCTCTTAATTTCTAGACTGTTATTCTGCATTTTTTTTTCTCTAATATCCCTGACATTTGCAGCTCTAGCTCCTGCAGCTCCTGAAGACTGCAGGCTCCTCTGTCATTCTGCAAATTGCAGGCTCTGTCATTCTGCAAGATTCCATTTCAAATTTTTTTTTTTTGTAACGGCCTTTTGGCCTCCTCCATCCTCCATTCTCCATCGACTCACCCACTTCCCTCACTCCATTCCCTCAACTCTCTCCCTACGTTCCTCACACTTCCCTCACGCATACACCATCGATCACCTCCCTCTCCCTCACTACTCTGCGCCCTCTCCCTCCCTGCTCACAACGCCCTGGTGTATACGCTCCATTCAATACACATTCACAACCCTACGCACCTTGCACTCTCCCTTTTACCTGCGCTCTACACTCCACAGCAATACATCTCCAGCGCCCTCACTCTGCATAAATCACATGTGCTATCACTCCATTTTATAGCTTTGTCATATGTCCGCTCCGTCCATATAAAATCACGTTGACATATATCAACGCCCGCTACAGATATACCATTGTCTTACACCCTTTCAAATTTTAATACGCTGTGTTGTATATGCAATACCACGCACTGGTTTGCAAGGAGTAATACACTGTGTTTTATATTACAATACAACGCTGGTTCAGTTTATATCCGCCTGTCATATACCGCCCTCGATTCAATACACATTACCGCCATCGATACCACCGCTCATAATTTAAACGCTGTCTGGCATATACACATTACCGCTGTCTGTCAATACACATTACCGCTCATATATGTTATACGTTCATTACCGCCTTTGTTAATGCGCTGTCTCAGTTATAAAGGTGGCTATGTTTAAAACGCTAGTTTGACTTGGTCTGTCCGCCTGTCATATATGCCGCTGTCCATATATTTTAAACGTCGCCTGTGGTATATAAAACGCTATGGTATGGCCTGTCCATTACATATTTAAACACTGTTCACATGTAATACGCTGCCTCCACTATTTATATATATGTGCTCTGTTTATATATATGTATCGAATCACTGTTTAATATGTCCGCCTTCTATAACAACGCTATTTGAACGTCCCTCCACTCATATTTCGTATCATTCCTACCATATTTGACCGCCCCTCCATTCATATTTCATATCATTCCTATCACATTATACCGCCCTTTCACCTTTTCTTCATATACATTTTTTTTTCCCCAAACAAAAAAAATACATATATATTTTTGTGTGTGCAGAATTCAGTCTCTTAGCAAAGAGTTTGTGTTTTTTTAAATTCAGTCTTCATATTTGCAGCAAAGAGTTTCTGTCCTTTTAAACTCAGTACATTTTCCAGCAAAGATTTTTTTGTTTTCTCTCCTTCAAGAGAAATTTTCCAGCAGAGTTTTTTTTCTCTCCTCCTTCAAAAGAAGATGACAGTCCCTTCATCTTCTAAAGAGGCTGCCTACTTGGCACAGAGAGAAAAGAGACATGCTTTAGATCCATCCAGAGGAAGAGAAGGCAGAAGACGAAGAAGAAACTTTAGAGAAAAGGGGGGAAGACAATCTAAAGCTCAGCAGCAAACAAATCAAGACACAGGTAAAACTGATGACAAAGACAAAGGTAAACCAGCTGAATCAGCTCATTCTGTTCTAGCACATTGTAACAATGGAGTAACTGAAAACCTATTTGATGTTTCATTTACTTCATGGAGAGATGATTGGTTGCTAGATTCAGGAACAACATGTCACATGACATTTAGAAAAGATTTTTTTGAAGAATTCACTGAAAAAGTTGATGGAGCAGTATATTTCGCAGATAAATCCAAACTCAAGCCATCAGGGCTTGGCACAGTCAGGCTTAAACTGCTTGGTCTTCCTGATCATATCCTACATGAGGTTCTATACCTCCCAGAGTTGAAGAGAAACTTGCTGTCCCTGGTTGAAATCCGGCAGCAAGGACACTCAGTTCACTTGTTTGATGGCAAGGCAGAGGTCAGAAAAGCATCAGATCACTCACTTGTCATGGAGGGAATAGAAGAAGGGAGACTCTTGAAGCTGAAAGGTTCATCTGCTCACGCTCAAAACTTTGCATTCAGTTCACATCATGATGAAGGTACATTCCCATCAAGTCTTTTATGGCATGCTAGATTTGGACACTTAAACTATGACAACCTTCGTTTATTGAAGAAAAATGGTGTTGATGGACTGCCTACAATTCCTAGAAAACCTAAGGAATGTGATGCTTGTATTCTAGGAAAGCATAGCAAACAGCCATTTCATGATTCACACTCAAGAGCACATAGGAAACTTGAACTTGTTCATTCAGATTTATGTGGCCCTATGCTATTATACGCAAATGGAAACAAATACATGATGACATTTATTGATGACTACAGGAGAGTGTTGGTTACTTGCGAAGAAATAAGTCGATGCTTTCAAACTTTCAAGAATTTTCATGCATGGATTGAAAACTGATGCTAACTGTGGCTCTCTACATGTGATAAGTAAGGAAAAGAATACACTTGGCTTGAATTTGAAAATTATCTTCGTCAACATGGAATCAAACATCAAACAGCTGTGCCATATAATCCACAACAGAACGGTGTAGCTGAAAGAATGAACAGAACCATTTTAAATATGGGCCGCTCCATGTTATTTTTCAAGAATGTAAAATTGATGTTTTGGGCTGATGCAGTTCTATGTGCTGTTTACATAAAGAATAGGTGTCCTTCAAGTTCGATTAGAAACAAAACTCCTTTTGAAATGTGGCATGGCCACATTCCTTCGGTAAAGCATTTCAGGGTCTTTGGGTCCACCTGTTATGCCTTGATACCCAAGGGTCAAAGGAACAAACTTGGTGATAGAAGCAGAAAATGTATCTTCTTGGGGTAATCCAATACCTCCAAAGGATATCGTCTCTATGATGAAACAAATAAGAAGTTTGTGATAGCAAGAGATGTCATATTTCTTGAATCTTCCAAGAGTGACAAGGTTGTTGAGCGGCAACTTGATCGCCTGGACAGATTCACACATGCAAAGTCTTTCCAAGAGTTTGATAATGTGAGTCCACACCTTGAAGGGGGGATTCCGATATTGAATCAAACTGTGGAATCATATCCTGAAGCACTCTCTCCCCCGCATGAAGAAACAACCACGGATGACACATTGGATGATGTGATTGACAGAATTGGGAGATTGAATCTTGAATCAATCCCAACTCAGTCAAGTGACCAGCCTGGGCCATCTCAAAAAGGTCCTCCCAAATGGCTGACAAAGACACTGGAGGATGTTCATCCTGATGAGGTTGGAAAAACAGGAACAAGAAGTTCCACTCAAGAAATCGAAGGTGATGTAGATAATTCTGATTCCCCTGGTGATATGGATATTGCTTATAACTGTGAATTGAGTTTGTCTACAGATCATGAACCAACTTCCTTCAAAGAAGCCGCTTCTCATGATGAATGGAAAGAAGTGATGCAGAAGGAGTATGATGCCTTAATAAAGAATGGCACTTGGAAGCTGGTTGATCCGCCTTTGGGAACGAAACCAATTGGCTGTAAGTGGGTCTACAAGAACAAGTACAAAGCAGACGGCTCACTTGACAAGCACAAGGCCAGGCTTGTGGCAAAAGGATTTGCACAAAAAGAAGGAGTCAATTATGAAGAAACTTTTTCTCCCACAGCAAAATGGACCACCATCCGGACTCTCTTTGCCTTAGCAGCTCAGAATGGATGGAAATTCCATCAGATGGATGTAAAAACAACCTTCTTGAATGGAGATCTAAAGGAGAAAGTTTATATGTCCCAGCCAAAAGGATTTGTGATAAAGGGTCAAGAACACAAAGTTTGCAAACTTGTAAAATCCT
This sequence comes from Pinus albicaulis, assembly GCA_034641835.2. Lineage (NCBI taxonomy): Eukaryota > Viridiplantae > Streptophyta > Pinopsida > Pinales > Pinaceae > Pinus > Pinus albicaulis. The sequence continues at coordinate 809,623,324 of CM076582.1, forward strand.
TGTATGGCCTCAAGCAAGCACCACGAGCCTGGTATGAGAAATTGACCGAGCATCTTCTGAAACTTGACTTCAAACATTTTGATCTTGATGATGCAACTTTGTTTGTTAAGAAAGTTGGAAAAACGGTTGTATATCTTGTGGTATATGTAGATGATCTTTTGATAACAGGAAACAATGAGAGCTATATTGCATCCATGAAGAAAGAGTTGAAGAAAGGTTTTGAAATGACTGATTTGGGTCATGTTCATTACTATTTTGGTATTGAAGTAATTCAACATCCTAAATTCATATTTCTTTCTCAAAATAAGTACATTGGAGATCTCTTGAACAAGTTTGGCATGGATGACTGTAAACCCTTAAGCACTCCAATGGAACAAAACTTGAAGCTCACATCTATTGAAGGGAAGGAATTTGAGGATGCAACTAAGTATAGACAGCTTGTAGGAAGTCTTATCTATCTGACCACCACCAGACCTGACATTTCATTTGATGTTGGAATCCTCTCAAGGTTCATGCAAAAACCTTGTGAAGGACATTGGTCTGCTGCAAAAAGAGTACTAAGGTACTTGAAGGGGACTCAAGACTTTGGACTCAAATATACACAGGTAGGCGACTTCAACTTGATCGGATACTCTGATTCAGACTTTGATGGCGACAAAGAAACAGGGGTGTCTACTACAGGTTACACCATGAGTCTTGGATCAGGATCTGTCTCATGGAGATCACGCAAACAGTCAGTTCCAGCAGATTCCACGACCGAGGCAGAATATGTGGCAGCAGCTGAAGCAACAAAGGAAATTGTGTGGCTCCGGAAAATCCTGGAAGATTTGCAGATGAAACAAATGTATTCCACTCCTCTCATGATCGACAACACTTCTGCAATAAAGTTGGCCAAGAACCCAAAGTTCCATGATCGAACAAAGCACATCAATACAAAGTACCATCTAATTCGACATCATGTTCAGGCCAAAACCATCCATCTACATCATTGTTCCACAAATGAGCAAACTGCCGACATCTTCACCAAAGCACTTGGAAGAGAAAAGTTTGAAAAGTTCAGATCGATGCTTGGACTCACCAACATCCCTTCGGATTAAAGGGGGGAATGTTGACACCTAATCCTATGGATGGGTGTGCATATGTATTTTTGTATATTATTTAATATTAAGAAATAAGGAAGGCCAAGAGTCATTGGGAGATGAATCCCAATAGCCTCACCTCCCATCTATAAAAGCATGTACATTCTTTAGCTAATACATATTCTGATTTGAGGAGTTACCTCCTGGTTTGACATCAATGAATGTAAGGTGTTTTTTCATAACATCAGTTAGAATGGTTATATGTTTCTGCAAGTTGAGATGGTTTCACACTATTTCTATTAAATTCATAAACATAAGGTAGTACCCATAAATAAAGAGAGTATCTTTATAGTCATTAAACTTATTCTCAATATTAGATGTGAATAAGTCTTTTAGTTAATGTGAGACAAAACTATTCTCCTTAGTGTGTTGACATTTGTTGTGGTGTATATAACAACCTCACATTGTTTCTAAAATAATTAAGGAACTTGTTAAAATTTTATTTTTGGCTTGCTTTATTCCTTATCCAACTATTGATAGGTTGCTTGCAATGGTTTTCTTATGTAATATCCATATTCAAGTTTGATTTTTATATAATTTTGTTTTGACTCTAGAATAAATTCGGATCCGGATCATCTTTGGAGAAAATAACTTAGCAAAATCACAGATCATGGATGTCACTCAAGTTTTCATACTAATTTTCCTATATGGCATCCACCTTGTCCCAACACAAAATTCTCCTTTGTCATCCTGGATGTCTAGATATGAGGATTTTCCCAATCGTTTTGTAAACAATTAGGATTTGTTGCAAATTTGTGTTATATTGCTTTTTTATTTGGATTTTGTTTTATGCATCTGCCCATCTGAGCTAACACTAGGCCTAGAATGCCTTATACTCTCCACCCCCGAATGACCAGATAACATGTTGAGTTTGATAATCACGATGATTAATCAACCAAGCTTAAAAATATTGATTAACTAATGATTAAAAATGAATTTGCCATTCGGTCCATCACTCAAGAGAGAACACTATGCATGTGCCACACTCTAAATGACCAAATAACACATTATATCATTAATTATAAGATTAATTAAGGAAGTTAATTGTAATCAATATGTAATTACATCATAAGGTGTCTCCCTCTTGGATGAACTCCCTTCCTGCTCCACTCTGCTTCATCCAATCACATGTTAGACAATTGGATTATCTTTAGCTATTGATCTAAAATGCGTGGACATGTGAACCTTCCTACATGGCTTCTCCTTAGGTTTAACTCTATCCTAGCCCATGTGAAGGGTCCAGAAAGGACGACTCATATATATTAGAGTAATATAACGATGGGGAGGTTTCTAGAGTTAATTTGATAGGGTAAATTCTCTCCATACCCCCTCATCTACTTCGTTCATATGGTAGTTGACTTCTCTACTGTTAGGAGGGAGGGTTTAAACCTTATAGTCTTGGGTTTCTTTGCTAGTACATGTTCCATTCCTTTTCCCTTATTCACCTTATTGCAGATTGTTTATCAATTAGTTTGTTCACCTTCTAATGTTGTCTCTTTTTGGTGCTCTACTATTACAAAAGGCATAACTACTAGTAACCATACATGACTCCTTTAATGTTTTTATTTTTTCCTTGTTCTTTTCCAAAATGTTAGAGTATGGAGTATTTCTTCTCACTATTTTGTGTCTAGTATCTGTGCAAGGTTTCATGGGAAAACCCCCGAGCAACTTTGATAGTTTTGCCTCGATATTAAGGTATTCCTTTTCCCATCGTTTATTATTCTTGGGTATTTTCTTGTTATCTCAAGATTCTTTCAAAGAGTCAAATTGACTCAGGGTTTCCGAGTCTGGCCAAGTGAACAACTACCCAATCTTTCACTGTGGGTAATTTAATTAGGTTTCACGTGTTTCCACACTTCATCTAAATTTGTCTTGTCATGGTCCTCTACTCACCAATTGGGCTTTTTCGCAGGGCTCCATGTTAGCTCAGGGTTCTTGGGTTTCTAAATGATTTCACTGAGGTGCCTTCCCAAAGTTTCTCATTCCCTCGGTCCTTCTACAAAGAGGTTATTTGGCTCTATCACGTGGTCTAGCACCATTGTTCTTCGCGTGATGGTTTTCGCTTTAGGTATAATATAGGGGTTTTTTTTGTGCCCCTTTTTATTCCTTTTATTTTCTCTCAAGGTTCCTTAGTGGTTTTATTTCCATTTTTAACCTTTATTCCCAATTTCATTGTGTAGATATGGTTGAGCATATTATGGAACCCATGGCAACAATTTATGTTACGTGTCTAAAAACTGAGGGTTTTCCTACATCCTTTAGGTAATAAGCAAAGTTAGGGGTTCTATTTCTCTGCTCTTCTTCTTTCCATAAATACTCCAACATTACTAGCAGGAACCCCCTCTGTTACTTAATTCATTAGGGTGATACTATCCTCCATTTGAGGATATCAAACCCTTCCTTACTTATTTTTGAGTTTACTTTTTCTTGCTACATGCTTGTTTACATGCTCTAATTATTATTTTGTAAACATGGTTGAAGAGGAGCATTGATTTTTGTAAGGCTTCAATTTTTATATAATTTAGAATTTGTTATCCTTTTCTTGTAAATATTTAGTCTCTTATGTCATTTGAAAATGTTGTTTCCATGCTATCTCTATTTTTATTTTGGGACAAATATGGTTAAAAGTGACAATGCCTTTTAAAGAATTCATTGTTTCTTATAAAGGTTCAAATCTTAATAACATGCTATCTAAATGGTTGAAGGGGTAAATCCTTTCAAAGGATTCATTTTTGTTTTGTAAATCTTAAATTATCCCAACATTGAACAATTTGATACCAGTGTAGATGATCTTAAAAATATGAAGCGCTACATTGTTTGGAGCACCCACATGAACATGCATATGTTGCTAGAATATGTTTTCAGCTTTAAGGTTCCTCCATCATTACGTGGTAATTATCTCATCTCCATTCTACATAGTGAACTAGTGTTCAAGTTTTATATGTTTTCCGGTTGTTTTTTGTGGCTTCCATAAGAAAAATCGTCTAGTTATTGCTTGTATATTTGCATAATATTAGTCTATATTGAAGGCAAAGCAAGGCATAATTAGTTTCCCCAGAAGCCCTAAATGTTCCTTGCATAAAGGTCAATCATACTTTGGAGAATCACGCAAGATTGTAAGATTTTTTTCTTTACAATGTAGTTATGAAGTGCAGAGTAGTCAATATGCACTCAAATGTTGTAGAAGCTCTCAATGGTGGGACATAAGTTATATAAATTTGTATATTGTAAAAGAAAAATGAATTTAATCTCGACAAAATCAAAATATTGTACATTTCCCCTATATATGCATTTGAGTTACCTAATTAGCTAATTCCCCAACTGAAATCTAGCTTGTTAGCTTTTATTTTTGCTCGAAGATATCTCAGAATATATAGAAAAAAGGTTGAGACTCTAGCTATAGTTGACAGGTTCCATCTTTCTTGTGGGCTTGAAAGGGATATTGATGCCTACTTGTGAAATTTTAGGGGACAAGGGACATGTGCCTTCTATTAGTAATGCCTTTTTACATTTGTTTTGTTTCCTGTTGGATTAGATGCTTGTGAACTTTGGGGACTTGGGATAGATGTCTCCCTCTAAAGAAATTTTATTTATGTTTGGTTTGCAGGAGTTAACTAAATCTTAACTTGCAGCCTTGACATAGTAACCTTTGATTTTGTTTTTATATTATGTCAATGAACCTCTTCTGTGATTGTCTTACACTCTCCATTACTGTCCTCTGTGTTTTTTTTTCTCCTTTAGGGGTGACCCAAGCCTTTACTTGGCCCTGAAAAGAGTAGTTTATGAATTTGTTTTTGCTATGCTATCCCATGATTGAACCTCTTCTAGGGTATAAATTTGACGTGCACTCCTACTCGCCATTTAAATTTAAATATTATGTATTAAATGTGTTTTTATTTGTTTTTTTATGAACATAGGAATTGTGATTAATATGCCTCAATTAATGGAGGAGAACCTAGAACTGGAGTAATAACTATTCAAGGGTATTCGAGGTGGTTCCATTATAGAAATTCAATCACAATGTAGTAAGTGACATGAAAACACCAACCAAGTTTCAATATTTCTCAGTGCTAAGTTTTGATATTGCTTAATGGCTCACCATCAAAGGGTCATATTTCTATTGTCCCATCCCTCTAAGTTCTCTTGTCGTTTTGTTCTGTTCTCCTAAGTTTTGAGTCCTTGATGATATATATATATATATATATATATATATATGTATGTATGTATGTATGTATGTATGTATGTATCCATACACACACACACACACACACACACACACAGATATATATATATTCTCCTAGAGGTATTCCCCACCTTTTCAAAACTTTACTCTCCTAAAAATTTATAGGAAGCTTTGGGAGTCTTTCCCACACTCTGGTGGTCATGATAGTCATTGTTGGGTTAGTCCAAGAATCATGGTTTCAAAAGTGGCCAAGTCTTCCCTAGAACTAGGTTTAGTTTTCTAGATCAACATCTCTAATTTTCAGGTTATTAAAAGAAGTAGGGAAAGGACCTTTGGAAAAAAAGTTGATGCAATAGTTGTAAGTAACATGATAGGGCTGACCAAATTTTGTTATTACTCAATGGCTCACCATCAAAGGGTCGTATTTATACTATCCTATCCCTCTAATAATTCCTATTCTTCTGTCTCATTCTCTTAAGTTTTGAGTACCTGATGATATATATATATATATATATATATATATATATATATATATATCATCTCCTCGAGGTATTTCCCATCTTTTCAAAGATTTACTCTCTGAAAAATCGTCGAGAAACTTTATGAGTTTTTCCCAAACTCTGGTGGCCATGATAGTCGTTGTTGGGTTAGTCCAAGAACCATGGCTTCACAAGTGGTCAACTCTTCCCTAGAACCATGTTTGGTTTTCTAGATCAACATCACTAATTTTTCAGGTTATTAAAGAAATTGGGAAAAGGCCTTTGGCACAAAAGTCGATGCAACAATCTTAAGTAACATGATAACGCCGACCAAATTTTGATATTACTCAGTGGCTCACCATCAAAGGGTTACTTATATTGTCTTGTACCTCTAAGTAATTCCATCATTCTGTCCTATTCTCCTAAGTTTTGGGTCCTTGATGATGATGATGATGATATATATATATATATCATCTCCTGGAGGTATTTCCTATCTTTTCAAAAATTTCCTCTCCAAAAAATCTTTAGGCAGCTTTGGAAGTGTTTCCCAAACTTTCGTGGTCGTGATAGTCATTGTTAGTTTAATCCAAGAACCATTACTTCACAAGTGGAAAACTATTCCCTAGAACCAAGTTTGTTTCTAGATCAACATCTCTAATTTTCAGGTTATTAAAAGAAATTTGGAAAATACCTTTGGCACAAAAGTTGATGCAACAATCTTAAGTAACATGATAACGCCAACCAAGTTTCAATATACTCAATGCCAAGTTTTGATACTTCTCAATGGCTCACCATCAAAGGGTCATATTTATACTATCATGTCCCTTTAAGTTCTCTTTCCCTTCTGTCTTATTCTCCTAAGTTTCGAGTCCTTGATGATATATATATATATATATAATCTCCTAGAGGTATTTCCCATCTTTTCAAAAATTTCCTCTCCTAAAAATCGATGGGAAACTTTGGGAGTCTTTCCCACTCTTTGGTGGTCATGATAAAAATTGTTGGGTTAGTCTAAGAACCATGGCTTCATACGTGGCCAACTCTTCCCTAGAACCAAGTTTGGTTTTCTAGACTAGCATCTCCAATTTTCGAGTTATTAAAAGAAATTGGGAAAAGACCTTTGGCACAAAAGTTGATGCAACAATATTAAATTTAGTTTACTATCTACTAGTGTTGTTACCTACTTTAGTTTAATCCAAATCCCATTAAATCAACATATTAGTGCAAGGGAATTTGAGGTTTTGGTCCCTTGAGGTCACCTTTGATCCCCCCTTAATGCGATGTGGTGTCACAATATTCTCCTATTTTTCAATGCTTGTGCATGCAAAGAAGATGGTGATGGAATATATACTATTATCCTTTAGTGTTATAAACTCTTTGCTGACATTTATCATTAGTTTAGATGTCGATTTGTTTATTTGTGTTGCACTGAGTACCATTCAACACTTTGCTTTGTGTTTGTTAGCTTAGTCTGATTTTTTTTTTTTTTTTTTTTTGGTGTATGGTTTGCGCTTTAGTTTTTACATCTGTTCCTTGTGAATAAAACATATACTAGACTTATTTTCCACAAAATCGTGACTATCAACTTTGTCCACCTTTGATCAAAGAAGCACAACTAAAAATGCAGGGAAATGAATAAGTGCCGAGTTCTATTTGAATGTCATTTCCAAAGAATTTTTGTATTATTGAAAAATTCTTGTTTTCTACAAGTGTTGATATAATGAAAAGTGTTGGTATTAATAAATACACTCACTTGGAGGTATTTCTTGTAGGGTGAAGCTCTCAGATATTTGTAGCATGCCTTTCTTTAACTAACCTCATTTCTGTCATGTCCCGTGCATTTTTATTTATGGGGAATTCCTTCATTTTTTATGCTGCAAATTTGTAAAGTCTCTTCTATAATTTAAACATTTGTTTACATGCTCTAATCATTCTTTTGTAAATATGGCTGAATAAGAGCATTGATTTTTGTAAATCTTCATTTTTTCTATAATTTAGATTTTGTTATCCTTTTCCTGCGTAAATATTTAGTCTCTTCTATCATTTGAAATGTTGTTTCCATGCTCTCTCTATATTTATTTTGGGACGAATATGGTTGAAAGGGCCAATTCCTTTTAAATAATTCAATGTTTCTTATAACGCTTCAATTCTTAATAACATGCTTTGTAAATGGTTGAAGGGGTCAATCCTTTTGTAAAGCTTAAATTATTAATAACATTATTTTTTTTTCTATAAATATGGTTGAAAGGGCCAATGCCTTTCGAAGTATTCATTTTTTGTTGTTGTAAAGTTTCAATTCACCATAATTTAGATTTTGTTATCTTATTTTTAAAAAATTTCAGTCCTTTCTGACATAAATTTTGTTGGAATATGTAATTCCTACTTGTCTTCAGTTGTGGTTCTCTCTATGTATAGAGTCCGTGCCTATTTGATAGGTTAGTTCATAGTTTTGTGTGAGGTTGAGATATTCTCTCAACCAAATTATTGTGCGTCTAAGATAGCTTCTCTATCTTGAGACTGTACCTCATGTATATATGTAACTTGATTTTATTAATGAAATATAGCTTGTATGCTCAGTTTCTAAGTTGGTATCAGAGCACACAAGATCAAAGGCCTGTGCGTTGTGAGACTAAGTGCTTGGAGAAGATTTCCAGTAGTGGATCGATCAACGTGGTAACCCTTCATTGTGTTGGCATCTGAGTGAGGATAGTCTTTGCGCTGACTAGAGGATCTTTTTTTGTTAGAGTGGATTGCTTTCCTCTGCTCGTGGCTGGTGGTGGTCAAAGACGAAGTCACCGTGGAAGTGTGGAGTGCGACTAGCATGGTCTCGTAGACTGGTATTTGCGTCCTTTCTTCCTCAGTGTGCCGGATCTGTGTCCTTAGTAGAGACTGATTTTTCGCTGTTGATATGACAATAGGGAGGATCTTTACCGGTGAAAAATTACAAGTCTCCAAGGGACTCGCCGGACTATGAAACAGAGAGTGCTGTTGGTGGAATAGCACCTGCTACCTGGGTGTGGGATACAATACAGAAAGGTTAGGCGAGCCTCTCAGCATTTGGGAACAACTATCATATTGCAGCAGGAGCTTGTAATTCCACAAACCCCAAACGAAAGCTGTCTGAATTTAAACTCGGGCAGGCGCTGAACAAACGGCCTGAATTCATCAGACTGCTTGGTAGGTAGCGATACTCGGCACTATGGAGTTTTTGCTCACCACACTTGCTGCGTGGAGCCCGTAGGCAGTAGGTTGAGGAAGCTTGCACATTGTTCTGTATTTTAACGGTAGCAACTTTCCTCTTAATTTCTTCATAGATTTGCTGCTGCGTTGAGAAGAAAGCAACGTGGGTGGATTCATGGGTGGAGTTCTTTTAAAAGTTCTTTCAAATGGATTTTTTTTAAAATGTTCCTTTGATGAGAAGAGCATTGAAAAGTGTGATATGAGAATTCGCTAAATTTCATGCATCAGAATTGGATATCGATAGTGTTTCCAACTTGTTGAGAGGTCATTTGTTGCTCATCGCAAGAGCTGAGGGCACTGAGATCTGCGTGGCATAGAAGCCATAGTCTACAAGGTTCTACTGTTGAAGAACTGCCAAAGGGAGGTTTCACGCCTGCGTGGTAACGGGGTTGTTGGAGCTCGTTAGAGGACCGAGTGGAGTCGAAAATCTGGAAGCAAGATAAAACCAGATAAGCTGGACCTTTAACAACCTGTATATATTTTTAGATATTTTTGATTCTGATGACGATGATGATGATATTTTCATGTGGACATTTGGAGGCATTAGCTTGGGTGGTATTTTTAAATTTGAAAAAATTTCAGAAAAACAATGTGGTTCTGTTGATGACCACCAGAAACAAGAGGCAGGATCTTTTGTGCAAGATCCTGATATTGAAGAGTCACGAGTTGATCTTAAGAAAGGATGTAAAGAGGAACAAAGTGTTGAAGATCAATTCGACGAGCGACATGGAGCTGATTGCGAAGACATGGCAAAAGAAGATAGAGCTGTAGAGAATTTAAAATATGATGATCTCATGAATATTTCTGTGTGCAGATGTTAAAAACAACAAGGAAGAAGAAACGAAGTTTGAAGAAGAATTGAAGTTTCTTGAAGCATGGCTTGAAACACCACGTGTTTATGAAGCCAGCACAGAAGTTGTATCCATAAATGTCGAAGACAACATTATCACTGACATTGAGATGGTCGACACTAGAAATAGTGAGAGGGAAAATTCTCCTATCCAGCCTGTCACAATTTTGAAAAGGGCTAGAATAATAATTCCAGCTTTCCATCACTGGGGAAGAAATGAGGTGCAAATACATCACTACCTCACGGTATCGGAGCCCGTTTGGGCCTGGACCTCGGCCCCTCCTGGGCTGAGGGAAATAAGAGTATATTGTGTTTTTTAGTTTTTTTTTTTTGGTTGTCATGGTGAGAGAGGCATACCTGGAGCGCGTGATCTTTGCAGAGCCAACATGAGGGACTCGATCTCATGCTGATGCCGCGTCTGGGCAATCCGCCTGCTTTGATTCATTTTTTATTGTTTGATTGCTACGTTCAGAGCAGTGTCGAGCTTCTAGGCCTCTCTGTTTGCAGTTGAAGGATTCGAGCTCAAGACTGATAGTTCTTATTTTTTTTTCTTCGCTAGTTTCTTGATTGGAGAAATTGGTTTCAAACCAGAAGTCCTGTGTTTGAGAAGTCTCCTTAGTCATCGCTGGCTGATTTTTTTAGACGCAGTAACTGTGGAGACCGACCACCAAGATCTTTATTTGTTCTTCGATGACCAAAATTATGTATACGAGAATGCAGTTCATCTCGTCATGAAGCTCTGTGAAGGCGACAAACTCTTTGACAGGATCATCGCATGGGGCCATTATACAGAGCGAGTTGTTGCTGTCGTTAGTTGTTAGCATTCTGCTGAACCCGCAGAATCTAAATACAATTTTTTTTTTCACTTCAGGTGATTGAAGGTGTAATCAAATATCGATGGAATGCTTTGCCAATTGAACAATGGGATGGGATAAAGAATTACATATCAGATATCATTGTTCAGCTTTCAAGTAACGAATTGCTTGTTGGAGAGGTGTTATTCCACTTGAAGTCTCCTCAACGTGTAGAGGGAGGAACATTGTTGGAGTACATGCGTCGGCCCACATTCACGTCTGTACTCGGTAGGATAAAACAACTTGAAAGTCCACAGGTTGGTGAGGTTATTGCTGGTTCAGCTGCATCATTTTCACAGAGAAATCTGCCTTTCAGACACATTGAATTTTGTACACTTGCTTCGATTTCATGATGACAGATCAGAAATTCTGAGGGCAAGGTCAAAATGGAGGCCAAAGGTGAAGAACAACATTCATGACCTTGCTTGAACTTATATTATGCAGTGTACATACATGTATACTTATTGATGCGTCTTCGATCATCATTCTTATTGATACTTATTTGTGATGTGGCGCTGTTTGCTCTATGTATGGTCCTGCTACAAATGAATGAAGGATGGCTCTATGACTTGATGCATTATTGCAAATTATTTATTTATTATATTTTATTTTATTTTTTAAATTTTTTTGTTTTGTTTTTGTTTTTTGTTTTTCAGATCTAGCAATCCTTTTTGTTAGATTTTAGAATCATGTGTTGAGCCTTCGTGGCTGTGATAAGCCTTCATGGCTGTGGTGAGCCTTCGTGGCTATGTTGAACCTTCGTGGCTGTGATAAGCCTTCGTGGCTGTGGTGAGCCTTCGTGGCTGTGATAAGGATTCATGGTTGTGATAAGCCTTCATGGCTATGTTGAGCCTTCATCGCTGTGGTGAGCCTTCGTGGCTGTGTTGAGCCTTGGTGGATGTGGTGAGCCTTCGTGGCTGTGATAAGCCTTCGTGGCTGTGTTGAGCCTTTGTGGCTGTGTTGAGCCTTCGTGGCTGTGATAAGCCTTGGTGGCTGAGTTGAGCGTTGGTGGCTACATTGTATCTCCTCAAGGCTGAATGCCTGAGCGGTGGAGCTGAATTACTACTTGTGGAAATGTGAACTAGCAAGCAGGTGAAAGGGTGTTGCTCATGCATGTTCATGAAGCAACATGGAGCGATCAATTGTCAGTTATCTGGTAGGGATCAAATCGAAGACAATGTACAGTGTATGATGTTGGATCTGCTCACAACAATAGTGTGGGCAATGTTCTGGTGAAATGAAATTCGGGGCAGTCTGTCCGCAGCAGTGAATGGCGTGGCCATGTGTTGACCATTTATTCATGGATATTGTATTACTGTCATGGTTATCACTTGTGTTTATATTGTCATTTGCTATTGTTTTTTGTTTGGTATGGGTAAATGTGGACAAGTCTTGAAAGTTTGTATACATATTGAGATTCGCGACCTCAATATGAAGTCATTTTGTTAGAATTCACGACTCTAACTAATGACAGGTATGGCATGGATATTCAAGACCAGTACATCCAAAATTCAAAAGTACAAAATCTATGACAAAAATATTCAAGCGAGAAAGCTCTAGCATATGAATGGTAGGGCGAGTGCAAAGGATGATGGACAGTCAAGTTTGTGAGAGTTTGTTTTGTGTGAGTTTCTTGGAATAGACTCATGACAATGAGTATGAGACATAGTTTGTAATTAGAAGCAAATCTACATGTCATTTATTGTTTGTATGTGCTATAAGACCTAGAGAGGCATGCATACCCCTTTGTTATATGTTCCCTCTCTCAGAGAGTTTTAACAGCCTGGGAGAGTGTGTCATGCGGGATGGATACACTTGGGTGGGCCGTATTGGTTTTAGACTCCATGAGGTGAAATTTCTTATCTAGGGGGAGTTAATCGAGAGGTTGGATGAACTATGTATGTGAAGGACTTCCTAGTAGACTGGCGGTTGCAGCGGTTGGAACCCATACATTTCGGTAGATGGTTGTTCCTTTATATGGACATCGACAATAACATGAAAAAGATACAAAGTGTAATTACCAAATAGAACCAGTGTAATTACCAAACAAGATCATTGTAGATTTTGCAGATATAAATTGAGACAAGTAGTGATTAAGGGGGAGTTTTGGAATATGTAATTCCTACTTGTCTTTAGTTGTGGTTCTCTCTATGTATAGAGTCTGTTCCTATTTGATAGGTTAGTTCCTAGTTTGGTGTGAGGTTGAGATATTCTCTCAACCAAATTATTGTGTGTCTAAGATAGCTTCTCTATCTTGAGACTGTACCTCATGTATATATGTAACTTGATTTGATTAATGAAATATAGCTTGTATGCTTAGTTTCTAAGTAATTTTGTTTGCATGTTCTATCTATTTTTTATTTTATTTATTTATTTATTGAATATGGTTGCTTGTGCTAGTGACTAAGAAGGTTTTTTTTTTTTAATAGTTTATATATATATATATATATATATATATATTTTTCTAAATATTTAGTCTAGTGTATCATTAAATTTTTTTTTTCCTTTCATGGAAGTCATGTTTGTAAAGTTTCACTAAATAATTTAAAATTCGTTATCCTTTTAACATACATCGTTGGCCTCTTCTGTGATTTCATTTTTTTTCTTATACTATACATATTTATTTGTATACATAGTTGAAGTGGTTAGTGCTTTTGACAACATTCCTATTATATAGTTTCAATTCTTAATAATTTGGATTTTGTCATCCTTTTTTCCAAGACTTTAGTCTCTTTTGACATTTGAGATTTTTGTTTCCATGTTCTATAATTTTTTTATAAATGTGATTGAAGGGCCTATTGCTTTCCAAGCATTAATTTTTGTAGAGCTTTAGTGCCTTTTTTTTTATTTTTTTAAATGTTGATTATTTAACCATTTTTCAAGTTGTTTTATTCCTCTTCTTGTTTTTTGTCCTAAGATGTTTATTTTTTTAAGGGTTTTCCAAACATGTGTTTTTTGTTTTTCCTTACAATTTTTTTTTTATACTTAAATTTTTATTTTATTTTTGCAAAGTCCTTTTTTTTTTAACAAGAACGGGTAACTTTTATTTATTTATTTATGGAGATAGGTTGGGCCACAGCCTGAAAAACCCCTGATACATATACATACATACATACATACATATATATATTTTTTCCAAAAAATCCCAATGGGTTGAGTTTTGCTTTCACATAGCTGGAGCTTAAGGGATAGGAAACCAGATTGGGGCATCATCATTTTTTGAGAGTTCTCCTTGGGCTAAGAGGCATCCTGCATTTTCTTTTGCATCCGCTTCTTTGTTTAAATTTCGAAGGATATGAAAGAAGGAGCTGGATGTGTAATTCTGTAACACTTTTCTAAGTCTCTGCAGAGTCTTGTTGAGGGTTGGGTTACTGAATTGATCTCCTGTGTTCATGATATTGATTAGGATTTCCAAGTCTCCGAAGACCTGTATATCTTCTTCTACATGCTCTTCCGCGATCTGACAAGCTTTGAGCAGTCATAAGATTTCTGCTTCATTGTTAGTACTCTGCCCAAGGCCCCGACTAAATATGATTCTACTTTTCCCTGTCCGGGAATAGATGACCCCCCCTCCTCCAGAAGTTCCCGGTTTTCCCTTAGAAGCTCCATCAAAAATATTGTGGCTTTGTCACGGTTATTCCACCAATTTTTAGAGTCAGTCTCAGAAATCCACAGCCTCCACTCTGGATTGTGATAGGGTTGAGAGGGTGTCTTATTATTGAAAGCAGGCTTTAGAGGCGCACCGATCCAACTTAGCATGTCTGGGGAGAGGTTGCTGTCTGTCTTGTGCGCAAGATTTTCCAAGGACTCAATAGGCAAGGCTTTCGCTTTGGCTACTACCACAAAGGGGGAGCAGGATCTACTATTAAAAATGACATCATTTCTAGCTAGCCATATTTTCCAACAAACGAATTTAGGAATGGAAAAACAGATATTATACCACAAAGTCTTTCTGCTTAATTCATGAGGTGATTTCTCTTTCCACGAGATGAATAGGCTTGTAATCATGCCCTGCGAAGGAGATTGAACATCAAGCCCGTGCAGAGCTTTCACCCAGACTTCTAGGGTAAATGCGCAATCCAAGAACATATGTTCTATTGATTCCAATGCTGTGCAACAAAGTGAGCATCTATGTGGACCAACCATTCCTCTTTTGACCAAGTTTTCACTTGTCAAGATGCGCTTATGGATGAGGAGCCAGGAGAAATTTTTTACCTTTAGGAGGCCGCCGTGATCCCAGACCTGCTTCCACAGAGATGGGGAGTGGAGGGGAATGCTGGATTGGAGGGCAGCAAACCCTTGCACAACAGAGAAAACTCCGGTCTTTCCCCAACCCCACTTGTCGCTTATGCGTCGATGGATTGGAGCCAGTCCAAGAAATTTAACTGAGGACACATCTAAGCTGGAGGGCGAAGAATGCTCCAAGCATGCTAGTTACAAGCAGCGTCCGAGGAATATATGTCTTCCAATTTGATGTAGCTAAGATTTATGAGCCACTCACGCAATTATTGAAATTTATTGTGAGTTGAATGGATGGTGACCCATAATTTTGTCTTGCCATAGACCGATGTTTTTTCCATTGCCTAGGATTCGAAGAGCCGGTCTTTGAAAAAATCCTAGTCGCGGCAACAAAGTTTCCAAAGGGTGGTACCCTTGCAACAACTCCTTCTTCCATATTATTCAAGGAGAGCCCATGCATATATTTTTTGGTAAGGAATTGACTTACAGATGCCGATGGTTCGAGAAGATTTTCCGTATCATCTTCCCTCCCAAGGCCGATTGGCGCCCCGAGATCTCTAACTCGGCCCCATCCGAAAGAGCTCTTTTCACAATGTCCCATCTTACCAAGTGGAATTTTTCTCGGTTCCCTGCCTTGCCATAGAAAGTTTCTTAGAAGCTTTGAGAGCTATTCAAGGATTGATTTAGAGCCAAAAGAAATGTTGCGGTAAGGGAGAGAAAAGAGAACATATTTCACCGTAATAAGCTTTTCAAATTGTGGTAAGCCATGACCACCCCAAACTTTCATTTTAGTCTTAATTTTGCTAAGAATATCACCCCAATGTAGGGCCTTGTTGATGTCCTGGGTCAAAGGCCCGGCATTTGATTTTATCCTAGCTAGCAAAGCCCACATAGCCAAGAACTTGGGCAATCCGATTCATGGTTTGTTGATCAATCTCCCAACCATACACCGCACTTTTTATCCTATTGACTAGGGCTCCGAAACTGAGAATTTGTGAATAACCTCATTAAACGTCCTTGAAATATTTAGGGATGCTCTCCTGGAGTATGGAATCATCCAAACAAGGCATGGTTGATTGGCTTAGTGCCTCTCACATTTGGTTCTAGCAAGAGTCCCTTTAATATTCTCTCGATGCCTTCCGCTAAGGGAGTCAAGAATCAAGATGTACAAGAAGGGGGATAGAGGGTAGCCTTATCTGATGCCCCTTGGAAGCTTTGAAGTAACCGACTGGCCTGCCATTTACCAAGGGGGAAATCCATGGCTCTCCAATGCAAGCTTTGATTATCCTAATGAAAACAGAGCTGAATCCGAAAGCGGAAAGAACTTGGAGGAGAAAAGAATGTTTTACCCAGTTAAAGGCATTCACCATGTCTAGCTTGATAATCATCCCTTTCTCATGGTGTTGGACACTGGAATTAATGGTTTCCTGCAGTAGAGCCACATTGTCTAGGATATGCCTTCCTTTGACAAAACCACCTTGACTGGTAGAAATAAGCTTTTCTAACAGAGGCTTGATTCTGTTCACCAGGAGCTTGGAGATGATCTTGTAAGATGCATTGCAAAGAGAAATTGGTCTGAAGCGGTCAAAAGAGACAGGGTTCACTTATTTTGGGATAAGAGCTAGGAAATTGGAGTTTGTTCTTCCACCCACTTTGGATTTTTGTTGGAATCTCTTTATCATTCGAATCAGATCAACCTTTATAATATCCCATTAGATTCTGTATAAGTGAATGGATAACCCATCAAGACCAGGTACTTTGTCTGGCTCCATTGTCCAAATGAAGTTGCTGATTTCCTCTTCCATGAAGGGCCTCAAGAGGCTGTAGTTGTCCTCCTCCTTTATCAGTCTTTGGATGTGAATGAGGAAATCTAAAAATTCCTCCTCATTTTCTGCTCCACTTTCTATGTACAACTGCTGGAAGTGAGAGGTAGTAGCCTAATAAATCTCAACAATTCCTTTATGTACAGTCCTATCCGAGGAGGTGATTTCTACAATGTGTTTTCTCAAGAGGCGAGTACGAATTTGCTTGTGGAAGAAGGCATAATTTTTATCTACAGATTTGAGCCAGAGATTGCGTGATTTAAGTCTTAAGGTCTCCTCCTCAACTCTGAAGGCCCGGAGAGAGATTTTTTGGGTAGCTTGCTCAAGCTACATTTCTGAGGGAGTGATATCATGCTGTTCCATATTCATTTGCAAATCAAGCATCTTCTTGGTGGCCTACTTACTTAGGCTAGTAGATGAACAAGAGGGTTTTTTAAACCATTATTTACGCTGACATCGGTTTTATTTTTTGTTACCACACATAGCTAGTCGACCACACATAGCTAGTCAATCCACTAACCGGGGTGAACCAAACTCTCGAGAGTCTCAAAAAACCCATCCTTTTCTCAGTCATAAAGGAATCGAAGGGGATGGGTCCTAGGTTTTCCTCTTCTTCTAACAACAATAGGATAGGTTTATGGTCATAAGTCAATTTAGGCATAATTTTGGTGGAGATTATATTATTTTTAGAGAGGAGGGTGCTCTGAATTATAAATCTGTCATGTCGAGAAAAGATGTGTTCATTCCCTGTTCTATTATTTGACCATGTGTAGAGTTCTATTTTGGGTTTAAAGTCTAGTAATTCCATTCTTGGATCAGATCTTCTACAAGAGGGAGGATGTGATCCTTGCTAATAATGCCTCCTCTTTTCTCCTTAGACTCGAAGACAAGGTTGAAATCTCCAGCTAGGATTATATTTTTGGGTGAGTAGGCTTTAAGGAAGTTAGAAAGGCTTTTCCAAGAGTCCCTTTTTTCGGAATAGAGGACCGAAACATAAATATTAAAGAGGGAAAGGGTGGTCTTAATTGCAAGATGCTGGAGCTCGGTGTATATCCAATGCTGTGTTTCGAAGGAACTGTCTAGATGGAATTTTTCATCCTTCAAGAGAGTGGCAAGCCCACCACAAGTAGCCCTTGCACTGACTGATTTTCCCAAATTTTGTTTTCCATTTGTATTTACTAATATCTAGAAGGGCCGCCCCTTCTATTTTAGTCTCTTGGAGCAAGAGGATCTTAGGGGTTTTAGATTTTAGGAGGTTCTTCACTGCTTCCGCTTTTGAGGGAAAACCCAAGCCTCTGTAATTCCAAGAGACTATACACATTATTTAATTGCAGAGGGGTGGGATTTGAGAGGCCTGGATCGACTGTTTCTGCCTATGGACATCTCAATCGTAGACTGGCTGCCTTTCATTTTTTGCTTCTCAACCTCTTCTTCTCTTGTCGCTTTGTGTGACTTCCTCCCGACTCTTTTCAAGGGCGGCTCGAGCGTTTCTTCATCCGAAGATCCAGAGGATTCAGGGGGCTTCTTCTTTGTCATATCTGCATAAGTTGGGGAAGTAGAGTCTCCTCTTGGAGATCCAATTTGTGTTGAGGCAGTTTCTTGTTGTCTTTTGTCTTCTTCTGTTGGTTTTGGTTGCTGTTCCATCACTTTGACTTCTGTCACAATTTGTAGTTCTTCTGGGGCGCTTAGGATATCAAAGGGGTTGGAGTTTGCATCTGTACTTGGAGGGACAAAAGTCCCTTCCCCTTGTGACACCGAGGTATGGGAAGCGCTACCTGTAGGCTTAATTTTCCATTTTTTCTGGTGTTCTATTTATTAGAGGCAGCTTTCTGAACTTGGGTCCATTGTTCCTCTTTTGAGATCTCAGTCTCCTCCACTGTTTTCTTTTTGCAATATCTGGCGAAGTGTCCGTAGCCATGGAAAAACTGGCATTTGAATGGGAGATGCTCGTAATCAAGCTCTTGGATGTGAGTCTAGTCAGCCACCGTGATTTTAATAGCCTAAGGGAGGCCTTCATCCAAGTTGAATTATACACAAATTTGAGCGTAGGAGTACTAATGTCTCCTTTCTACTCTGTCGATATACTTCCCAAGTTTGTTGCCAATGGTTTCTAAGGATTTTGGCTTCCAGCAGTGAAGAGGAAGGTGGGGCAAGTGAACCCAAACCGGAACAGCCGAGGGGATGTCTTGGCTCAGATTAATATCCGAGGTCCATTGATTCAAATATAGGCCCCGAGGGCCCATGAAATACAGGCCATTTCGAAATATCAGGTTCCTATATTTTGCTGCTTCGAAAACAAAGACAAAGAATCCCTTACCGACGAGGTAGCTTTTGATGCCTTCTTTAATGAGAGGAGTCCAGTTCCTTTGGATCTAGGCTTCTACAGTTTTGGGCGAGAGCCAGAGCCTAGTGAACTTCCCAATGAGTCGGCATTCTGCAATGTTTAGGGCCGATTTGCATGGTTCTTCAATCGACAGACTAACTGTGGGGATTGTTTCCAGTCTTTTCACAATTTTTTTCTAAAGGTCGCTTGCCGGGTGCTTGTTGCTGCTAGCCACCAGTTTCTTGAAGGCAATTAGTTCGGGAGGAAGAGGGGAGTGGGCTTAGGGCCCCCTCCTGGGGCCATGACAGCGGAGCTGTCTCAAGATCACAAAGGAGGGTGTAGGCACTGCACGCATGGGGCCATAATGCTCCTGGGTATTTAATTATATTCAACATTAGTAATTATTCACTCTCTCGGCCTCTTTAACTCCTATGTAGTCTTTCGATTCTCTAACACTGTTTGAATGGTTTTTTTTGCAAAAGTTTAAAAAAAATAATAACATTAATATTTTGAGGTTAGGATTTTTTATAAATTTATATATCGTTAATTAATAATTCAATACACATAAAATAATTGTCACTAAAAAGTAAATATTTTAAACATTCAACAAGAAATACACATTTTGCATATAGATATAATTAAAAAAATAGGTTTTTTCAAAACCTTTTCGCTAAAAATGACATGTTAAATAATTTTTTTAATGAAAAATTGAATAAACAAAGTTGGAAAAATAACAAATTTTGTGAAATTTTTATGATTTTATATCCAAATATGACATATGAAGTTTGTTTTTTTTTTTTTTCCAAAAAAAAAATTCAAATAAAATTTTAAGTAAAAATAACAAAAAAAATGTTTTAAAAAATAAAACAAACTATTTAAAAAAACAATTAAAAGAATAAAATCCTTAAAAATAAAAAATACAACTTAAAAAAAAAGGAAAAAAATGAAAAAACTTTAAAGATAAAACTAGCAATTGCCCCAAAAGGTGCAAAGAGAGGCCGATAGGATTGTTAAATTGGAAAAGTTGTACTTTGACTAGAAATGATAATTGTTGTATTAGATTTAGGTTGTTTAGGGTGTTTGTGTTAAGTTAGTAATACGTAATTAAAATAATAATTGAAATATTGAGATGATGAAAATTGACTAAGGTATAATTTACCACTTATTTTACCAATGAAAAATTTAAAACCATTGTGAAGAAATATTGATTTTCTAGAATGGACAATTTCTACTAAGAGGAAACAAGAGGTACATATTACCTTTGCCTCATTTTAGGCATTATATATGGTTTTATGGAAAATTCAAAGACATAGTTAAATCATCACTTGCATAACGCAGAGACAAAGCATATATGGATTGTTACATGTCAGAATAACTGACATCACATGAGCGTGATATCTTCATGGGATCGAACAATGCTGAAGAATATCACATCAATAGGTTACATGTTCATATGCACTCACTGAGTCACAAGCGAGGCATAGGATTTTGAATATTAAAATAAGTAGTAGAATAGTTAGTCACCATATTTCTAATCTTTAACATTTTAATTCTAAACCAAAAACACTATATATTGATCTTAATGGGAAGGGTAAAGGACAAATAGAGACTTTGAGTTTTGAATTAATGTATGACTTATTTTCTTTAATCTAATCTTATATTGTTAATCCTTTTCCTCCACTGCACATTCATGCACACTCATGTGTAATTGAGATCACTTAGAGTAGGTTCATGTGTTTTCCTAAAGGCTCATGTGATCACATGGAGGACCCCATTGTGGACGTACAAGATTGTTTTATAGCATAGCTTTCTAATTGTCTCACTATTTCTTTATTTCATCTTGCAATATATGTTTTAATGCCTTGTATTTATAGCAAGCACCGTGTTCTTCTTCAACAATAATTTATGAGCTTCATTTTCTAATAATTTTCTCTCTTTCTTTGTAGATCATAAACAAGTGCTTGAAAAAATTTAAAAAAATTACATTTCGATCGATTCTATTTCTGCATTGAATAATTTAGATTTGTGAAATCATTATTTAAAATAAGATTTCATTCCATGCTCATTTACATGCTTTTTTAGATCATGATTTACAAGTTTTTATAGAATAAGTTTGCATGCTTTCATAAAGATAAATTCCCATGTTTTCATAGACTAAATTTATATCCTTTTGTATATTAAATTTCCAAGATTTATTAGAATAGACTTATATGCTTTCGTAGATTAAATTTCCATGCTTTCTTAGAACATATTTATATGCTTTCGTAGATTAAACTTATATGTTTTCCTAGATATATTTATATGTATTTGTAGATTAGATTTACGTGTTTTCTTAGAATAAATTTATCTACTTTCCTAGGTTATATTTCAATGCTTTCATATGATAAGAATTTATCTGCTTCCTTAGATTAATATTTCCATTGCATTCATAGAGTAATACTTTCTTTCATGTCAACTTATTTCCAATAGAATTAGAAGATAAAATCCTAGCATATACTTTATTGTATACTTCATTAGTTTACAAACTCAGATTCATAATTTAATGTAACTTAATTTAAATCATAATTAAATTTAATGACATCCTTTATGAGTCTCCTTTCCTAAAATTTCTTATGATTAAACGAATATATGATAAATAAGCTAATATAGTCATAAAAAAATTCCTAAGAATGTGGATTTTACTACAAAATTGGGTCATGTTTAATTTATTGAGGCTACATTAATACGGAAAATATTGTGGTGGAGTGTAATCTAAGAACTTATAAATGCAAAATCACCCTTTGGTTGGTTTGAAATAATAATTTTATTACATGGGACACACAATGGTTTAAAGAGGGTTTAGGGGGGCCTAATTAGATGTAATTTGAGCATATTTTTAGAAGAAAAGATTTATCACATTTTATTACTTTTCCTTATATAGTGTAGGTATGAATCAAGGACCTCACCACCCTAGATACAAAATTTTCTTGGAATCGATCTACTTTGGAGGAAACTTTAAAGGCTTAGAAAGAGGATAGTACTAAAGGTCTAATCAAAGCTTTTCCCTACATCCTAATAAACACTATTTGGTGGGAAAAATAATCTAGTTTCTTTCGCTAATAGGACATTCATGTAGATATCATGACTCGCCTTATATAAAATCTCTATTTGGAGTTTATGATAAATCCAAACTTCAAAACAAATAGAGTTCAGGTTCAACCTCAAAATGATATGGGGATTCTATGGAGATATTTTGATGATGTTTGTCAAGGTCATCCTCCTAGATGCAGAGTCAGTGTTATTGTATGTATTTATCACATAATCTCTTCTTTCAAGTAACGTACTCACCAAGGCTAAGATAAAACAAGAGGGAAGGGTTTATTGCTTTAGATACATTTTTATTTGTTGCTACTTAGAAACATTTGAATAAAACACAAGTTAGGGAGATTCATAATTAGTTATTGATTACGAAAACATGGTATATTTTGAGAGTGTTTTCTTCATCCCTTGCTTGAGGACATTAAAGAAGCTCTACAATCCTTTAAAATGACATATTTCACTCAATCAAGTTCTCACAAAAATAAACATGAAGACCAATGCCCACTTAAAAGAAGCCATGGAAATGCATTTAGGGTGTTTTGTATTTCAAAATTTATGGATGAAGAAGATGTGGATCAAATGATTTCCACTTCTAAGTTCTTGATCTCTTCTCTTCCCCCTTTTTTTATTTTCACAATCCACTTTAAAGATTTTTTTTTTCATGGAATATGTTCATATATGATAGATTTCAAGGAATAAATGTTTTTTGTTTTTTTATAAATGTAATGGAGAATATTTTTCCCTATCCTCTCGAGCATATAATTTTCCATGTCTTGTAAGACTATACATCTTTTATGATGGGATTAGATACGATAAAGATTTGAAATTAATGAACACCAATATGTATAATCAATTTTCATAATATAATTCACCCATCATATTGATATTTTTGAAATTAAATAAATGTGAAGTCTATATTTTAAAATAGTAAGTGTTTAAAGGTTACATAAATACAATGTGGGAAAATACTCATTCAAACAAATTGAAAATACAATGAAGAATTGATGAAGTTCCATGTTGAGGGTAAATATCAATTTGAATGGGTTAAATTTATAATCAATGAGTTTTATTTTTTTCATAAATGAAATAGTTGAAATGACTCAATGTCAATGATAATGGGTTAAATTTGTAATCAATGATTTTTATCTTTTTTATTTTATTTTATTTATTATATATATATTTTTAATTTAATTTAATTTAAGTTTATAAATGAAATAGTTGAAATGACTCAAAATTTTGGTATTCTAAATAACTCACTCTCTAAATTTTATGCATAATATTCAATATTAAGAATTTTATTTTGGAGTTGTATAATTATTTGATAATTTGACTTATTATTATTATTATTATTAATATGCACTTTTTAATACATAAATAGATTCAACACCCTTAAATATTTTTAAAAATCTTGAAACTTATTATTCAAATAAAATTTTATAAAATTTGAAACAAAATATATGGAAAATTAAAGATTCTCTCCCATTAACTTAAATACACAAAAAATATATATCAAAATATTAAATTTATGGAGATATACATAATATCTATGAAAATTTAAAGTTAGGAAACATTTTAATTTGTGAAGCCATTTATCTAAATATACATAAAGTATATTAACATTTCAAAGTGACAAACATTTTTATCAACATTTCAAAGTGACAAACTTTTTATGGTCAAATCATTTAATCACATGCATTTGAAAAAATGGAAATTTGGGATCCACTAATAGACTCATTGGCACTTGCAGCTTTATGAATATACTTCGATACTGGAAATTTATCTAAGACTGTTGATGACCTAAATTTAATATGTTAAATCGTCGAATTCCCAAAAATCATATAAACAAATTTAACAAACTCTTCACCCATTGGTTGACTAGCCGGCACCGCACGTCTGTTAATTCACTTCATTATATATATAGAAAACATAGCCAGTGATGTTAAAGGTAAGATATGTTATAAGCGCAATTAGCAAAGCCAACCTCGACGTGCATGGAGGAACACACATGTGGGTGCTCCCTTTATTTATGTAGTTTTGAGGCTTCCTGGTAGTGGAGTTTTCAAAAGCCAAGATGGTGTGTCTCTGGGTACTAGCTTTCAAAATCATAGTTACCAGATGTACTTGCTAGAAAATATCCATATCCATTGTAATTCTGAGACATAGAACTTTGTAATCGTTCACCTTATTTAGTAAAACATATAATTTGTTTGGCAGTGGAATTTCAGAATCCAAGATGGTATTCTCCAGACTAATATTTGTGGTACTATGTGCACACTAAATTTTTGTGTTAATTATAATTTAGTGATATTTGGAAAAGTCGTGTACAAGAATTTTGTTACTTCGGCTCACTCATTTCATATTTTGTACATTCATGCATGTTTGACGGAAGTTAAGCTATTATTTGTTCTTTCTTTTCTTTGTTCATAATTCTCTTGTTATTTGTGCTGAATACATCGTTGATAGGCACTTAAGTTATGGAATATGGCAGAGATTCAATGTTTACAGAGTTGCGGTGATAGAATTGCAACCCAAAGTGTTTCCATACTGTCAATCAACATTGCCAATCATTGTTTGTATTTTGAGATCATTACTACTATTGTGAATATATAGCACATGCTGTTACATATAAACAAATAATTCTGCAATTTCACCTGTTGGTTTACCTGTTTTGGTATTAGCAATTAAATTAAAGATAATACTTCCATTCTCTTTGCCAATAGTGTTGTTAAAAATTTCTCTATATTTGATAGCCCACTCAAAGTAAAAATGATAAAAATATAGTTTATTATAAACATATAATTTACCAACAATTGCTCTTAAAGGTGTAAATATACATAGAAGGAACATAAGATTTGGGAAAATCATTTTGCCAAGAACAGAGCTCACTGAGCCCACTGTTGAATGCATACTCATAAGGTCTACAAACACAAGAGAACAGTCAAACAAAGAAAAAATATCCACATGTCTTGTATGAATTTAGAACATTTTATTTAATTTGTAAATATAATTATAAAAAAAGTTGGCACACACTTTGTTTGTTTGTTTGTTTTGTTTTGTTTTGTTTTTTGGTTTTTGTTTTTTGTTTTTTGTTTTCTTTTTTTAATTCAACCATAATAATATTAGATGATAATATGAATAGTTTCGAAAAATAACACCTTCGATGTATATAGATCAAAAAAATTTTAACATAAGAATTTTCACTCCAAAATGCTGGAGCCAAATGGAAAAAGGTTCCAAAAGGTTGTGCCAGTCTTTTTATAATTCAAAATACAAACCTGGCAGTATTTCTCTTCTCTAATAGATTCTCGGATTTTCAAAATAGTTCTCTTTTCGGTATTGGGTCCTTGAAGAAACCTAACATTTCTACCAATCAGTTCTTTTATGGAATAACCTGACATCTTCAAGAAACCTTGTCTTGTATACACTATTGGAATTTGGGTATACACTATTGGAATATGGGTGGTCTAAAAAGCATGGATCCATTATGAAAAAATTGAAATGAATCTGTCCAAGGGCTTCTCTGATGCCATCCATATAACGTGTGTTCAGGTACTTGTCTATCAATGGTCTGCTATTCAATTGAGTACACATATTGCTCCTTTAACAAGTCACTCCAATACCATATCTCTACTATTGAATTGGACACTCAATACACAAGGATGGTATTGAAGCACAAGATACCAAAGAAGCCTATCTCTGTAGCCAAATTCAACAACCTTACACGGGAAATGCAAATCCCAATTTGAGACCTATAGACCACATATGCACCTCCCTCTCAAAACCCTTAAGAGGCTTCAAAATAAATAAATCAATCAATGTTCCAATGTTTTTGGGTGGCCTATTCTTCTGCTCGCAGAAAATGAATCAAGATTCAAATGGGATTTTGGATATAAATGTCCTATGAATCGATCATCACATGGCTCTGAAAATATTTAATCTGTTTCCCTTTGAAAACCACTCATTGTTATTCCATTTTCAACAGTTTTGCCTAATTAATCAACAATTTTCCATAATTAAAAACCAAAAAATCTGCCCATGAAAAAACAAACAACTGCCATAATGATTTTTAGCTTTCAATCCTTTAACTAAAATCAATTAGGCTTCAAATATGTATCCAGATATCAAACCGCCCCCCTTTGGGGACTCCGCGGTCTTCAAATGGGTAGTCATAATTAGTTATTTTACTATTAAAAATGCTCAAGAGTTCAATCTCTTACCTAATGAAAACCACTGAAACCCTGGGCCTCCTATTACAAGTTATTTCATAATCATCTCTTGAATGCCATCCTAGCATCTTGTAGCATGTAACGATAGATTTCCAGTTTTAACTACAAAAAGCCACATATACATGAGATCTATCGTCTGATACTATAAGAGTACGAATCACTGAGAAACTAAGGCACGTCAGGATGGACGACATATGCCATTTGTCAACATCAATGATAGAGACCCAATCATCTTCAATTATTAAGATATCTAGTTGAGCCTACACCAAATGTATTGGTATTGCTTTGAGGACTACTAATGGGGGCTTGTGGGTAAGGAGCATAAAAAAACATTAATTACAATGTCACTTCTATGAAAATTGTAGATACTGTGTGAAATGGGAGTGACGAGTGACGAGGAAGGAATTTGAAAGTGGGATCAACTTACACAGACACCCTTGATTTTGTTTGGAAGGGTATATATGATTGAAGCTCTTTGATAAGATTTTATGAGCTAAGAGATTCTGAGTTGTTCAGGCTTTCCAAAGCTTCACACTTGCCTACCTTCTCTGGCCTCCGTGGTCTGGGTTTGATTTTGTGGCTGGTGATTCAAAATTGATTCCACCTGAGTGGCCAACAGAAAAAAATAAGATCGTGCTCCTCCTCAGTTGCTGTCAAATTTGATGTATTCCCTATCATAGCCAACAATCAAACCTTGGCCCTGCCCCCTGGCCTTCTGATGTTTCCTAGTGGTGTTGTTTCTAACATATATCTATGAAATCCAAATCAAATAAGCTCAACTATTTATGGGAAGCAATAAAAGAAAGTAGTTTACAATGATATTCCTACGAAAAATCAATCATACCTACCTTACAGTGTGATTCCAACAATAAATCAATCATACCTACCTCAAATTTGTCGTGGAAGAACTTTAAACAATCGACAACCTTCTGAGAGGGTATCATCATGTCTTGGCATTCATGGCGTTGCATGTAATAGTTTCTTAGGGAGCTTGTCATTGTCAATTTTAGAAGCAAACCCTGCGACAAGACCGAAGGCCTTCTCGACATCCTTGGGACGCTGAGGTTATTCAACTGAACCTGGTTTATGTCAACATTAGGGGAATTTTGAGGTCTAAAATGGGCCTCCTAAGAAAAATGTACAACAAAAATAAACTTTATAAGGACCAATAGGATTCAAGATGACAATGTGAACCATGGGGGATGATTCACCATTTTTTAAGTAAAAGGGTAAAAAGATTAAAAAATAATAAAACTATTTTTTCAACTCGTATTTTCAACTTATCTCCCAAAGTTTTTACTCAAACTTTGAGTGGGAGTACTCGTTGGATGCAAAATGTAATTCCTTATCCAAGGAGTACCCATGTTGCATACTTTCGATGGACCCTGCTACATGAAAAATGAGAAATACATAAAAACACGTAATTACAATTACGTTTTTCATGTATTTCTCATTTTTCGTGTAGCAGGACCCATCGAAAGTATGCAACATGGGTACTACTTGGATGAAGAATCAAATTTTGCATCCAACAAGTACTCCCGCTCAAAATTTGAGTAGAAAATTTGGGAGATAAGTTGAAAAAGTACTTTTTTCTTTTCTCCCTCTAAAATTTGATAATGTAATCAAATCTTATTTTATTATTTCCACTATTATTTTATAATTTCCTTAGGAGGCCCATTTTAGACCTCAAAATTCCCCTAATGAAATTGATTTAAGTGCCACCTAATAGTTAGAGAAGGTGTAATTGTTCTCGATAATGACCTGTACCCAGATGGATGTCACGAACCCAACCCACTTGATCACGGTCCCAGATGTTGGTGGAGGAGATTGTGACAGATAAAAAAGCTCAAAGACCGTTGTGGGTTGCTGGAAAAGCTAGGAGGATGTGCGTTTAACTGTCCACACAAACTGGATTTCGTGCGTTTAATCGCCCACACGAAGTGGATTTGCTACAACATCACAGCATTGTGGTGGACACGTATCATGCATAATAAATGTATTCTTATGGTGCACACATGTTGTTTGTAGAAGAAAAAAGTTGACAAATTTTTGAGATGAATTGATTAAAAAAAAAGGCCTATCGGCCTAAAAACATCAAAAATTATAAAAAACATCAAATAATAATAATAATAAAGCATTAAAACAATTAAAAAAATAAAATTTAAAAATAAACCAAAGAAAAAAAAAACAAAAAACAAAAAATATTAAAAAACAAAACATTAAAAATGATTAAAAAAACATTAAAAAAAACTAAAAAAAAATAACATTAAAAAATCATTTAAAAAAAATTAAAATTAAATTTTTTTAATTGTTTTATTTTTTAAATATTTTTAAATTTTAAATATATATATATATATGTAGAAAAATTTAAATAACATTTAAAACAAAATTAGTATTAATTTTTTTTTAATTATTATAAAATTATAAAATAATTAAAAACACAATTAAAAAATAATACTAATATTGAAATTAAAAAAAAATTGCTACCCGCAGCCCAACCTTGGCCAAGCTGGGCTTTGAGGGTTGCCGCTGGGCCAACGAAGGGGTACTGGCCAGGCACTCGGTTGGCCCAACGACAGCCCTCAGGGCTATGCCTGACTGGGTTGCGTCGAGGGTGGAAATTTTTTAATTTTTTTTTTTTAAATTTAAATTTAATTTAAATTTATTTTTTTAAATTACTTTATAATTTAATTTTTTTATTTTTATTTTTTATTTATAATATATAATTTTTAATTTTAAGATTAAAATTTTTCTTTTAAATGTTATTTATTTATTTTATTTTTATTTTTTTAATTGTATTTATTTTTTAATTATTTTAAAATTTGTATAATTTTTTGAGTTATTATTATTATTATTTTTTAATTTTTAATTTATTTATTTTTAATTTTATATATATATATATATATATATATATATATATATATATATATATATTCTCGAGGTTTTAAAGTTATTTTTTCTATTTTATTTTATTTTTTATTTTTTTGAATTAGATTTTATTTTATTTATTTATTTTTAATAATTTGTATATTTGATTTTTGTGTGTGTGTGAGATCTAAGTTTTAATAATAAACCGTAGCAAGTGGTTAAAAACACATCGACTTGAAAAATACTTTATGATTTTCTTCGGAAGATATTTTGTATATATTTTTTCATGTTTGATTTTTTTTTGTTGTCATTATTTATGTTTTTAATTTTTTATGTTTTAATATATTCATTTATTTATTAATTATTTTTTATTTTCGAAGCTTGGCAAGACTACATGCTCAATATATCACCCCGATCGAGGTAGGGAATTGAACTGGTGACTTCACATCAAGGAGTGCTTAACAGAGCACCCGATCACCATCTATCCAAGACCTTTTGACGTTTTAGTTTTACTTCCAATTTTTTTTTCAATCTTTTTTTGTGTTTTTCATTTTTATTTATTTATCTATTTATTTATGGAGACTTTTCAGTGTTTGGAGAAACCACAATAGCCATTTATGAGTCAGCGTCTATAGACTCGAAACGTCGGCTCATAAATGACTACTGTGGTTTCTTAAAACACTGAACAATCTCAAGCTACCCTCCACAAAAATATTCAAACAATTATTTATTATTATTATTATTATTTTTGCAGGGTCCATGTCGATCCTCGACTAGGAACCTGACCGCATTATGTGTCAATTTGATAATTGATTTTATTTTTTTCGTTATAATAGATAAAATATGCCCCCACAATGTGTCAATTTCAAGGTTGATTTTCAAGATTTCATTGC
This sequence comes from Pinus albicaulis, assembly GCA_034641835.2. Classification (NCBI taxonomy): domain Eukaryota; kingdom Viridiplantae; phylum Streptophyta; class Pinopsida; order Pinales; family Pinaceae; genus Pinus; species Pinus albicaulis. Next base: position 809,653,519 of record CM076582.1, read on the forward strand.
AATAGGTCTAAATCGCCTACACTACATGTCAATTTGATAGTTGATTTTTAAACTTTCATTGCAATGTGTCAAGTTGTCTTAGGCTAAGATTTTAAAATAGCTATACTTTTAGCATTTAAAAAAGAAAGTACTCTTGGTATAATGTCTCTTTCATTGAGGTGTTGATTTTTAAAATTTTTTTAGTCATAATTTTTCCATAATGCCATGGTTGAAATATATTGAAAAATTAAGGTTTTTTGCAGTCGTGATATTTGGTTTTAATTCCATGGTTGAAGAATTGTCAAAATTTTAAGGTTTTTCTAAGTCACGATATCTTATCTTTAATGCTATGGTTGAAAACAATTATAAGTATTTTATCTTTAGCGTCATGACTACAAATTGTTGCAATTTTAAGGCTTTCTAGAGACATGATATTTTATCTTTAATGCCATGCTTGAAAATTGTTGGAATTTTAAGGTTTTTTAGAGTCTTGATATTTTATCTTTAACGCCATTGCTAAAAAATGTTGAAAATTTACTTTGAAAAAAATAAATAAATTATTTGAGCATCAACACTTTTCAATTTCTAGGTGATTTTTGCACAGAAAAATGTCTTTTATTTTTATTTTTTACTGTTATTTTTAAAAAATATTGAAAATTTACTCTGAAAAAAATGTGCAAAAACAACACTTTTCATTTTTTGGCTGTTTTGTCATGTTTTTTTGGGGGTTTTTTTGGCTAGAGTTCTCATTTCCAGAAAATAGTTCTCGTCGTTTGATCGATATATATATATATATATATATATATATATATATATATATATATATATATATATATATATATATATATATAACTCACTCTATAGTGCTATTGAAATGGGTTTGATTTTGTCTTAAAAACTTAGTAATGTTAAGCATGGTTTGATAAGCGAGGACGAAATTTTTTCCGATTCTAGTATTTTATTATTATTATTTTAATTATAAGATGAATTTTTTTTTATTTGTTTTTTTAATATTTTTAACATTTATTTGTATTATTTATTAATTTTCGGTAACGTTTTTGTTTTTGACCATTTGCATATCTCTAAGGTATATATATGAATTGATATGGATTAGCATATTCATCAAATTTCTTGATGGTGAATTACACAGTAGTTTGAAACGCGTCGATTCTCTAATTTGTAATGTGATTTTATGGAAGAATTTTCTTGAAGAAAAAAGATGATAAGATATGGATTAGCACATTCATCAAATTTCCTGATGGTGAACTACACTTAGTAGTTTGAAACACGTCGATTCTCTAATTTCTAATGTGATTTTCTGGAAGAGTTTTCTTGAAGAAAAAATATGATAATTATTATGCATTAGTCTCTTTAGCAAGTATGGTAACTCAAAACTTGTGATATGCCATGGGTTTTCGTGGTTTATAAGGTGTTGATTTATTAATTCAAAGGTGTAGCATAGATTAAAATGTTATTTTGCATGTTAGAAAATATTATTAGTAAAATAGTTTTTTTTTAAAGAATAATGTATTGGTTTGAATGCACATTCTTAACTCTCAAATCAATGATAAATTTATTTTCAATTATGTTAGCTGAATGTTCACTCTTCTATCTACTTTTAAGCAAATAAGAATTCCATTATGAGAACTTAACTATCTCTCTCAAGTCCACTCCTAAGGACAAGTAAAATCTATGATTAAATATGCTAAGGTACATCAACCCTCATTAAGTGATACTTTACATTGATTAGCAAAATTAGATCATTAAGGCCCTACATACTCTCTTAGACTATATTTCTAAACTATACTACTAAAATAAAATAAACAATATGCACCCATGGATGTCCTTACAACCATAAAATCATTTCAAAGGATTGGCATTTGAATAATAATACACATTTGAGTCAAAATTGACTCATCACCAAAGAATAAGCACTTGTCTCTTGGACACATCCATAATCTCAATGCATTGCTTCTACTCACCATCCATAGTGGATAACATAATTAGTAACAAGGTGTACTAGATTTGCACTCATGTAGTTCAATGAAATCAATTGGCTTGTGCTCGCCCAAAATAAACAAGAACACACCTTTTCCCTAAATACCATCAACATATGGAAAAGTATACCATTATACTCAACACAACATGATGCATATAGTTAGGCAAAGATTTCAACATACTAAGTGCATCAATATTAATACATAACATTGCTACATGGCCTCTATTGAAGACAGAGCCTTCATGTAGCCAAAATGAAATACATCATGAGAGCATCATGAACATACACATTATACACCAAGAAGAACAAAGTATGGGAATGAATTCCAGTTTCTATTAGTCTAATGTGTATTTATACATAAGGGATGTGGTAGGAGTGATTTTACCCACTCTAACCAATTATTCACTTTACCTCATACATTTACCCTCTGTTGCTCACATTTACTTAATATGTATGATGACTTACATAGGCCTAAGAGGCCCCTACAAAATCTCCCCATCCTCAATGCCTTGCTCATCTAGAGCAAGGATGCAACAATCTTTTAGACCTCTACTTCTTGTAAAAGTATCCTTAATGTACAATAACCATGCATGGTTTTCTGCATAGGTAAATTAGTCGAAACAACCGCCACATGGATAGGAAGATGCACATATATAAGGCTTATTATGACTTCTAATTGTTTGGTGGCCACTTATTACAAGTTTCATATTTTCACATTCTCTACAGTGTCTCTACCGTATGGGTTGCTACTCCAACCATAAACCATTGGGAAACTCCTCTCCAATTGAGGGGCCTCTCTTTTCCTCGCTACATATGATACCAACACATGGTTTTCGTTCATGGGAGTTTTTCATTAATACATAGAATTAGTGAAGTATACGACATTAACCCACCTATTACTTACCATTGTCACAACCCAAGAAACATTCTGTAACTTTCATATTGGGGGTATACAATCAATTCAACTATTGTTTTGTCGTTATCTTTTCATTCCAGTGCTTTATGTGTATGTTCAACTTGTTTGGTCTTGTTCTTGGTTGCATTCTTTCATTCCTCACTTGATACAAGAATTGTTTTGATTATCTCAAATTCTTTGTCAATTTTTTCTGCTGCGTTGATGCTCTACGAAATTCTATATAATACAATATGTTGCTCATTCAATTTTCTTCCTCGCTGTAATAGATTCTCTGCTATACTTGTCTTCTGCTGGCTTTATTTTTATGGTTGCTAATTAATGTTGATGTGCTGATAAATTATCAAATACATTTTATAAAGGATGGTTGAGCTGATTATTTGATGCTTATTGTTGATTTATTTGAGCTCGTAGTTAAACTTATGAAGGAGGAATTTAACATGATTAGACAGAACCAACACTGAGATTTCTTACAATAGTTGTCAATTTTATATTGACGAATGTCAACAAGAGGCTTATCTCATCAAATAGAGATTGATTTTAGTTACAAAGGTGGAGAATATCAGTTTCCTTGAACAAGGATCATGTTTCACCCTCCCCTAACTCATGACTCTAATGAATAACTAAAAGACTCATTCCACAACATAACTACAACTCGAATCAACTATCCTTCATAAAAAAAATTCTATATAGACTCATTGCATATTATTTTATTCATTAATAAAATATTCAACATATTTATTAGAATATAATGGATCAATAGGATCATACTCTATAATAAGAGTAGAAAATATCAATCAATATGATCAAGTCTACTAATATTTTATGCATAACTTCGGCCAATGCATTGCCTTGGATTTGTTTTAAAATTTGAGGATGCCGAGTATTCCTTCATGGTATATATGTAGCATAATATTTCATCTTTGGACTTTCGTAACATATATAATTTAAAACTTAAGAAACAAATAAGAAAATCACGTGTCTGAGAAGGCACACTCATTGTGTAGACTAAATCGATGATATAAAACAAGAACAACATGTAGAACAAACAATAAATATCTTTCACCATTATTCAGAACGTTTGGACAACAGTTGGAACACCATTAATTAACCAAAAATTGCAACATTTTCTTAGTCAATTCAACTATTGTAATTTTTTATGGACAAGAAAAATCCAATGAACACTGAAGCATGATTCCATGGGAATCTGTGCTAGCAATGCCATATAATGGATTTGAGTTTGGACACGCCACAAGATTCAAACCATATTTTATTCATGTTGTCGACTTTCATTATTGACATGAGACATACATTAAAAATTGAGAGACAAGGGACTTGTTGTTGTCCATCCTAATTTTGTATGTGTATTCTGAGGGCTGCATTGACCATATCTGGTTAAGAAAAGTTAAATTTATCATGTGGGAAATTCTGAACCCTAGTGGTACAATAGGAGCCTCTAATTCAAAAGGCTGCATCAATGTGATCCTTCACCAAGTGGGTGCAATAGTGTAAGGGAAGAAAATGAATAAAATAGCAAAGGAATGGTGCCTTGGTTAACAGTCGAGCAAGTTTCCAGGTAGATCGTCATCCATTTCTACCTAGCTGACCCTTGGAGACACTTTAGGGGAGTAACTTGCGTGGTAGATAAATTGGCGCTACCCACCAGAGTTGAAAATTAAGCAGGGCGGGATCTGTCGATCAACAACCCAGATTGATTCCGGGGGGCTCGACATGATCCCACTCCCATTCACTCACTCTCCGGAGAAAAGTGCAGACTAACCACCACATCATGAACTTGCCGATATTGTTAGCAAGAGAGCACCAAATGTAAACATTAAATTTATCCCCCACTCTCGTCCACTTTTCACCTCCCCAATCACCTTCTGCCACGTGTCCCCGCCCCCCCCCCCCGTGACGTCATCTGACGTCAGAAAACTGTTTCCCCCTTCGCCTATAAAAACCTTTCTCGGTTCAACCATTTGAATTCAAATTTCTCTCTCTGTTGCAAGAATCTCCCTTCGTTCGTCCATCGAACTCATCCAAAGCTCCCACCAACACCGCTCTTCAGCCCTCGCCAGGTCAACCAGGTGACCTTCCAGTCTCCCCACCTAAAACTTGTTTATATATATGAGTAAAATGAAGAAATCAACCTCGAAGATCCCCAAAACCCAGTAAGTCAAACCCTCCTCCAATGTTGACCTGCTAATGGACACAGAGGCACAAATTTCAGATCCACCCTATTCTTACCACCTGTCAGAACTCCAATTTGACATGTATGGTCATCATGTTAGGGGAAAAGACCCATTATGAGTTCTTGATTCAGGGCTATATTATCAAATACGCCCTCTATTTATTATTTCCCTGAATTCTTTTCTTGGCTAGCTGCTTCATATGTTGAGGAGAAGAACTATTTTATCTCTTCCACTAGAGATAAAATCTTAGAGGTAACCCCAGAGATGATTCATAAAGATATGATATACCCAGTCTCCCCTGAACCCCAAAAATTAACTAAAACCACCTTGATTTATAGTTATAGTACACTTTCAGCTACAAAGCAACAATCCTTCCTACAAATGTTTTTTTTCCATAGCTTCAAGTCTCTACCTGTTGCTGAAAATTTAGTAGCATCCACCTTCATAGAGACAGTGCAATCTATCCTTTCCGTAATTGGCCATTTATTTGGGGATGATAATTCCAGCATGGTCAATAAAGCCTCCATAAGATTTCAGAGGGGTATGATGCAACCAAGTCACTTGTTTTACATACCTTCCTTCTTGGCCGAGTCCATAAAATTCCAATTGCACCATTTCTTTTTCACCTCATATTTCATATATTATTCCTTACTATTTTATTTGTTTGTGTACACACATGTATATGAGTTTGAGTTCCTAGGTATTAGTATGATGTCCCCAAACAAGCAAAGGAAGTTTGTCTTCGATTTGGATGTTTTTTTTGGGTGTAGACTATACAATGAGGGCTACTCCCAATTTATATCCTCTTACATGGCCATCACTTACAAAATCATTTATAATGTCTCCCCCAGAAGGATCCTTCCCCAACAAAAAAAAATACTCTAGCTTAGCAGGGACACGAGGGTGGGTGACTGGTATTTGTTTGAGTAATACACAGAGATTCAGGTTTAAGGGTATGAGCTCCCCCTTTATCGCCTGCATGTGTTCATGCCTATGAGGATATTTTCCTGGGACTTTATCAGATAGAGCTTGAATTTGGACCAAGTCAATTTTTTCCCTGCTAAAAATGGGCATATGTTCAAATTTAGTAAGCCTATAGGCCCTTTCATTGTTAACACAAGACATGCCTTTCAGGTAGCTGAGGATTCACTAAAATAAATTTGTTTTGAGATGGGGGACTATTGGAATTATGACCCTCATGGTGTCATTGCAAAGAAGAGAAAAAACATCAATGCCTCAACTTATGATCATGAATGTAGGCCTAAGATTGAATGGAAGGCTAACATTGATTCATGGCCCATTAACACAGAAATGGAGATTAATACTCCAACAAAAAAATATAAGGCATATAAAATGCATTTGGATGAAACCATGGACGTGGAGACTGAGGATGTTCACAAGAGAAAGAAAGCCAAAAACCAAGAAGCAGAGGAATAGGAAATTGAAACTAGGCTGCTAGAGATAAAAGAAAACCAACCAGTCTTCCAAGTGACTTTAGAAGACCCACTTTAAGATATTTCCTCCTTGTCTTCAGAGGTAGCCATTTTGAGTTCTACATGGAGTGAAACTACGACATAACCTAGTTAGCCCGTAGGGAAAACAATTGAAGAAAGAAATAAGAATATTAGGGAAGAGATATATTAAAAAATTCCATCACACTTGGTCCTATATCAGACCAGACTCCTGGCTGCTATGGACCTGGAGATGAACTAAATGAAATTATCTCTGCAACACCCTTTGGCACAGTCACTACCATCAGGCTCATAGTTCAAGGATTTAGATGTGTCTCTGGAACTAACAAGTGTCCCTCTTCCTGACAAGATCAACTTCCATAGGTAGGTGGGATAAATTATATAAAGTGAGATAAACATGAATTCCATTATTATAATTGAAGCAAAGAAGTTGCTGGAGAAGGTTGCAATAAATATGAAATGAGAGAGATCTAATTATAGAGATCTACACATGCAAAATGAGAACTTGAAGGAACTGATTGTGAAGCTGGGAGTGAACACAAAAGACAAATCTGCATTTGAGATCCTTCTCCAGAGTTCACAAGCTGGGATTCAAGAGTTGAGGCATAAGCTAAAAATGTCGACTAGTGAACATGTGCAGTCTAAAGAGCTAGCACAGGTGGAGCAAGAGAAAGAGATCCCGATTGAAGAACTAATATACAAAAACAATGAGGTGGTGGCCCTCAAGCAACATGTGGCAGAGCTTCATCAGAATATAGGCTCCCATATTTGTGTATTACTCATGCCTAGGAATCCTCAAAATCCCACATAACAACTGACTAAGACCCTCACTAAGCTCCAACTCTCAGAAGGGGAACTCAAGAAGGTACACATGAATTTATAAAATGCCCAACGAGCCCTGACACAAAACGGAAAATAGCTCGATACTACCAAGACTAATGAAAAACTAAACAGAAAGAACTTGAAGACAACTAACCAAGAGATCACTGAGCCCAAAGGAAGTCTGAAAGGAAATATGTCCCTCCTCCATGCTAAACAATTGGTATGGGATGATGTGATAATATAAATTAATAACAATTGGGAGTACATCAATATGATGGTAGAGAAAAGTTTGTAATTAGAGACTATGAGTTCTTCATCTTAGCTTCCAAGGAAGAAGGTGAAAAGAATGCTCAAACTAAAATATTGATCCAATATCTCAATGAGAAGCCACTTAGTGAATTAAGGGTTATATATGTGGTGGATAGTGTGTCTGCAATCATGGAGATCTATAAAGTAGTCAAAAAAGAAGAGTCCATAGCTAAAGCTGAAGAATTCGTACAGGTATTACTAAAAGATGTAGCTACTTTTGACTTAGATTTTGAGCAGAGAGTTTGAGTAGGGATTCCAAACTATTGGGATCTTGTAGGAGTGCTAATATCGTGGGAGAAATATAGTCAGATGTTGGTATATGCTAAGAGTAAAGCTGACTCATCCCATGAGAAGACTTCTACCTTGAAGGGAAAAAATGTGGTTAATTATGTAAGTAGAGACTTCCAATTGTTGGGGTTAGTGAAGAAATTATTTCATTCGAGGCTGAATTATGCAAGACTTACAAATATTAATATTGTATATCAATTTCTCTTTCATGCTCTTCTACCAAGTCCAGTGTTGTGGAAGATATGTGACCCGTTCATCAACCCTCCAGTGCTCCAGATCATCGATCCAACAACCCTAACTCCTGAACTGGTGTACCACGACTAAATATATTTTAGATTGTGTCCATCATGACACTTTACTATTACATGCTTTATGTAAATATTTTTATTTTCAAGGAATTAACACCAGCTTGTTAGGATCTAGCTAGTATAGTTGTGCCACTAGCACACTTGTATATTTTTGTTATGATGAATCACTAGAAGATCAAGAACGGATAAAAGGGTTCTCATTCTGAGGCCCTATAAAAAAAAGTTTATGCTACATAATAAGGGTTTCAAATATTGTTTCAAGAAATGATCTTTGCAATTGTGAATGAAAATGTAGGCCATGTTTGAAGATTAATGAAAGTTTTTGGTGATTCCGTCTCATATGAGGCTATAATATGTATTCTATTTTGTGTTTATTCCATTTATATTCTTTCATCTTCTCACATTACAAGTAATAGTATTTTATGGATGTGTTTCTATGAAATCATGGATTCATTATGTCTAATTTTGATCCAAGATGCCCGTGACTAGTAAAATTCAACATCCTTAATATGCACTCCATGCAATCTAGCATATCATTTAATGTTCGTTTCACTCTTTTCGTGTTGGAGTCTGATGCACTGGATTCTTAACTAAGCCTTGCGTGTTTGGCTCCATTTCTTTGTAATTATTCTCTCAAATATGCTACAATGAATATAAGCTACATTCTCAAGTAATGTTGTGCATTGAAGCCAAACTTCAAATCTTCTGTGAGTCTTACTTTGCTACCATATTTTCATTTATCTTCTTAAATAATATTTTGAACCAATTATGTCTTAAAATATGTTAAATATTGAGTGTCAGTGAATAATTAAAATCCTACAAGCACTCATCAAGGTGTCCTAGGAACTGGTCCCTCCTCAACCCAGGGGTTTTCTTTAGGAGTGACAACATCTTCTGGCACCCTTTCCAGGGGCGAATCAGAATAATGTACTTGGGTATGACACTTGTACACCCTTTGGTTAGATGAGTAGAAGGGGGCGTGGGTTGAATATCTCTCACCTTTGTGACTCCATTTTTTTAATATTATTTTTATCATCTTGGCTTTCAAAAGGCCTCACACTTGCTCTACCACTTCTCAACAAAAAACTCCCCCTTTATTTGACCCTGAAAAAATCATATCCAAGAGGGTCTAGAAAAAAATAACTCCTATCACTCTAGATCCCGTGACCTATTTTCCTGAAGTGTCAACCTCTAGCTCTCAAATGGCCATAATAAACTGCTCTGAGTCTTCTTCCAAAGCCTTGGAATATTATGAAGAACTTTGCACGATTTTTAGCTCATTTTCCTCAAGAGTCAAAACTGAAGAAGATTATGTCAGTTCACCTACCTTCACATTTCATACCTTCCCAGAATACTAATAAGTAAAATATATTCTCATAACTAGCCCAACTCAGAGCATCACTAGCTTTACATCTCAGCGCCAACTAGCTACAATTCATACAAATCCTTAGCAAGGTCTTGTAATAAACCTTTTACCACCTCCTTTGCAAAACATGGTTGTCCCTGGTTTTCTCCTAAATAAATATGCTCCACTCGACTTGCAAGATACCCTGAATGGGATGGAACAAGATTATCTTAAACTCATGCCAAGATTCACTGGAGATGATGATATTTCATCTAAAAGGCATATAGATACCTTATGTGCATTTGCAGAAAATATGAATGTAGAACACCTAGATGTAGTGTTAAGACTCTTTGTTCAGTTTAGATGGGGAGGCCATGAAATGGTTCAAGCTCTCCCAAATGCTTCAATCAATACCTGGGAGGAGATGGAAAACTATTTTATGAAGAAGTGAGGATAGAAGAAGGATCATGGGTACATCCTTATTGAATTTAATGCAATGAAGAAAAAACATAATGAAGATGTTTTGGAATTTACAAAAAGGTTTAAAAAATTATACAATATCCTTCCTAACTGAATATTAAACATCCACAGGTTGCTGCCAAAGTGGTTTTTGATGGATCTTTTGAAACATAGTTTTGGTTTACCGTTAGAGATAGGAAGTCCCAAACCTTGAACCAAATTCAAATAGATTCCTAAGAAGTTGAAGCAAATTTCACCTCCACTAGGAAGTGGAAAGGGAAAATTTAGTATGGTGATAGGAGGAGGGGAAATGAAGAAGCTAGTTTTTTGGGCCATGGAAAAGAAACCCAAGAGAATAAATTAGAAGATATGAAAAAATTGATATGAAATTTGTCTAATAAGATTATAAAACTGGACTTGGAAAAAATCCTCCTTGGGAAAGTCAGCCAACTCCTAACCATAATTTTAACCCTCAATATAGGAGGCAACCCTTGCAACTTTTGCAAAGGGATAGAAAGGATCAGCAGGACTATATTCAACCCCATTTATATCTAGAAGATGATATTGAGGAGAATGTTTAGGAAATTATAGAAGTTCAATAAAACCAATTCTCTTCTATTTATGAGGAAGAAAATGAAATAGAAGCACTCGAGGAAGAAGGGGATGATTTGGATGCCCCATTGGACAATGGTGATATTGATAATTATTGTAGATAGTTTTTCGACTTCATGTAGGCTCAGTTACACAAAAATATGATCTCAAGTCATCTAGGAAAATGTCTAGAATGCAATATCAAAATGAGGAACCTCCTCACCCAAATCCTCCTAAGCCATAAGAGAAAGGGAATAAAACTCGTGGCCAATTCCCACCAAACAAGAAAGAGTCATCCAATACTATTCCTAATAAGCCTGGAATCCCCCAAAAAGAGAAGTTTCCACCACAAATCAATCCAGTCTGTAATGAGAAAAAAGAACTTATTGTGATTGTCAAAACTGATAGGAATCCTTCTGCTTTCAATCTTCAAAAAGAGTTGGAGAATTTCAAAATCTCTGTGTCATTGAAAGAATTGTTGAAACATCCCGATTATAAAGCTCAAGTATCTCAGTTCATGTGTTCACCCACCATAGCCTCGCTACAAGATAGTCTAAACCTTCAAGAAAAAATACCCATGGCTGTGTTTGGACCTCATGTTGAGGAGAAAGACTCTTCCACTACCCCTTTTTATGTCACCTTGGTGATTAATGATATCCTACTACATAACTGTATGCTTGACTCAAGAGCATCCCATAACTTGATGCAATTTCATGTCATGGAACAACTAGGACTGCAAATAACGAAACCATACAAATACCTGTATTCCTTTGATTCCAAGAGAGTAAAATGCTCGGGGATGATAAAAGAACTAGTGCTCAATTTGGCTCAAATCCAAGTAAAGAGTGTATTAATGGACATTGTAGTTGTTGTCATGCTTGAAAGGTTTGGTATGCTTTTTTCTAGGTCATGTGGATAAAAAATTGGAGTATCCATCAAACAAGATTTGACATATGCTACCATCCCTATCTTTGGTGGAGGAGGACATCGATTATACAGAGAATCTAGACTCTGTGAAGATAGTTACATAGGCTGATTGTTCAAATAATTCTCCTGTGTATGGTAAAGAGAAGGATTTGTCTTGCTTGCTATTAGAAGAAAATGATAAAATAATGGATGAAACTTAGGTGGAATGTTCTATCTGGCTGAATAAACAACCATTGGAATGTAACAAAATAGGGAAATTATATTTTAATGGTGCTTACTCTAGGAAAGGAAATGGGGCAGGTGTGTTGTTGGTGTCTCTAGAAGGTAGCATGATCCCTCTCTCTTCCAAGCTAGATTTTTAAGCCACTAATAATGTTTCTGAATATGAAGCTTTGTTGTTACCCTTGCAAGATGCCAGAAATATCAACACTAGGTGCTTGGCAATGTTTTGGGATTCAGAGCTGGTGGTAAAGAAAATAAAAAGTCAATGTCAAGTCAAGCATCCAAGACTGAAGACTTACCCAAATTAGGTGTGGGATCTAATTGAGAAATTTTTCTTAGACTTCAATATTCAATTCTTTCCCAAAGAAAGAAATCAGATGGTTGACTCCTTGGCAATTACTGCTAGAAATTTTAAGCCTCCTCAAAACCCCTTGCTTAGATATGAAGTTGAGGTTAGGTACATGCCTTCGATACGAGACAATGTGAAGTATTGGTAGGTTCTTTAGGATGAGGAACATATCAAACATTTCATGGAGGCTATTGGATAATTTTCAAACTCAATGATTGACCAAGAGGATGAGAATATGACAGATGAACAATAAGGCAGTTGGGAAGAAAATATTGTTGGGCACAAAATTTTACAATTAAAGGGTAATACCATCCCTAGGGGGTTGGTCCCATTGGAAAGGATTTTTAACCCAAATGATGTGGCTACCAAGCCAACTGAACAAGAGCTTAAGGAACATGTGGACGATTGTAACATTTGCACAGACCAAGACCTTAGAGTAATCAAGCTAGTTGAAGGATTTCCTTAAGAATACATGCAGAGGTATCTGGACATTTTTAAGCAATATATGGATGCGTTTTCTTGGTCGCATGATGACTTGTAAACTTTTGACACTTCTGTCATTCAACACAAAATTCCTTTGAAAGGTGGAGTGAAGCCATATTAATAGAAGCTCAAGCAAATTAGCCCTCTGTTACTTCCATCAATTGAAAAAGAGGTGAGAAAGTTACTACGGGCTAAAATTATTGTGCCTTTGAGGTACTCATATTGGGTAGAAAATTTAGTCCCTGTTAGGAAGAAGAATGGAGAAATAAGGCTATGTGTTGATTTCACAAATCTAAATAAGGCTTCACTAAAATATAATTATCCTCTGACTAAAATGGACTACATTGTGCGGAAGGTAGTAGGGTTTTCCCAAATGTCCATGATGGATGGATTCTCTGGGTACAACCAAGTCATTGTACACCCTGAAGATTACAAGAAAACTGCATTCACTACATCTTGGGGAACGTTTATGTATGCCAGAATGCATTTTGGTGACATAAATGCTAGAGATACTTTTAAACGGGCTATGGGTATAACATTTGTTGGAGAATGAGATAAATTTGTAGTGATTTACCTGGATGACATCACTATCTTCTTAGAAATAGATTAAGAGCACATTAAACATTTGCGACTTACTTTTGAGAAATTCACAAAGTATGGTTTGTCCTTAAACCCTAAGAAATATCAGTTTTCTTTAAGTGAAGGAAATATATTGGGCCACATTGTGGCAAAGGAAAGAGTAAAAATTGATCCCAAAAGGGTGGAAGCCATTAATAACATTCCATTACCAAGGAATATGAAAGAAAATTCAGGTATTCTTGGGCAGAATCAACTTTTTGAGAAGGTTTATACCAAATTATGCTAAAATTGTCAAAGAGATTACATAAATTTTGAAGAATGACATGGAAGTAAAATGGACTATAGAAACCCGAGAATCATTCTCCTGAATTGAAAAGGCTTTTGTAGAGGCCACAATATTAACTATCCCAGATTATCAAAAGCCATTTATCATTTTTTACTTTTCTTCTCTTTACACAGTGGCTGCTGTTTTGTTACAAAAAAAATAATGCAGGACAAGATCAACCAATTGCAATTTTCAGCCAAGTGTTACAAGATGCTGAGCTAAAATATAATATTTTAGAGAAACATGCCTACACCTTAGTCAAATCCCTGAATGTTTTAATAATTTATGTCCTGCATTCAAATATAACAACTTATGTTCCTACATTTGTTGTGAAAGATATCCTTTTACAGGGTCATAGTGAAGGCAAAAGAGGCAAGTGGATTTCCAAGTTACAAGAATATGAAATGGATATCAAGCCCACCAAGTTCATCAAGGGGCAGGGGTTAGATAAAATATTATATGAAGCCAACTACCAAGCCCTGGGTATAAACTTGCTAGCAGGGAAGGATGGAGAAAGTGGAAACCTAGACTAACAACAAAAAAATGTGTTCTCGATGCAAAAAATTTAGATGAAGTACCTTGTTTCACACTGGTATAAACATATTGTCCATTTATTACTTTTTATGAGATGTCCAGTAAAATTTGAAAAATTTAAATACAGTGCTTTGACACTGAAATCCTAGAAGTTCGTTATCTCAAATGGCTAGCTATATTGAAAGGACTAGTGGGGATTTTGATTTTATGTCTGGCTGAAGAACAAATTTGTAAGGTGATCGATAAGTTTCATAGCTATGTCTCTGGTGGATATTATAGCTGGAGAGCTACAACCCATAAAATTATCAAAGCAAGTTTCTATTGGCCCAAGTTGTTTGGTGAGGTGCATGCATATGTTCGGGCTTGTGAGAAATGTTAGACGTTTGCAGAAAAAAAAGGGTTGACACCCCTTCCCTTGATACCTGTGTTTTTAGAAGTGTCTTTAGGAAATGGGGGTTGGAATTCATTGGAGAAATAAATCCACCATCCAGTGGTCAGTACAAATGGATACTCGCAACCATTGATTATTTAACTAAATGGGTGGAGGCTATCCCAGCCAGAAATGCAACTAATGAAGTGGTCATCAAGTTTATGGAGGAGAAAATCCTTGCTAGATTTGGCTTGCCGAGAAAAATTATCACCGATAATGCCTAGGTATTCAAGTCAGCCAATTTTATTAATTTCTGCCAACAGTATAAAATCATTGTAGGGCACTCCACCACCTATTATCCATAAGAAAATTGATTGGCCAAATTCTATAACAAAACTTTAGTAAGGATTCTAAAAAAGACTATATCAGAAAATAAGAAAAACTGGGACTCACAACTTAAAATCGCTTTATGGGCTCATAGGGCTATCACCAAGAGGTCAACTGAGAAGTCTCCTTTTGAATTGGTGTATGGGAAGGCTGCAATTTTCCCCATCTAATTAGAAATTCCTGTACCTAAAATTATACAAGGTGTTGAGGAGGAGCCAATTTTTCTAACGAGGAGAATAAATCAGCTAGTAGCGTTGCATGAAAACAAAGAGCAGGTAAATCAAAATATGATTATGTATCAGGAAAGAATGAAATCCCTTTTTGACAAAAAATCAAGGGACATATCCTTGCAATGAAGATATTTGGTACTTAGATGGGATGTCAGAAGAGAAGATAAAGGAAAGCATGAGAAATTTGATCCCTTGTGGTTTCACTACTAGAAAATGGTGAAATTAGTAACTAGGTGACTAAAAACGTTAGTCACCACAGCTTTTCCAAGTGAAATACTACCACAAATGAGCAATATTAAGTGACCCAACTAAAAATGACTATCATAAATGACTAATTTATTCTCAAGTTAAAATATATTACCAAAGAAGAGGAACACTCCATTACAAAAAGTCTCTAGGGGTTTTTCAAAGAAAATAAAGGGATGGTGAAATGCCAACATACCTTATTTGAGAGAATTTCCTAGCTAGAGAGAAAACACATGGTACCTATGCATCATTTAAATAAGGATTATAACATAATTTGTGGAGAACTCCACCTTTTCTTGAGTTGTATTGCTATTTTTTTAAGAGTAAACTTGTAGATTTTGATTCTTGAAGACTGCCCAAGTGAGGATGGTGACACACAATTGCAAGGAATTATCTATCACATTCCCCAATCCTAAAGAAGAACCTCTATGAGCACTTTCCTTCAAGGGGGCTTCCAGACCTTATGTATATTTTATAATTATGTTTTGGAGGAAAAGTAGAATCCATAAATTTGTAGATAATTCATGATAATATTTTCTTAGAAAGTGGTTGATGAAAGAAGCTACAAAAGGAGGAGAACTGCTCATTTGCAAGGCATGGTTAGATGAATTGGATTTTCCCTGCAAGATTAGTTATAGATATCTTCATAGAAATAAGTTAAGGGTCAAGTTCAATGTAGGGTTTCTCCATTTCTTCATTCTTTTGCATGGACAACCAGGATTTTGTAAGTATTTCCATTGTATGTTGTTGTTGGAATATTCTTTGTAGAAGGGAATTATTGATCCAATAAGAGGATGTTAGGAATAAGGTAAAAAAATCTCCAATTCTTCATGTAACCTTAGATAGTCGAAGAAATTTTTTGCTAGAATTCTCTGGTTATAGTTTTTCATTCATAGTTTGATGTTTGTTGTAACTAAGAAAGTAGGTTAAGTGTCGCATGTTTTGGTTTCTTGATCCCATGGTGAAATTATATTTGAAGATATGATATGTTGCTAGTTGATCATTCAATTCAAATTTCAACAAACAAAATATACTTCATCTAGGGTTTCATTTGTGGCGATTTGTTTATTGCTCATGGTCGAACATTATTACTTACTAGTGATTTCATGGATGTGATAATGCATTGGTTTTGGTAGTTCACTATCAATTTATTACCTAATACCTAAACCTGAAGGTATCTTTATGCTACAAATTTTATTTTTATATATGATGGTAACCGAGGGTCCTCTTTTTAATAAATGAATTTATTAATTGAGGTGAATGGATGAACACATCAGGGGCCATGGTCCACACCGCATGGCATGCATATTATCTTAGCAAGGGAATTTGAAAAAACTATTCATTCCATTGTCCGTGATCCTGAATATATATGTTTAAAATTAAATGATCTCTTTCCAGTTCAATCTCATGCATATTTTTATTATTTTCACTAGTTTGATTATTTTTTATTGCTATTTTCTTTAAGTTCGTGTTTTTTACACGTAGGCTAGTTTAGTTAGTTTTTTTAAGGCTTGCGTGTTATACATGTAGTGGGTCCAATAAAATGGTATTTGTAAATTTCCATGGTTGGAATTGTTTATTTTGTTTGAAATTCATTTTCTTCTAGGCCTCATAGAAAATTCCAGCTTGTAATGCTAAATTGTTATTATGCAGACCTCTGGTTCCTTAGAACAACAGTAAAAACAAAATCATGTGGCAGTTCAACAGTTGGTTGATTTACAAAAGATGACCCCTTAGAGTTCATCTCAACTTCAGAAATACCCAGAAGTGCACCCTCGAAACTTGACATAGGTTCAAATGGAGTCTAAACTAATGGAACCTCCACCCATTAAACAAATGGAGTAAGATTATCAAGCACAAAATCAACACCAAGAGAGGCAACACAAGGATCATATTCAAGGACAACAACAATTACAACAACAGAACCACCGGGAATGAAAAATGCCATCTATTTCTCCACTTCAACCAGAGGCATAGTAGCTCAAGTTCGATGCTAATATTGAGTGATTCATGCAAGGGGACTCTTTATGGAACTATAATGCTGCTGCTAGTGAAATTAGCCAAGTGTGTTTCTATTAAATGGTTTTTTTTCAAAACTGTTTTTCATGGTTCATATGAATATATGCATACAGAAATATATGGACATGTCTACAACACTGGTGAAAAAACAATCAAAAGGAAAATATTTAACCTATGTTTTAAAATTTAGTTTAAAATGGTGGAAATCATCATGTTGTTTGTGATGTTTGGTGATTTTAGATTTCCTTATAGTTGAGATTTTTTATTAATGCCTTTCCTTCCATCTAGCATCACAATTCATCACTGGAGCAATTTCACAACAATATCATGAAACCAACTCAACATAATTTATAAAGGAAGCCAATTTTCTTATTGGAAAAATTAAGGGAATGGGGAAACATTTTTGAATGTTTAGTTAAGGTGCTTGCGGTTACATTATTTTCTTCCTCCAGAACTATCTTTCTATTCCATATGAGCAAGTTACATCATTTTATTCCATGAGAAATATCTTCATATTCCATATGAGAAATTTACATGTTTGAGTCCTCAAGGGACTACTGAGACTCAACAACATGGCTCCAAGCCATTACAACAAAGTTCATCATGTCACTTGCGAGAATTGAACCTGGTGGGGAGGATTACAATATTTCCTCCCAACCACTCGAGATAAACCAAATTAACTACTTGTGCTTACATTGTCTTCATATTTGTCAATTTAACGATATTTTTTCCCTCTTAATTGCACTTCCTATGAGTGGTAAAAGAGTTTAAACTATGCTTAGCCATATGGATGTAGGTATTAACATCATAAAAATGTTGTTCATGAAGGTAATATTTTCAGCTCTGGTTAAATTTGACACATCTCATTGACAATAACATTGTAACATGCTTGTGAATGTGCATTCAAAAGAGGATTTGTTATTCTATATGTGTTTATTTAACCTTTTCTACTTTGGAGATGTTGTTGTTTGAGTGCTATTTTTCTTTTAATCTACATCTATGGGACCCACACATGCAAGACCTTGGGCTTTGTGAAGATGGTGATCATTGCAATGATTTTAACATGTCCGATGTTGATCTCAAATTTGAAAACTATGAAGACATATTTTTTGGTTCCGAAGATCATACTGTATTCTTGTTCGAGGATGTAGGAGCATGTTTTTCTTACACATAGATGAATGTTTCTTTTGCTGATTCAAGTGACCACATTGAGAGTGCCCCTAAGGTTTGTTTACTTATAACCACATATTATGTGAACCAATGATTGATAAAATTATTTTGCTGGTATTAGTTCTGGTGAATGCCTATCCCCTGTATGTTGTAATTGTACATGAAAGGGACATTCTTTTCATATGTAACTATGGATCTGAAAAACATATTTTCCTTCGTTTTCTAAATCTGTGTAACCTTGTAACCTATTGTAACTACAATTAGTGAAAAGAAAATAATGACAATGATGGGTGTTGTCTAAGGCTTCCTTAAAGTTCCAAAAACAATTTAGCATAATATAATTATCTAAAATGTTCTGTATATTATATCAATGTTGTTCTAGTAGTTTTATTGATTATATAAATATTCTAAAATTATTTATGATACTTTGATTAGTATGAAGAAAGTTGGCGGCTTAGGGTTGAATCTAGTGTTGACATCAGAGACTCAACATCCTACAGATATTAATGGATCATCTAATATATTAAAGGTGGATGGTTCAATAGGCATGGCGAATTGATGAAATTGGAAAAGAAAAATTGTCTGTTCAAATTTGGAATATGCAATTTTAATTGCAATTTTCTTGTGTTTTGAGGAATTGACTACCATATAGTATGATTTTTGAAATATGTAATTGTTCCAAAATAGGATTATCGCTTGATAGAAAAGCTGTGGACGAAGCCTGATAATAGAAAGTTTTTCCCATGCATTGATCATCCATGGAATCACAAGAGTAGGCTATTGTTTTTTGTCAACAAAGACTCCCCCTTTTGTAGTTCCTAATTTTAAGTGAAGAAATTCATTGCAACTTCTTCGATAAACATTTTAATTTACATAACCCGGTCGTTCACATAATGGTTATATACTTTTCAAGGCTAATGAAGGATTGAATCATATGTGGACAAGAGTAAGTGCATGAAAATTTGTACTAGTTGTAACATGATTTATAATTGTTGGTTTAAGACTATTGTCTTGTTTTTTTATAAAGAATTTCTATCCTACAGATTTGTGATATGGTTTCCATTGCAAGGATTATGAATTTCATACTTGTTATACTGACTTTGGACGACAATTTATTTTCGGCTGATCGAAGGTGGACACAATATCTTTACTAAGTGAAATGAAATTTTTTATTTATTCCCTTGGAAAATAAAATCTCCCTATTTATTTTTTGTAGTTAAATATGATTTTTTTTCAACAATGAAAAAAATGTCGGATCTAACATCTCTTGTAAATTTTTGTGATAATCCAGTGAATTCAAAGACATTTTTTATGTTTATCACTTTAATAGTGTTCTAAATGAATATGTGCAAGTGTTTGAGTCTTTACCACGATCTCAATAAAATGTGAAACCATTGGAGAGGGCCCTAGTGTCATGGTCAAAGGTGTGTTAGAAACTAACATTATTCTGGTCCATAATTAGTTTTTGATAAGTTTTGGAAGAAATATTTTTTATTCACTAATTTTTGTTCATATTAGTCTTCTTTTTTGGCTTACAGAGTAATGTGCACTGGTTTTTGTACAATCATATTTATACAAGCACGAGATGAGCCTTCCTTTGCTAATAGAACACATTGTTCTATATGGTGAATCTCATCTTGAAAATATTTACCTTCCTAATTCAATCATAAGATTCATTATCATGCCAACAGTGTATATATAAAGTTTGATAAGCCTATTGAGAAACCTGCAGGAATTGTTCTCACCAGAATTTAGTGAAAGGTACCCTTCATTGCCTCTAATCTTAAGTATCTCATGTTTAAAATTGGTAGTGTCAACTAATGTGAATAGAAGGCACATTGGTTATTGTTCTAGAACTTGGGATTGATGAAATTGATATTTTCTTTTCTTGTTCTACTTATACACGAGCAGGATATGCTTGCATTTACAAGATGCATGCATGGGTTTGCATTGGAGGAAGGAGAAGAACTCGGGAAATTTTGCAATATGAGTTCCACATTGGAAGGAAAAAGAAATAGATGAGGAGAAAGATGTAGATAGAAATATGGTTAAAAATTAGGAAAATGGGGAAAAATATGTCTGCCAGAATGTCTAAATGGTTTATTTTTCTTGAAATTTAGTTAAAAATTAGGAAAATTGTAATATAAATTTGCTGAGTTCCAACTGCCCCAAGGGCTTTCTACAGTGCTGAATCCATTTCTGCATTAAAAACTAAAATTTAAACAAGAGAACATTGTGATTTCACCATGAACTAGATGGAAAAGGATAGCTTGTAGAGTATAATGATTATCCTCTTTCCCCATTTGTTTTCATTGGAATCTTGCTCTCCAGTCTATGCTAAACTATTTAATTCTAAATTATGATGGTATAAATGCAAAAAATTTGATAATTCTACTATATTACGATTTTGTTTTACCATGTGAATTTGACATGTGATATTACATAATTGAAAAGGAATGTCTAACCCAATTTTCACAAAAATCCCATTATCTTACTCCTTCTGTAAGATGTTTCCAATTTCGTGGTTGAATTTTTATCTGATATCTGGAAAGAAAAATCCTGTCACCCTACTCCTTACATTAGATCTTCCTAACTTGATAATTGTGAATAATAATTGAGCCACTTGAGCATTCTCATTGTCTTAGATGTCACTTAAAATTTAAATCTATACCAAGTAAATTTGTATGTAGTCTCCCTCATTTGGGATTTTATCAGGTCTTTAAAGTCATGCCCACTTTCATTTACTTGCGTTTGACTGCTACAAAGGTTATGTATGTGTGTTTATAATTTCCTATTGAATTAATTTATGTTGCAATGTATAATTTTTCATTTCAGCTATTAAGATCAACATAAATGCATCAGATGAATTGTTTGGACGTTGATGATGAATATGATAAATTGATCATCAAAATTAATCCTCCAAGGTCTGTTTTTTTTTTTCACTCAGCCTATTTGTTTATTTTTGTGTGTTTTTATTGGCTATTAATATCTTGTTTCAACTACTCTATTATTAAAATGGGTCTCTTGGAATTACATAAATGGAGTGGTTATGTGGGTTGTGAATGGATGACTGATGATATGGATGTGTGGTTTGCAGCGATAGTGAATGCTCGATTTGTAGACTCTAGTGTTACTTTGGGAAGAGGAGGTAAATTAAAGTGTGGGAGTTGTTGATATATATGGTTTATCTATATTTTAGCTTTACATAAGAGTCACCGAGAATTAGTCCTGGGAAGGCTTAAGCTAGCATGGGGGTGTTGCTTAAGCTTGCAACAAGTCCTATAAACTAATAGAATGCAATATTGATCCTTCATCAATTGAATTTATAAAATCAATCTGGGTTTCCATTTTGGATCTGGATTCCTTGGATTGTTTAGTTTTAATGGTTTTCAAGCACTAGTTGTGTTGATATTGATTCAGTCTTGTAGCCAGGGTTATGTTTGCATTGATATCCATAATTTCATACTGAAATTTATCTTAGTTATGTTTTCTTTCTAACAGGGTTTTAATTGAAAACATTGCTTGTAAAAATGCAACACTTGTGAAGGTATTCTTCAAGAATTTCCAATATTGAGTATGAAGCTTGTCTATTGAGTTCATTGAATCAAATATTGAACTTTAAATTAATTTGAATTGTAATCATGCTTTGCCTTGTGGGTTGACGACGTCAATAAGCATGGAATTCTTCTGCAAGTGGTACAAGTACTGATAGATTTGCATCTTGATTCTTACCATTTCTAAGGCTTACATATCTTTTGATGGAGGATTGTTTATGGATGGTAAATTGGTAGTCCAGACCATAATTTGTTTTAGTGATTCAGTTGTAAAACCATGAATCAATTTGAGAGAACACAACTGGTATTGCTAAATCCAATGTAACCTACTTTTTTTCTATGACAATATTCCATGTAATAGAAAAATATGGTAACAAAGTTAGAGATGAACGGGTTATTGAGTATATACAATATGTATTGCTAGACCTCTTTCTTGCCACAAACAGTTTTAGAGAGTACCCATTTCCATTTAGGAATCCATTTCTATTTCTACCTTTTCTAATTGCAGCCCCCAGGAACTAATTCTTGCATCTTTCCTTCAATGAGGAGATCAATTGGAGTAAAGGCTGTTGCTGAACTCATAGTAATCAAATTTACAATAAGAGATATGCCAAGCTTTTTTTTTTCTGAAGTATTTTTCGTTCTCACAAACCTTAACTGTAATGTTGTTGTGGTTGAGGTCTGGACTCACAACACAAGGGTTGTAGCTATGGTGTATGTTACTAATGAACTTATTGGGTCTCCAATTATTGAATTCAAAAGGCTTTCAAAGATCAAGCTTCAACTCTACAGTTCTCTGAAGGGGGGTAATGACAAGTTGAGTGCTAAGACTGTTGCTTCTATGGTTATTAATCATACATAGAGGTGTTTACATCAAATGACGTTGACCGATCATGACTATGAAAGAACACATAATGGTAATGTAGAGTCCAAGAGTAATCAAACAAGTCCTGTCTTGACTCTGCATAACTAGGTTGAGAAAGGTTCTTCAGTTATTAATGTCAAAGTGAAAAGACCAGCCAAATCTTCTATTTGTCATTGTATGCACTTTAATCAACATGAAATATGTAGTTTTCATGGCACCATTGATGCCGAAGGACCTGATGCTTATAAGGTATTTATTTTGACACACTAGTTTGAGAGACTACATTTTTATCAAGTATTTAACTTTTTGACTCATATTTCTCTTTTAGTGTACTGATTGGACTTTATGCCTCTATTTTTTTGGATGCGAAAGAGTATTAAATAAAACATATAGATGGTTTCCAACTGAACTCAGAAGCAAAAGAACGACGAGTAATCCATTGTTTAGAAGAAGCCATAGAGAGAAGGGTCCCTGGGGTATGTCACATTATTCATATAATAATTTTTAAATAATAGGGATATATTTTGATATTTTAGGGATATATACTAATAGACATATAAATATGGATAGATAT
Source organism: Pinus albicaulis (assembly GCA_034641835.2). NCBI lineage: Eukaryota > Viridiplantae > Streptophyta > Pinopsida > Pinales > Pinaceae > Pinus > Pinus albicaulis. The sequence goes on from CM076582.1 coordinate 809,677,030, forward strand.
ATAGCTATACACATAAATATAGGCAATGATGTACACAAAATCATAAATAGATATACAAATACATAATTTGTGGTCAATTTAGGTGAGTTTCCTTCAATTGTTTGACAAATTGAACATATGGCTGGTTGGCAATAAGAAGTGTATGATCTAATCCAATCTGCACGGGCTGAGAATTGAATTGTACAGTGGTGATCATGTTGGTATTCTCTCTGATGTGACATGGATATTTCGTGAAAAATGACTTGAATTTATAAGTGTTTCCCAAGGCTAGGTTCTCTGTTTGTTTTTCTAATTTATTTTTCACCATAGGCTTGAGGCATTGATTAACGTTGTCAATATTTGGAACCATGCCTTAAACATTTTAGATAAATAATAGGGGTACTAAATGACCTTAATTATTTTTCTTACAAATTTTATTTCCTCGTGACATATATGAATATTTTCTCGAGAAATAATGGTTTTTGTTAGTTTTGATTATTGTTGTGATGGCTTCTAAGCATATGTAAATCAATAAATTTCAATGGTTTCATGTTATGCTTCATCATATGAGCCAACTTAGGCATGGGCCAAAACTTTCTACCTTCACTATTCCAACATACAAGAAATTTTCAATGGCAAGAGCACTAGGGATGTTGCCAACAATGTTCAAATCGGGACTATTGAGGGTGTATAGGTTGGTGATGTTAGCATTGATGTTCTACATTTGGTAAGTTTTTAAAACTCCTTAATGAAAAGAACAAGACTTGGAGTAGAAAATGTATTTTATCCTCTTTTAGTCAATTTTGATTCTATTTTTTTGCAGTAATGTTTTTGTTATATTGATCTGATTACAAAGGAGTGTCATAATCATGAAAAGAGTTTTGATGTGCCTCTTGTGAATTTTAGTTACAAATAAAGGGTTATACTTAATGTATGACTTGTGTTTGGCATAAATATTCATGGATCAACAATTCATGTCACATAAACATCTTTGCTAGCCACCTATTTCATTGTTGAAAGTGCACGTGTTTGTTTCCTCCCCTTCGATTTACCTTGCCTTTTTACCCTACTCCTACTCTTAACCCTACCTCCTGTCAAGTTGAGAACGTTTTGGATGCATTTCACCACTATCTCTTTATTGTCTTTTAAAGTCCTATTTAGATCCATGTAACCCAATTTATTAAAATATTTGTTCATTGAGTGATTTTTTTTTTTGGGACTGCCCTAATTTGAATGGATTATGATATATGTCAGTTTTCCAATTTCGATTCAAAATACTATGAAAACAAGACAACTGGAATTCATGTAGGAAAGTATTTGTATTTTTAGAGCTAAATTTATGCATATTTGTAATAATTGGGTTGAGGATGAATGATAGAGGTAGTTTGTGAAGAATCTGGATTGTGGATATCTATTCTATTGTGCATTGCTGCATTCCATTGTTTAATACAATTTAGACAATGTTTTTTTGGATGTGATTTATTGTGCCATATTTCAAGTATCCCTGCCTCTTAGGCATCCCCATATAGCTTTACCATTGGAAGTTTGATATATTTGCATTACCAGCTAAAAAAATTGCAAAATTTCTTATGATCCTTGTCAACATTGGTAGATTCAAAGTTGGTATAAATCTAAGCAAGTAATTTTCACTTAACAATGCTTTAATTATATTATTATACTTGAAATGTGTGTGCATTTAAAAATTTCATTAACTTTTCATTACTAGCTTCACAGTGTTATATATGTTTTAAATTATTAGCTCCACCCACACAGAGAGATTAATTGTTGTATACATATTTACAATTCGAACAAATGGGTTGTATAGGGCTTACATTAGTCCACAACTAGAATTATTTGATTCATCATCTCAGGTTGACCAAAATGCAACACAAAGAGCGGTCGATTTCATGCTTGAATGATATTTCCTGTGTCGGGTTTTAGGTCCTTACACTTTAATATAAGGTTCTTTTTTGTTTTTTTTTGGCTTTTATTATGTGCATAAATTTTCTATTATCATTTTTCCATATTTGTTTATAGTTCTTTGTTCCTCCATTACTTTTTGTATGGCGGTTTTATCGATCTAGTAACGTTAGGGGACTACCCATTTATAATGAGAGATACATTTGGTGGTCGTTTGCTAAGGTTCACTGAGCAACAATATCAAAAGTTAAAAGGATCCTCCGACTTCCTCAGAATGAATTATCACACAAGTTAGTACACTGTCATGCATGTAATTTACAAGCCAACTGTCATATATTATTTATTATATGTTATATTTTTCTTTCCATTTATTTTCACAAGTTATCTACAATGTGAGATTTTTAGCATGTAACTTAGTTGGCATGATTGTGCCTAAGCCTTCTATGAAGGTTGAATACTAAGTTACTAAGGTGTTATTTTCTAAGTGACATTTTATTATCTTTTTTTATACAGGTCATCTAGCCACAAAGTATCCACGATTTCCCAACAGAAGAAAACTTGTTCAAGTTTCTTGCTTTTATGGGGGAAAATGGTTTTGAAATTCTTGATGTTGAGGTATATGTTGTATAAATATTTTATAGTCTAATTTAGTTTATATTCAAGTCTTCATCGTATTTCATGTCTTATACTTTGCATTGTATATTTTTTCGTTTCAGGAGAGGAGCTCAAAATTGATGGTAAGAAGCAGGAATTGAAGAAAGAGGAGAACAATAACAATGGAGCGACAAATGAAAAAAGAGAGAGAGAAGAGAACCGATCTAGTGATACCCTTAGAGACAATATCATGCAAAAGACACACACATAGAGATTGATGGTCAAGTCTTCAAAGTCGGTGAATTCACTTGCAATGCCTTGGAAACACAGTGATAATGTTTTGAAGCAATGAAACAATATTTCATGTGTAAATTGTAGTCCAACCAATATTAAGTTGGAAACTCATATTATAATACTTGAAATCTTATATAATACAATTTATGTGGTTGAAATGATTTATATTTTCACTTTATATTATTTAATATTGTAATGAACATATGTAACTTTGTGTTTTCATATTAGATGAACATGCACATTGTATGACATTTTTTTAAATTTAGTCGCAAAATCATATTAATTAATTTATTTTGATTAATAATGAACACATAAAATCAATCTAAAATTACTAAATTAGTAGTTTATATTGATTAATGATGAACACAAATAAAATGAATATATGACTAAATTAGTCGTTTATAATTATTATTAACGAAATGAAATGAAATGAATAGAAGCTGCTAAATCAATCGTTTATATAATGAATATGAAACTACTAAATCAATCGTTTATATAATGAATATGAAACTACCAAAAAAAGATAAATTACTATTGAAAATGATAAATTTGTGATTACAAATGACGACTGAATTTTGCATATATACGAATATTAGTAGCTAATTTACAGTATCTTATAACACAACCGAAACTTAGTCATATTTCTTTGGTCATTAATTAGTTTCAAAAATTGACTAAAAGTTGCAGATATATGACTATTAGTAGCTAATTTACAATATCTTATAACACAATTAACATTTTGGTCATATTTCTTTGGTCATTAATTGGTTTTCTCGGGTAATCATATAGTAATATATATTTTGTTGTATATATATTTTTTTCGAACAAGATCGGTTGCAAGGAAAATTTTAAGGATGGGAGTTCATCTTAAAGTTTAGAAACCTTGGCAAATATTACTAGTCCCCAATATGTAAATTGTAAAATTTTTATGGTATTTTTGTAAAAATATTTAGGTTTCTAATTATTTATATTAGTATATATAATTTTTTGGTGATTTTTAGGGTAAAATAATTTTAGACTATAAAATTTGGGCAAATCAATTTTCTAAAAAATGGAAATTGGCAAATCTTTTTTTTCAAAAAAGCATTGAAAATTAGCCCACCTGCGAATATTAGCCCCTAAAATTTTCCCTGATCGGTTGTATTATATTTCTAAAAATAGGGTGAGGAGACGAAATTCCTCAGTACAAATTTCCCCAAGTTTGATACATCGAGAGATCTGCTTGGGGGCCATTTCATGAAATGTGCTACTTGGGCTACATTTTTCTTTCCTTCTTTTGGTGCTAGAGACTGTTACATTTGAGTTGTACTATTTGACAAGTTGATCTAATAACAAAATGCACTTAAATTTCATAGTAATCTATATATGCTACTACATTTTAGAATAGAGAACATGGATAATCAAAGATCTTGAGAAGCTATTTGTTTACGGTTTTTTCACTTCCTCTGTGCCTACTTCCCTGGTCCATGGAATTGGAGCCTTGCTCCGATTTCTTGCTGTGCGCGTCCTTGATGAAATGAAGTGATTCCTCCAGGTGGTTGCAATGATTCTTTAGTGTTCTCATGTCTTCATTACAAGTCTTCCATTGTGGTCGAATGTAAGCCATCCCTGCTTTAGATTTTTCCTTGTCTTGCTGGATTTGGTTCTTGAGATTTTCGATCACGATTCGGTGAGATTTGCAAAAGGTGTAGGGGTGTGGCCTGTCTTGCAAGGGATCCATTTTCTACTTTCTAATGTTGATGTTGCCTGTTGTTGATGCTCTTTCTGATGCTGAAGGAGCTCTCTGATATTTAATGTTGATGCTGCCTCTAATATCTTTTTTTTTATTTGCTTCTTCCCTCCTTTTCGAAATATGATGGGGGTGCTCTCTAATAAAATCGAACTGCATTTCTGCCTTTTTGGATGGAATAAGCCAGCTCAGAGCACAAAGGATGGAGCGAAATATGGGAGGCAAAAAGCACTTAGATGGATATTTTTTAAATAAAGAAGTGAAAAGGGGAAGAATAGAGATTAGGGGAACGCTGTATAGGTGCGTGGAAAGCCAACAGATCAGAAGGGAAAGCCAGGGATCAGAAAAGGAAAGCGTAACGCTGTGGGAGAAAATCTCATACAGGGGCGAATGCAAATAGGGAGCTACTGATTCAAATTGAGGGGAGCATTTTTTTAATCAAATAGAGGTGGAGAAGAGTGAAGAGCAATCATGGGAGGCAACACGAAATGGGATATTGAAGTACATTGCACAGAGATTTGGGGAATAATGCAGAGATTATGAATGATTTCCTTTTTGACCAATTGTTGGGTTATTGGATCTAGAGGGATCTTGATATAATTCTTGGATTTCTGAATTGAGATGATGTGATTGTAACTTTTCACCATAGGAGAGAAGGAGGGAGTCATGGGATATGGATTTGAGTTATGGTGTCACCAATTTTGGCTTGTCTTATAATTCGTTGGACTCTGTCTTATACTTCGTTGGACTCCTTCATTAGCTTGTTAATATGCTTGTTTATTATTCTTCCTCAGAATGTGATAGTACTCAATATTCCCAATGTGATTTTCTATTTTTTGAGCTCTACTCAGAATTTGATTAGGACCTGCATTTTTTGGGAGGGATTTACTTACCATTGCCTGGATAATGAGAGAGGAGTCTCCAAAAATGATGACTTCTTTTATCTTTTTTTATTTTAGGATTTTGAGGCCTAACAGAAGCCCGTAGGCCTCTGCTTTGTTATTTGTCATCTGGCCTATCCCCTAATTGTAAAATATATGAGTTGAGTTGTTTTGAAGAATTGTTGTTCCTCCAGTTCCTACCTGACTTGGGTTTTTTTTTGATGCTCCATCAAAGAATATATAGGATTTATTAAGAGAGTTTACCCAGGGTTGGAACTCCTCTTCAGTCTTCCTAATTTTCCAATTCTGATGCATCTTTATATTTTTTGTTTGAGGAACTTGTTTGATCTTGCTGACTGTGAAGCTGATCCAACTCCTTTCATCTTCTTGAAGTTGGCTCATATTGATTCCTTTGACCCCTTTTGCTGAGAGGAACTCCACCATCATTCCCCATGCTTTTGATATTTTTGTGCTTACTGTTGGGACTTTTTCTTTGAAAATTATCCCGTTTCTTGCTAGCCATATTTGCCAGCAAAGAAAAGAGGGGAGGCTATTCCAAATATGCTGCACTGTTGGTTTGTTTTTGAGTGAATGAGGATAACTGATCTTCCAACTGCTAATAAAATGATTTATGGAGAGGTTATAATTCATGTTTACTTCTATGGGTGTCACCATCACCTCCCAACATCTTCTAGAGAAGGGGCATTCCAAGAATAAATAATGGATTGTTTCTTCATCCTCCTTGCAAAGTGGACATTGAGACAAACCACTTATTCCTCTCTTCTTTAGATTCTCTGCAGTTAGAGATTTGCTGTGAAGTAAGGTCTACAAGAAGATTTTTATTTTGGGAAGGGATTAAACCTTCCATGCTAATCTCCAATATTTCCATTCTTGTTGACTCTGATTCTCATGAAGTTTTTGGTATCCAGTCCTGACAGTATATTCTCCTCCTGTTAGTTTCCATATGTAGACATCCTTAGTGTTTTTTTCAATCGGGGCTGCTCCTGCCAAGAGAGTAATCAAATGGTTCCATTGGACTGTAAGGTCACTTGGAATGTTGGGTTTGGCCCATTTCTTCCAATCTCCGTCCAACTCCCAGTTGGAAATATCTATCAACTTATGAAGACCTTCCCTTGTCATCCAGTCTTTTAATTCTTTCAAATCTGGGATGTTTTCCAAGGGGTGCTGTCCCATAATGTTGTCTTTCCAAATGTTTATTTATTCCCCATTTCCTGGTCTTATTGTGATGTGTTCCTTGATAAGTTGGGTTGAATTAGATATTGCTTTCCAATTCTAGGTGCAAGGCCTTATCAGAGGAGTCTTTTCCAAGATCGAGGTTCTTGACCCGTTGAGGTATTTGGCCTCAAGGGCATCTTTCCACCATGAATTTTCCCCTGTTAAGAAACTCCATGTTATTTTTCTTCCCAGTGCTGTGTTCATTAGTCCTAGGAGTTTAATGGAGAGGCCCCAATTTTTGTAAGAGGCTGTAACTTGTTTCTAATTTATCAAACTGAATTTTTTCCTTTCCCTTTTTCCTCCCTGCCAGAGAAAGCTTCTGATTATTAATTCTATTTGTTTGTGGGTACTTTCAGGGGAAGCAATGAGAGCAAATTGGTATAAGGGCAGAGCTGCCAAGATGGAATTTATTGGTGTGATTATCCTAGCTTGGTTTAACCAAAGCATACCCCATGCTTGGATTTTCACTTTTATTTTTTCTGCAAATTTACTCCATATTTCATTCTTCATATTTTTCTTGCTTATGGGTAGCCCAAGATATTGAAAATGATCCCAGTTGTTTTGGAAGGGGTTATTCAGAATTTGTGACATTCTCTATAAAGTTCTTATTGGAGTGTTCTAGCTGTATATACAACTTTTTCCATTATTTACCATACCTCCAGAGACATCTATAAAGCTGTCCAAAATGGCTTTGAACGTTCTTGAAACAATGAATGAGGCTCAGCCCAAAAGAAGAGTATCATCATCAAATAGAGAATGATTTATTCTCTTGGTTCCACTACTGATGGAGAGGCCCGTTAGGGTGGAGTTTCTTCTGCAATGTTCCAATTTTCAGTTGAGAGAGTCTGCCATTATGATGTAGAGGAAGGGAGACAAAGGACAACCCTGCCTCAGTCCCCTTGAGCTTTGGAAAAAATTACAAGGCCTACCATTTACAAGAGGAGATATCCAAGGGCCCAATGTACAAGCTTGAATTAATTCAACGAATTCATCTGAAAAGCCAAAAGTATTTAGAAAAGCTGCAAGAAAAGAGAGGTTAACTCTATCAAAGGAATTTTCCATATCCATTTTTAGAATGAACCCCTTTTTGTTATTGGTGAGGCTAGTGTGGATGGCTTCTTGGAAAAGGATGATGTTGTCCACAATCTGCCAATTGGGAACAAACCCACCTTGGTTTTCAGTAATTAAGGAAGGAAGGAGGGGTTTCAACCTGCCAACTATGATTTTGGAGATTATTTTGTATGAAGCGTTGCAAAGGGAGATGGGCCAGAAGCGGTTGAGAGAGGATGGGCGAGATATTTGGGAATAAGAGCTAGGAAGGTTGAGTTGGTGAATCCTCCGATTTTCCTTTTTCTCATTAAATATCTTATCATTTTCAGTAGATCCTTTTTAATGAGATACCAGTATGTTTGGTAGAAGGCAATGGGAAAACCATCTAGTCCCAAAGACTTGTCCGACTGCAAGTCCCAGACAGCTGCCTTTACTTCTTCTTCCGTTACTTCCATAGTAAGGGAGGTAGTAATGTCACTGTCAATAACTCTTGGGATATGTCTCAAAAACTCTTCAGGATTTGCATGGCTGTCTGCAACTGTTAAAAGAGTTTTGAAATGGTTGAAGGCCTCATTTTCAATTTCTTCTTGTCATTTTAAATATTGTCCCTCTCCTCCTGTAATTTTTTCAATGTTATTATTTATCATCCTTGTTTTTTCTGAGTTATGGAAGAAGGAGGTGTTCTTGTCTCCAACTTGCATCCATATCTGTCTAGATTTGAGCCTCCAAGTTTCTTCTTCTTGTCTGTTGTTTCTATAGATTTTCCACTGCACTTATTTTTCTCTTGCTTTCTTCTCAATGGTACTGTCACTACTTTCCAGTTCCTATTGTATTTTTATTAGCTCATTTTTAGATCCTCTTTCTCTTTATGTGGCTCCTTATATCTTTTTTTTGCCCAATATTTTAAGCTTGCTTTAGTTTCTTTTATTTTTGTTTCCCATATGAAAGTTTGTGATCCACTGATGTTTTTCCTCCATAAACTTTCCAACTCTTTTTTGGCTTCTTCATTGCTACCCCATAACTGATTATATCAAAAAGGAAGTGGTCCATAATTTTCAGCCATGCCAAGTTCTATTAGAACTGGTTTATGATCAGATGCCGCTGAAAGAATGATTCTAGAAGCTGCTCTGCTGTAGATGACAATCCTCTTATCTCGGATGAGGATCCGGTCTAGTATTTCCTTGATGTTTGCCTTTCCTATTCTTCTATTATCCCAAGTATATTTTCCATTTTTTGGGGGGATGTCAAGAAGGTTACACTGCTCCATTATTTCTTCTAAGGTTTCTCTACTTGGATTCGACAGAAAATTCCCTCCTCTTTTTTCTTCAGCTTTGAGGATGAGATTTAGATCTCCCCCAACAATGAGGTTATCTTCATGATATTCCATAGTGTTGTCTTTTAAATTTTTCCAGCAGTTTTCCTTATCCTTTTAGTGATTAGGAGAGTATATGTTGTCGATGCTGGTTTTTCTACCATTTTTAGAATTTTCCAGTTTTATGTTTATCCAATGTTATTTTTTTGTGAATTGATGCATATTCTATTTTCCTTTTTTCTATATAGTGTTTGTCCCTCCTGATGCTCCATTAGAAGATATTGTTTGACCTTCATAGATTCTAGATTTTTCTATTATCGTGTCCACTTCTTGACTGCTTAGTTTTGTCTCTTGAATTAAGAGGATATCAGGTTTTTTAGATTTGATCATATCTTTTAAAAATTTTATTTTGGAGGGGTGACCCAACCCTCTACAATTCCAAGAGACAACTATCATTATTTATTATTATGGGTGACTCTATGGATCTTCCCTTTATATGCTTATTTCACTTTATCCTTATTCTTTGGTCCTTTATCTTGAAAGCTCTCCAATCTCTGCTGCATTCCCAAAGAGATGTCTTTGACTGCTGCTTCATCCCTGATTTCTTTGTTTGATCTCCTACCAAATTTCTTAGTATTTTCAATATTTTGAGGGGTTTCTTTAGTTTGGTTCCTTGTGAGGATTCAGTCCAAGATTTGGGGAAGAGGTTGATCCTTCTGATGAGGGGATCATGGGGAATATGGAGAGGGAAAGGTGAGGGGATTGGGGTTAGGGGAAGAAGTAGAGATCAGGGCCTTGGATGAAATGAGGGATTTTGAGAGGATATCAAAAGGGTTTATCCCTAGAAGGGAGTTTGGAAGGGAGGTGGATGGTTGAGAAGAGGGGTTAGAGGATGGGGGAGGAGATCCAGGCGGAGGAGGGGGAAGTGGGATTGAATGGGGTTTTGAGGCCATATTCTTCTTTTTTACTTGTTCCCATTTTGGTTCTGAGTTTTCTTCTATAGTTTTTTCAGGTTGTTCTCTCTTACTACATCTATTGGTGAAATGACTGTATTCATGACATACCTTGCATTTGAAGGGGATTTTCTCGTAGTCCAACTATTGTATATGGGTCCAGTTGTCCACCTTGATCTTGACAGCTTCCGTGAGGCCCTTTCCTAGATCCACCTCAACGCAGATTCTTGCACATGCCTGCATGTTGTCTTTGGGTTTACTTCTGTCGATGTATTTGCCAACTCCATTTCCTATTTCATGAACCAAATCGTCTCCCCAACAGTGGACAGGGATGTGCGACAACCTGACCCATACTGGTACGACATTAGGGACATCCAGTTCTGGATCAAAGTTCGGAGTCTAGCGATTAAGATATAATCCCCTAGTGTCCATGAAGTAAGGACCACTTCGAAATTTGAGGTCCTGATCGATTTTGGTCTCGAAGTGAAATGTGTAGTAACCCCTGCCATAGAAGCGTATGGCGATTTTCCCTTGTGTGAACTGAGCCCAGTTCCTTTCCACCCATTTCTGCATTGTTTTGGGGGAAGGACACAGTCCTGTGAATTCATTCACCAGTCCTTTTTCCGCAAGAGAAATTGCAGATTTCTTGGCACTAATGGAGGCAAAGATATCTCTGGTATGGATTCCAGTTTTTTAGCAAATTTTGATGCATATGGCTTGGTTCGTTGAGGTCCTATAGAGATGATTAAAGAGGCGAAAGAGGTTGTATATTCATTTGGCAGAGAGCCATTCGATTTAGTAGCAGTAGTGGGGGAAGGCGGCCCTAGATCCATAGGGGCTTCACTCAATGAACCTCTAACATATCACGTGTGATCATAGCATATTAAACAATACCATTAATTTGAGTACATATTGGAAAATACCTCTAAAAATCACATTATTTAACCCCCTCCCAGTATAAACCCAATACACCTTTCCAATTTAAAAAGCCCCTACTTTCACTATATATTGTAGGTATCCATTTTTTCATTAACATTTTTTATACCACTTTATATTTTTTCATTAAATTTGAGCTCCATTTTTTATACTTTCCAATATAAAAACCCTTTACCCCCTATATATCCCCCAATATATAATGTCATTTTTTCCTCATTATATATCCCCCAATATGAACCCACGTGCTATGGTATTGCTCCTGCAGTGAAACCCCTATGCCCAAATCTAGCTCCGGGGTGGCCATGAGAGCAGTGGTCCTTGACTAAAATCGCGTAGGCAGTAGCGACGACTAGGGCACGCAGTGAAATAAAAAAAAAATCATATTTTGTTGTATATTTGGTAATAAATTGTGGCAATTAATGACTAAATTAACGACCATATTTATGACTAAATATACTAGTATATGATCAAATTGATACAACCAATTAATGACTAAGCTAAAAACGACTAAAAGTTGGTCGCGTTATAAGATAATGTAAATTAGCTACTATTGGTCATCGACTGAAAAATGGTCGTTTGTATGCAAGTTTTAGCCATTTTTTAGTAACTAGTTAGCCATTTTGTACTAGTGTTTGGACCATTCAATATTTTTGAAGTAAAGGGGAACACTATTATGTACTAGTGTTTGGACCATTCAATATTGTTGAAGTAAAGGGGAACAATATTTTCTTACCACTTCTCACTGCATTGTGTGAAACACACTATCTGCAATTTGAGCTGATGTTGTTGTCTATCCTAATTTTGTACGTGTGTCCAAAGGGTTGCATTTTTTTTGTCAGTCAAAGTCTGGTATTATATTATCATATCAAAAACAAAATTTACAGTGGTAGCCACCATGGATTGATTACAGTCAGTCAACCTACAAGGCATGAATTTTATATAGAACTTGGGTGCTTGCCAAGGCATTCAAAGCACTTGGTTATTTGCCACAAAATTACAAAAAACATACCAAAAACTATCATCATGGAGAAGGGTGCAGGGGGCCGAGTGGAGAAGTCGTGAAGACACGATCTTGATGGTGCAGGTGATAGTTTATGTAATCCACTTGGGTCTCCAGGGCTCAAAGGTGGTATTGAGAGTGCCTCAATATACGATGCAGGCTCTCTAGAGCCTCAAGAGTCTCCGTCTGCAGGCTTTGGACATCATTGATGTAAGCCACTAATTCATTCCAGTCCTCGTACCTTTTCTCTTGCAGGGTGTCAAAATTAAGCTGGATCTGCTAGAGCTGAGCTGAGATGGATTCAAGGGTGACCAGGGCCTCAATCTCACCAGGGGATTAGGCTGGGGAAAATTCCATGGCCACTGCTGAGTGCTGGATCTCCGTAGACTCTGAGTGGGAACTCAGGTCTTTTGGAACCTCACGGTTATACATACCTCATCCAAAACCACCGGGTCAGGTTCGACCACGCTCTCTTGACATACAAATGCCCTCCTCTTCCACTCACTATGATGGGCTAACATGCAAATTCGCTCCAATTCCATCTGCCTGTGAGACCCACGCTCCACCCCTATACCATTGATTGAGCTTGTTTCGGATCATGTCTTGAGTCCTGTAGATGAGGGACACACGACCACCCCCAATATTTACACTATAGTCCAGGGAGGTGCAAAAAATCCACCACCCACAGATATGAATTGCAGGAAAGTAGGACTAATCTGTGAGCTGAAGGAAAAACCACCCAGGGGTTGGGTCACCGAGGGATTTCTGTTGCGCAGTCCACAGATTTGGAGCAAGCGCCCAAGCTGCAAACCCGAATCTCCCAGCGAAAAAAATGTCCGCCGCTCGGAATTAAATTTCACCTCGCTCATCCTCCTCCTTATGCAGTGCGCGCGTTCCCGTGCCATTTCTAGGAAGCCTCCCAGCTCCCAACCTTTCGCCACCACTCCCCGACGAGCCTGTACCTCTGCTTTTTGTAGGCCAGTGGAGCTCAAGACAGGTCTTGAGAGCCAACGGATGATAATCTGCACAAAACACTACATCATCCTTCACCATCACTCGCGGAAACGAAATGTGCAGAGCTATGCCCATCCCATGTTTATCCAAAACCAACCTTCTGTGAGAAATGCTCGAGGCTCTTTACCACTCATGTGTGTGAGGGTGGTGAGTCAGCGGGCACGTGGCTTGGGCTAGGTGTGCTTTAAATGCCCCCCTCCCACTTTTCCTGGTGATTGGACACTCCTAGGGGGGACGTGTCCAAAGGGTTGCTTTGAACAATATATCTGGATAAGAAAATATGAATGAATCATGTGGGAAATTTTGGACCTTGGTGGTACACAAGGAGCCTCTGATGCAAAATCTCGCATAAATGCTATCCTTCACCAAGCGGGTGCAATAGCGTAAGAGAAGAAAATGAAGAAAATAGAAAAGGAATGGTTCTTTTGTTAATGGTCAAGCAAGTGTCAGGGAGGATTGTTGTCCATCTATACCCAGACGACCCCCGAAGACACTTCTGGGGGGGGGGGGGGGGGTGGGGGTAACTTGTGTAGTAGATAAATTGACACTACCCCCCGGAGTTTAAAATTCAGTAGGGTGGGATCTCTCGATTAACAACCTAGATTGATTTCGTGTGGCCTCGACTAGATCCCTCTCCTCATTAACTCACCCACTGGAGAAAAGTGGGTACTACCCACCACGTCATGAACCCATTGATACTGTGAACGAGTGAGCACCGGAGGTAAATGTTAAATTTCTACCCCGATCCCATCCACCTATCACCTACCCAATCACCCTCCACCATGTGTCCCCCCGTGATGTCATCTAAAAACAAACAACCATTTCCTCCTCCGCCTATATAAAAATTTCTTGGTTCAACCATTTGAATTCAAATTTCTCTCTCTATTGCGATCATCTCCCATTGTTCGTCCACCAAACTCATCCAGAGCTCTCGCCAATGCTGCTCTTCAGCCCTTGCCCAGTCAACCAGGTAACCTTCCAGTATCCCCACTTGAAACTTATTATTATCTATGAAATGAATAAATCAGCCCTAGAGACCCCAAAACCCAGGAAGTAAAACCCTCCTACAATCTGTAGTTTTTGATGGACACAGAGGCGTAGATTTCAAACCCACCCTTTTCTTACTAGTACCTATCGAACCTTCGATTTGACATGTATGGTCATCATGTCAGGGGAGAAGTCCCATTTTGAGTTGTTGACTTAGGGATATATTATCAAATTACACCCTCTATTTATTATTTCCCCGAATTATTTTCTTGGTTAGCTTATTCATATTTTGAGGAGAAGACTATTTATTTCTTCCACCAAAGCTAAAATACTAGAGGTAACCCCATATTTGATTCATAAAGCTTTGATATACCTAGTCTCCCCTAAACCCCAATAATTCATGGAAACCACCTTGATTTACAGTTATAGTACACTCTAAGCTGCAGAGAAGAAGTCCTTCCCACAAATGATTTTAGCCCCTAGATTCAAGGCTATGCCTCTTGATGAAAATTTCCCAATATCCACCTTCACAAAGAAAGTGCATCCTATCCTTTAGGTAATTGCTTATTTATTTGGGGATGATAAGGCAAACATAGTCAATAAATCCTACATAGGATTTTTGAGAGAGATGATGCGTTCAAGTCACTTGTTTGACATACCTTCCTTCTTGGTTGAGTCCACCAAATTCTAATTAAAATTTTTATGGGATGAAGTGATAACATAAATGAAGAACAACTTGGAGTACATCAATATGATGGCAAAGAAAAATATGGTGATAAAAGATTATGATTTCTTCATCTTAGACGTTGCCAAGGAAGAAGTTGAAAAGAATGCTCAAACTACTAAAGTATTCATCCAATATGTCAATGATAAGACACTCAATGAATTGAGGGTTATAGATGTGGTGGATAGGGTGTATTTAATTATGGATATCTCTAAAGTAGTCTAGAAAGAAGAGGCCATAGCTAAAGCTGAAGAATTCCTGGAGGTAGTGCTAAAGGATGTAGCTACTTCTAACTCAATGTTTGAGCAGAGAGTTCAAGCAGGGCTTCCCAGCTGTTTGGATCTCGTAGGAGTGCTAATATATTGGGAGAAATACAGCTAGATGTTGGTATAGGCTAAGAGTAAAGTTGATTTATCTCACAAGAAAACTTCTACCTCGAAGGGAAAAAATGTGGTCAATTATTTAAGGAGATAATTCCAACTTTTGGGGCTGGAGAAGACTTTATTTCATCCCAGGCTGAACTACACAAGACTTACAAATCTTAATATTTCCTATTAGTTTTTCTTTCACGCTACTCTATCAAGTCCAACATTGTGGCAGAGATGCGACTAGTTCATCAACCCTCCAGTGTTCTAGATCATTGATCCAACAACCCTTCCTCATGAACTGGTCTACCATGACTGAAGATATTTCTGATTGTGTCTATCATGAAACTCTACTATTTCATTTTTTCTATAAATATTTTATTTTCAAGGAATGAATGCTAGTTAGTTAGTATCCAACTAGTACAATTGTGCCACTAGCACGCTCGTATCTTTTTGCTATGATGAATCACTGGAAGATTAAGAAATAATAATTTCTAAAGGGTTCTCATCCCGAGGCCTTATAAAAAAAAATTATGCTACATAAGAAGGGTTCTGCATTTTTTTTCAAGAAGGGAGATATATAATTGTGAATGAAAATTTATTCCCTGTTTGAAGATTAATGAAATTTTTTGGTGATACATGAGGCTTTAATATGTATTATCTTTTGTGTTTATTCCATTTATCTTCTTTCCTCTTATTAGATTACATGTAATTATATTTTTTGGATGTGTTATTATGAAATCATAGATTCATGTATGTATAATTTTGATCTAAGATGCCTATGACTGGTAAAATTCAACATCCTTAATATGCACTCCATATAATCTAGCATATCATTTAATGCTCCTTTCACTCGTTTCATG
Source organism: Pinus albicaulis (assembly GCA_034641835.2). NCBI lineage: Eukaryota > Viridiplantae > Streptophyta > Pinopsida > Pinales > Pinaceae > Pinus > Pinus albicaulis. The sequence goes on from CM076582.1 coordinate 809,692,867, forward strand.
CTGGAGTTTGATGCACTAGATTATTAACTAAGATTTGTGCGTTTGGTTCCTTTTATTTTTAATTATTCTCTCCAATATGCTACATGAATGATAAACTACATGCTCAAGTAATGTTGGCCACTGAAGCCAAAACTTAATTCTTCTGTGAGTCTTACTTTGCTTCTAGATTTGCATTTCTCTTCTTAAAGAATATTTTGAACCAATTCTGTCTTAAAATACTTTAAATGTTGAGAGTTCGTGAACAATTAAAATCTTACAAGCACTCATCAAGATGTCCTAGACATTGTTCCCTCCTCAACCCAACGGTTGTCTCTAGGAGCGACAACAAGAAAACCTTTTAAAATTACACCACATGTATGTCGATCAATACTCATTATAAAATGCAGATATGGATAAGCCAAGTGTTGGTTGACTGGTATTCAAATCTTCATTTGACCCGCCGACTAGGATAAATCGACTTCTGCCAGATATGTGCAAAAGGACATCCCCCCTGATAAGTCAAATCAAAAAATTTAAAGAGTTACATGTAGTTGACTAGGATAAGTCGACTTCTGATAGGTTTGTGCAAAAGGGCATTCCCCTTAATAATTGGACTCAAAAAATTTAAAAATTTACATGTAGTTGACTTCTATTAGTTGATTATAAGATAATCCGACTTCTTCATATTGTCTATGTTGATTGGTAGTTGGTTTGATTTCCATGTAAGTATGAGTCGAGTCTATAGTAGGTCGAGTTGAAAGTGACTCACTATTTTGTCTATAATATCATTATTTTTTTCACATCATGTCTTATCCCAAATCAGCTCATCTAGTCAGGCATCCGTGAGGAACAACCAATCAATGTGTCTGACTCACTATACATAACTCCCATGTGCTCTATAATGGTTGATAATAACAACAACATGGTTATTTATTTACAACATTAAAAAACATGACCAAAACCATTCTTCATACCATTTATTTATTTTTCTTTTGTGTCCATGATCAAGCATCCATCCATGAGAAATATTTTATATTTGAATGTTTTTGACATGAAAAATTTTCATATTTATTTTAATATCAAGATCAAATACATACATAGACATTTCATTGGCGCACAACTTCAGTGATAGTTATTCTTTACAACTTATAGGTTGCAAACTTTTACTGATATCACTTCTCTTCTGCATATACACAATATATGTATTCAAAGTCAAAGGAGGCTTCTCACTTCCATGGTCATCTTCTTAAAAAAAATTGAAGACTTTGTTTATATTCCATGGGATTTAACATGCACGAAGAAATTTTCCTTTTTCAAGGAGAATCTTTTCGAACATATATTTTCTTGTGGACTAATTCTCTTTGTTATTCTTTGTGCAGGTTCATTCACATTTTTTTCTTGCAAGTTTACACTGTATTCATTTTAATTTTGCTATAGTCCCTAACTTAGTAGCAACAAAAATAGAACTAGTGTTGAAGTTAGAGCCTTCATGCAGCCAGAAAAAACTACATCATGAGAACATCAAGAGCATACACATTATACACAAAAATAACAATCTAGGAAGGAATTCCAACTAAGTTTCTACTGGTATTAATGTGTATTTATACATAAGGGATGTGGTTGGAATGGTTGTACTCGCTCCAATAAATCATTCACTTTACGTATAAATTTTTCATATGTTACTCACATTTACTTAATGTGTATGATTACTTACATAGGCATAAGAGGCCCCTACAACAACCTCCCACAACTATGTACAACCCATATGCCAATATATAGTCTCTATAATGCTTACAGGTATTGTAAATGTCCCAAAGTATGTGTACAAACTCTTGTAAAACTAAAGTTAACCTCAAATTAATCCAACATATAATAGTAATGCTTAGAGGAGAGGGGTACAAACAAAGTAAAGAGAAGAATTCATGATAATGCTTAAAAATTCCCAACAATCCACCAAACTCAAATAAGAAAATTTACAAACCTTCTATATAGGTGCAAAAATCTTGAGGTAATAACCTTTGATGCTTAGTCTTGGAATGGCATCCCATGGTGGAAAAAATAGAGTTATACTATATTAGATAAGGAAAACTAATAACATAGTAAATCCATAGGTTTGATTACATATCCCTTTGATTTGTACTCCCACCATTCACTAGCAATCATTTATATCAAAGGGAAGCTCTTGTTGAAGAATGTAACTAGGTTCGATATTCATAATTGTATTTGAGTCATAATAAAATGTATTTATCAAAGAAAGAAAAATATTTTATTATTATTATTAAAATGACTTATTAGAGCACATGTTTCATTATTGGGTCATCATGTTCTAGGTCAAAATCCCCATTGTGGACTTCTAGGTTTTATCTGGAGCCATTAGAGTCATTTTCCATTTTATGAGACCCTTCTTGGGATTTTGAATAATGTAAAAAGAATTTTTATTGAGTAAAATAAGCCATTTTCACCTTCGGTACACCAAGTCGGCCCAAGTTACCTAATGAATTCAATTTACATTAGGGAAATTCGACCCATAGAAAAGGGTATATATAGAAGTGCAGTTCGATTAATTTGGAAAATCACACAAATAAGTTTGATATATAAGCAAGAGAAGCAGAAAAGTGTGAATTTGAAGGAAAAAGGAGAAGTATTGCAGAGAAGATAAAAATCAAAGTTTCTGGGTCATCTATCTCTCACACGTGTGAAGTTTTTGGGATATTACAAGAGGTAAAAAAAATGAGATTTAATACATGTCGAAGTTAAGTTGTAGGAGGTCGAAGTGCTGCTACTAGGTCAAAGTTATCCTACTAGGCCAAATTTCTGCTGCTGCTACTAGGCCGAAGTCTTGTTGCTGATACTAGGTCAAAGTTCTATTGCTGCTACTAGGTTGAAGTTATCCTGCTGCAAGGTCGAAATTGTTGAAGAAGAAGGGAGGGCTGAATTCGTGATTGGAGGAAGTTTGTGTCTAGGTTAAAGAGTCTCTTGTCTTGTAAAACTACAAAAGGAAGAGGTTTGATTGGGATTTCCCCTAGATATGAGTTTTGCATTGGTTGTTCGCCTACATCTGGTGTCTTTTAGATCTTCATGTTATAGTTTTGGTAGTTGCTTGATAAAATAAGAACACAAGAAAGTTAATAAGGATATCACAAGTGAGTATCAACATAAGAAAATATTTTTTTCTTTATGATTTTCTAGCATGGTATCAGAGCTAAGGTGAAGAAGAAGAAAAAGTAAACTTGAAGATCTACCGAAAGGATATAATGATATTTTTTTATCTTTTATGATGAATCTAGGGTTTACAACAGACCCTAGTAGGAGTTGGTCATATTGTTGAAACATTATATTGTGTTATGATTTTTTTTTATTGTTGATATCTAAGGCTTAGTATGGAATATAGAGTTTGAATTAAATCCCAGTAGAAGTCAAACAACTAAATTCTAAAAAATTGTTAGATGAATTGTAAGATTTTACTTGTATGAAATATATAATAGTAGAGTCTGTCATATCTCTAAAAGAAATATTGAGATCCTAGATATAATGATACTGATATCTTGATTGATTTACTGATATGACCTAGCAAGAAGTTGAAGTATAGAAGTATGTGTCTCTTGCTGATTATGAACCTAACTAATTTGAGGTATTTTATGACTAAAGTGTAATGTATGATTATGATATAGTTAACTTCATCCTTCCATATATGTATTTGGTTGTACTTGCTGTTTAGTTTTTGTAAATACATAATATTCAAGATGTTGAAGATATTCATAAGTAAATTTGATTGGTAGGCATGATTAAGGAAGTTATATGAATGATAATGATCAAGATAAAAAGGAATGAAGCCATGAAATATTCTTCGATGTTATAGAAAAATAGTTGATCTCCCTAAGTTAAGAGGGAGCCTGGATAGAAGAAAGGATATATCTCCAATTGAGAGGGAGGGCATATTATGATAGTCATGGTGGATGTTTTAGTTTGGGATATGCTATGAAATCACGGATGAGTAGAAATATAGATCCTATTGCATTAAGAAAAATATGTCGAGGCATGTAAAGTAGGAAAGGAAGTAGTATAGTTGAGGAAACTTTTTTCAAATTCGTTTGGGAAGCCTCCAAGTCCTATTGTGATAAATTATGAAGCAACATCAATATTATTGAAGACCCCTAAGGCTTGTGTTTACTTATGTGTATTTGAAAGTTTTTTAATGATTGGGGTTGTGTCTTGTTGTAGTATTACAACAACTCCCCATTATCCTAGATAGTAACTTAGAAAGAATAATTGGGACCCTTTAAAAATATTAGAATTAATATTCAATTCTTAGAAATAAAAACCATATTAGTAATTTCTTATGTTAAGATTTTAATTTTCTTTTATGAATAAGAAAATCACTAAAAAATGCTTAAAACTAAAAAAATTCAAAGCGAAAGCATATAATGGGACAAAGTTGCGATAAAAAAAATGGTGAAGTGCTGAATTACAAAGCAAAAAATAGGCGAAATGCCGAAACACCGAATTGCGAAGTAAGCAAATTCCCGAGGTGCCAAAACATCGAAATATGTTATCTAACAAATATCGATATCACATCCCGTTAATTAACATATATTGATATCGCATTCTGTTTAAAACCATTGCACACTTGCAGTTTCACATTTCACATTTCGCAGATTTCTTAATTCACTAAAGCATATTGACTATCAAATCACAGATGTAGCGTCTCGATATAATGCCACTTGTCAGAATCACGTGGACCCATACTTTCAAATTTAATGTTCATTCATGTGAGTTTGTAATATCAAGGTTTTCAATTGATTTTTAGTTTCAAAATTAAATACCAAAGGATTCCCATTACGCATGAATAAAATTTATAAGACTCTTAACAACGTTTTGAAGTGATTTGGGCTTATAATCTCTGGTTTGTTTGAACATGATAATTCGAAAAGGAAAGTCATAAAATCATTTCACGACTGATTAAAGCACGATGGAAATCCGCCACCCTGCCACAGTTAGTTATGCAGCAAGAGGAGAACAATGAAATGCCCCCCTTAATCACAGATACCACATGCAATCCAAAC
>CM076582.1:809698008-809877939 GCA_034641835.2 Pinus albicaulis
TACAACTTGTCATACTTTCAATAGAAATTCAAGCATACATAAGGCTGAAATTTGTATCTATGTACAAATGAAATGCATGCCTTACTTGGTCAAGAAATCAATTCATTTCTTGCCAACCCTCTTCAATGGTGATTTTTCCTGCTGAACATCTTCTTCTTGTGAATCATCTGGACTCACATCGATGATGGAATCGTTTCATGCATTCTGTAATGTTTTGTCTCTTGTGTATGTGGATGAGTGGTTAAATCTGAGTGTCCAACATTGGGCAATGAGATGTCCCTTTTTCTAGAAATGTGTGCAAATATTTTGCATCTTCTGTTCAAGTCGCCTTTTCTTGAACTATTTCATGTATGCTATCATTCTTGTCCAGCATCTCGAAACTTGATGGTTATCAAACCACAATATGAACAACAACTTTTCTCCCATTCATGCATGAAGATTTTTCATGCTTAACATAATCATAAAAAAAATTATTATAGGAATAATTATACCTTGAATTTTGCTTTGAATGTTCATCTTTTTCACCTTATTGAGAAGATGAACTTGAATAGGTTCCAGCTCTATTTTGAAGACCAACAACATTGTTCATGTCCTTAGAGTTGTCACAACTCTCTTGTTCACCATAAGCTTCATGTCTAAAAGCATCTTGCTACAATATTGGTTTCAAACAATTGCGTTCATCTTGATTTCAAAATTTACATGTTTGATGATTTGAACCTGCAACAAAAGCCCTTCTTGGAACTGTTTCAAGTGCCTTCATGGATTTAGAACTTTCTCCATGAAATTGTCCATATCCAAGACCCAAATACTTAGCCCTTTCCTCAACCATAATTGGCTCAACCATGCCTTGTGCATGTTTTCCTAATCCTTGACCTTCATATCCCATTTTCATCATCAATTTGGACCCTATTCCTCTAGTGTGTTTTTCAAAAGAACCTACACATTTATCTTGAGAGGAAATTGAAGACAAATTTGAATTATTTACCTCTTCTTCAAGCACATGCTTGGCTAAGGCTTATTTGGCATCATGGAGCTGAATCTCCATCTCATGCATCTTTTGAAGAAATTATTACTTCTCTTTCTTCATAGCAACCAACTACTTAATGAATTTTAGTGCTCTCCCTTACATCTTCATACAACTGTTGTACCATATCTTTCATGATGTGAAAGTCTGTCAACATCTCTTTATAAAAGAGTCTTGCAAAGGAGGATGGTTTAGAATCACCACTTGATGAAGTTGCCATCACAATTTTAATGAATGAAAGAGCTTCAAAAAAAATTGACAAAGCTTCAAAAATAATTGACAAAGCTTCAAAAAAAATTTGGCTGTAGATTCAAGCTCTTCTCTGCAGCTTGCATCTCTTCTTCAAGTAGTCTCTTTTGAAAACAATCCCTCTTGTGCTTCAAGGGTTTCCCTGAGGTCCTTTGGGTAAAGATGATGCTTTCGGCCTTCTTCCTTCTTGTCCTCTTCTGGACTTAGCTAGCAATAGCTCCCCTTCACCTCTAGAAAACTCAAACTTGTAAGCATCTATAAATGTCAAAAGAGTTAAATTCTTTGCACTGTTAAACACCCTTCAAGTCAAACAAGCAAGCAAGCAACATTGTACTTTGTCAAGTAAGAAACCTAGTGCTCTGTCAAGCAAGAAACCTAGTGCTTTTTCAAGAAAGAAACCTAGTGCTCTAATACCAATCTGATTTGATATGGGTGGTTTACTTGTTTTTCTATGCAATCACATCCCACTCAATTAAAACAAATTAAGGATCTTGCTTATACATGCATGTGCAAAATTGAATTCTTGATTAAGGTGTATGTGTTTTAACTGGTTTAAGGCTTTATTTGTGATCAATTAAACATATTTTTAATCTTATTAAAAGCATGTACACCAACCATAAATTGTATAAAATTAACCAAAAACATAATAAAGGAGTTCACCCTCAACACTTGGGCCACATCTCCTTAAGCCTCTATCAATGGACTTGGCTCTTTTGGATTAAGATGGTCAATTTATTTTACAAGATTATGCTCAACTCCAATGATTTTTTGGAATGTACCAATGGGTTTAGAATACCAAAATACTCCTGGATTGATAGCTCAATATCTAGAAATAGACCTAGGCGCTCTTGGGCTTGACTTCTTCAGTCAGTGTCCTTGAGCTTGCCCGAGCTTCTCTATGGCACAAAATCTCCTAGAAGTCCTCTTCTACTCCTGAAACCTATTCTATTGTCTCCAACACATATCAATCATCCAAAATAGGTTGTTAATTTGTTCAGAATAAACTCAGGATCCATGTTCTATGCCTCCAACACCTGGTGGCACTAGGCTCCCTAAAAATTCCCTGTGGATTCTTCGGCTCTAGAAGTCTCCAAATTATTTTGAAAACCCCATCATTGGATTCATAAGGTTCAAGATAGTCAGAAATGACTATTAGTTTCCTGAGAATGGCCTCTAGCCTGGCCTAGTGGCCCTAGTGGCCCTTGGAACCTCTCTGAAGAAAAATAACGCTCAGAATTCCTCAATTGGCTCTAAAAACCTCACCAATGGCTCTATAATTCTTGTATTAATGAATAATGACTCTTCATTTTCTCAAATTGGTCGAAAATTGAGCCTTCTACACTTTTTCCAAATATCTCCTAGGAAAACTCCACTAAATGTGGAGAACTCCAGTTAATTGGAGTTAAATTGGGGCTGACCGCCAAATTTGGCGTGCCCTTATCTGCTCTGCCAATAAATACATGCATTAAAATTTATGGTTAGGGCGGTGGCCACATGCGCACCCCCAACTATTAAGTGCCTTATACATTATAGGAAACAATGAAATACAATATCGGAGTTTCATTAAATATGCATAAGTTCGTGATCAACATCGAATCCCTTTTACAGGACTTCACAAGATCAAACAAATTTGCAACCGTAATATAAGGTACATCACAGATTGCACGTTGCGGAATATAACAATACCCTTAACGTTTAAACAATACAAGTGCCGACGCGAAGTTGTGATCGCATCGCCACATCGCAATTTGGCCGAAATACCTTTTTGCAGATCACGAATGTTAACATTTCGCAATACCGCCACTTTACTAACTTTGCAGACTGCAACAAATACATTATTTCTATCTCATACGATATTCAATCTCATCACATCACATAATAAATATTTTATCATCCAAAATTCTTATCCATAACCACAGAAATCTGCGATATGCGCTTAGGTGCTATATCGACACGTGGCTCCTCTCGCATCATTGCATCACCGCTTATATTATTTAATTTGTGATGTCTTCCATGTAAATAAAACCATTTTCGATTGTGATGCACGCAATCTATCTTGTTTCAATTTAAACTCTCTACTGGTTATCTCCCATTGCTGCTTCTGCGATCTAATCACCACCGTTCGGGCCTCGTTGTTGACTGGATCACGCCCGTCCGTTCCACCTGTGACATTTCCACAGCTGTTAAATCCCTGATTTTATATGGAGAGTTCAAGACTCCATGACAGCCACCAATTCGGATGCCACTCCACTGGTTGATCTAGTTCTAAACCTGTCTTGGAAGGCGAACAGTCGGCCATAACTCAATCATACGAACTCAGAATTTGATGAAACTAGTTGCGTTGGAATCCTGGTGACAAGCTCTACGCTCTCGTCTTGGTTTGAAGAATTCTTTAGCACTTTGAAATTTTAGCTAATCCTTAGGCCCTGATCGTAATATGATCACTCCTTCCCATTGACGGGCTTTTGGACCCATAAAAGCTTATGATTATATGCCTTGAACTTCAACACTCTGCTGCTTTCAAGTTATATCAACTGATTTTTCTTGACAAGTCTCTTTGGAAATCACCCTGACATGCCTTGCACCGCAACTGGCTACGTCTTTTTACCACTGCTCTCTGCCTGTTGCTGACCCACTTCAGCATTGCTGGCTTCTGTAAACTGATGCATACCCTATTGTACCACTGTTCTCTCTACGTGCTTGGCAAACTGTTATCCTTCCCACTGATAATGAAGTCACTCTTGCAACAAAGGCATACAAGCTTCTTCTTGGAAATCCTCTTATCCAAATTAAGCTTGCAATATGAGTGAACTCTTGGTGTCAACACAAGAAACCATATTGTTTTGCAATGGCTACAAATCACTTTGCATCTTGTCCACTTCTTCACTGAATGGACCAAAACTTCCTACAACATCTTGTCACAAGAACACACAATCAATCTTGAAAAGAAAATCTTATGCAAGAATTGAAATGAAGACCACCTCTTTTTTCATTTTCAAAGCATTGATTGTCACCTTCCTGTAACATCAATGATCCTCTTGCACATTGGTGTATCCATTTATCAACTCACTATCGACAAACACCCTCGACTAAAACATATGTCGTGCAACATGTGACATCAACAACAAGTCAACATGAAATGTGCAATACAATCGACACAAGACGATATGAAAAGTGTGCAACACATTCGACACGAGTCGAAAAACATGTGTTCGACACAATAGACACAAGTCGATATACAACATGATCATACATATTGACAACACTCGTGCATGTATCTATGTACAATGAACCTATTTACAAGTTCACCATTTACACATACAAACTCATGCATATGGACACTTTCAGCTCCTCCTTTCAAGTAACAACAAGTACATAATCCCAAAACATGTGGATGTCTATAAGAGTTGAACTGAATTATATTGTTGCAACATAAGTGAGTAACATAACCATCTTTTACACCTCTACAACGAAATTGTGAAACAAAAATAAATGCTTTCAATTGAACAACATTCACATGTAATCTTGCATCCTACAGGTTGTGATAATCTGCTACAACTTGTCATACTTTCAACAGCAATTCAGGCATACATAAGGCTGAAATTTGCATCTATGTACAAAGTAAATGCATGCCTTACTTAGTCAAGAAATCGAGCCATTTCTTTCCAACCCACTTCAATGGTGATTTTTCATGCTGAACATCTTCTTCTTGTGAATCATCTAGACTCACATCGATGATGGAATCGTTGTTCACATTCTCACCAGTATTTTTATCCTCTTGCTTCATGTGCTTGGGATGAGTGGTTGGATGCAGTTTCCAACACTGGGCAATGAGATGTCCCTTTTTCTGGCAATGTGTGCAAATATTTTGCATCTTTTGTTCAAGTCTCCTTTTCTTGAACTATTTCTTGTATGCTATCATTCTCTTCCAGCATCTCGAAACTTGATTGTTATTCAAACCACAATATGAACAACAAATTTATCTCCAATTCATTCATGTAAATTTGTCATGGTTAACATAATCATAAAAAACATGATTATAGGAAAAATTATACCTTGAATGTTGCTTTGAATGTTCGTCTTTTTCACCTTCTTGAGAAGATGAACTTGAAGAGGTTCCAGCTCTCTTTTGAAGACAAACAACATTGTTCATGTCATTAGAGCTATCAAAACTCTCTTGTTCACCATAAGTTGCATTTCTAAAAGCATCTTGTTGCAACATGGGTTTCAAACAATTTCATTCATCTTGATTGCAAACTTTACATGTTTTATGGTTTGAACCTACAAAAAAATTCCTTCTTGGAACTGTTTCAAGTGCCTTCATGGCTTTAGAACTTTCTCCATAAAATTTTCCATATCCAAGACCCAAATGCTTAGGCATTTTCTCAACCATAATTGTCTCAACCATTCCTTGTGCATGTTTGCCTAATCCTTGATCTTCATAGCCCATTTTCATCATCACTTTGGACCCTATTCCTCTAGTTTATTTTTCAAAATAACCTATGCATTTATCTTGAGAGGAAATTGAAGACAAATTTGAATTATTTACCTCTTCTTCAAGAACATGCCTGGCTAAGGCTTCTTTGGTATCATGGAGCTAAATCTCCATCTCATGCATCTTTTGAAGAAATTATTGCTTCTCTTTATTCATAGCAAACCAACTGCTTAATGAAGTTTAGTGCTCTCCCTTACATCTTCATACAACTGTTGCACCATATCTTTCATGATGTGAAAGTCCTGCAACATCTCTTTATCAAAGAGTCTTGCAAAGGAGGATGATTTAGACTCACCACTTGATGAAGTTGTCGTCACAATTGTAATGAATGAAAGAGCTTCACAACAATTCACAAAGCTTCAAAAGCAATTTGGCTGTAGATTCAAGCTCTTCTCTGCAGCTTGTATCTCTTCTTCAAGCATCCTCTTTTGCAAACAATCTCTCTTGTGCTTCAAGGGTTTCCCTGAGGTCCTTTGGGTAAGTAGGATTCTTTCAGCCTTCTTCCTTCTTGTCCTCTTCTGGACTTAGCTAGCAGTAGCTCCCCTTTACCTCTAGAAAACTCGGACTTGTAAGCATCATTCAATTTGCAAACAGTTAAATTATTTGCACTGTTAAACACCCTTCAAGTCAAACAAGCAAGCAAGCAAACTTGTGCTCTGTCGAGCAAGGAACCTAGTGATCTGTCAAGAAATAAACCTAGTGCTCTCTCAAGTAAGCAACCTAGTGCTCTGATACTAACCTGATTTGATATGGGTGGCTGACTTGCTTTGCTATGCAAGCACCTCCCACTCAATTAAAAAAAATTAAGGATCTTGCTTATACTTGCATGTGTGTAATTGAATTCTTGATTTGGGTGTATGTGTTTTAACTGGTTTAAGGATTTATGTGTGAGAAATTAAACATTTTTTTAAGCTAATAAATCATATACAGCAACCATAAATTGCAGCAAATTAACCAACAGCACTTGGGCTATGTCTCCTTGAGCCTTCATCAATGGACTTGGCTCTTTGGGATTAAGATGGTCATTTTATTTTACAAGTTTATGCTTAAATCCAATGGTGTTTTGGACTATACCAATGGGTTTAGAATACCAAAATAACCCTATATTGACTACTCAATATTTGGAAATGGACCTAGGCTCCCTTGGGCTAGACCTCTTCGGTCGGTGTCCTTGAGCTTCCCTGAGCTTATTTGTGGCACAAACACTCCTATAAGTCCTCTTTTTCTCCTGAAAACTATTCTAATATCTCCAACACATATCAATCATCCAAAATAGGTTTTTCATTCGCTCAAAATGAACTCAGGCTCCCCATTCTATGCCTCCAACACTTGGTGGCACTACGCTCCATAAAACTTCCCTATGGCTTCTTTGGCTCTAGAAGTCTCCAAATGATTCTGAAAAACCCATCATTGGATTTACAAGGTTCAATATAGTCAGAAATGACTATTGGTTTCCTGAGGATGGCCTGTGGCTGCCCTGGCTAGGCTGCATTCTCCTGCTGGCTCTCGGTGGCCCTAGTGGCCCTTGGAACTTATCTGAAGAAAAATCACACTCAGAAGTCCTCATATGGCTTTTTAAACATCACCAATGGCTCTAGAATGCTCGAATTAATCAATAATGACTCTTCATTTTCTCAGAATGGTTGAAAAATGAGCCTTCTACACTTTTTCCCAATATCTCCTAGGAAAGCTCCACTAAATGTGGAGAACTCTAGTTAACTGGAGTTAAATTAGTGCTAACCTCCAAATTTTGAGAGCCCTTATCCGCTCCGCCAAAAAATTCGTGCATTAAAATTTATGGTTAGGGCGGTGACCACATGCGCACCCCCAACTGTTAAGTGGCTTATACGTTAGCGGAAACAGCGAAATACAATATCGGAGTTTCATTAAACATACATATGTTCACGATTCATTGGATCCCTTTAATGAGACTTCGCAATATAAAAAAAAATTGCAACCGTAATACAAGGTACATCATAGATAACACATCATGGAATATAACATTACCCTTAACATTTAAACAATACAAGTGCCAACGCGAAGTTGCGATCGCATTGCCACATCGCAATTCGACCGAAATACCTTTTCACAGATCGTGAATGTTAACATTTCATAATACCGCCACTTTACTGACTTCGTAAACCGAAAAAAAATACATTATTTCTATCGCATATGATATGCGATCTCATCACATCGCAATACTAAATAGTTTATCATAGGAAATTCATATCCATAACCACAGAAATCTGCGATATGCGCTTAAGCCCTATATCGACACGTGGCTCCTCTCGCATCATCGCATCACCACTTATATTATTTAATTTGTGATGTATTCCATGTAAATAAAACCATTTCCGATTGTGATGCGTGCAATCTCTCTTGGTTTGATTTAAACTCTCTATTGTTGATCTCCCACTACTGCTTATGCGATCTAATCACCACCGTTCGGCCCTCGTTGTTGACTAGATCACGGCCGTCCGTTCCACCTGCAACATTTCTGCAGTTGTGCAATCCCTGATTCTATATGCAGATTTCAAGACTCCATGACATCCACCAATTTGGATCCCACTCTTCTGGTCGATCCATTTCTTAACCTATTTTGGAAAGCAAACAGTAGGCCATAGCTCAATCATACAAACTCAAAATTTTATTAAACGAGTTGCGTTGGAATCCTGATGACAAGCTCTACACTCTCATATTGATTTGGATCATTTTTTAGCGCTTTGAAATTTTAGCTAATCCTTAGGCCCTAATCCCAATCTGATCAAGGGCCTACCAATGCATTTGTGGGCGGAAGCATGCAACACTGTGGTTATGTGCAAAACCATTGTCCTCATAGAGTACTTGGCATGAGTACGCCTGAAGAAGCTTTCACTGGTAAGAAACCAGATGTTTCGCACTATAAGAATTTTGGCTAATTTTTTTATGTGCATGTGACCAAGGACGCCAAGAAGAAGCTGGAGTCGACTGCTGAAGTCAGGATTTTTTTAGGGTATACAGAAACACCCCATCATTATCGTGTGTATTTTCCAAACAGCAAAATTACTTTTGCGCGACGAGATATAAAATTTGATGAGGGGGAATCCATGCGGTTGTCACTTGAGAGGGAGTTGGACTTGCATGCGGAGGAGGAAATTTTGGTTCCCAAATACGAGTCTCAAGATGTGGATCAGCCACATGAGGAAGTTCATGGAGTGGAGGAAATCACTCATTCAGAGCCATCCATCAGAAATGGCAGAAAGAACACCACAGAAGCTGATAGGCTGAGACTTGATGATGTAGAAAATGTAGGAGCCCCTACTTCACAGTGTAGACAAAGACAGTCTCCTGACCGATTTACTGGATACATGAATCTTATGAGCAAATGTATTGTGACTGAACCACCTTCCTTTCAGGAAGTAGTGCAGCAGCCTACTTGGGTTGATGCAATGGTGGAGGAATATGACTCCATTGTCAAAAACAGTGCATGGGAAATTTTCCCACGATCGGTTCACAAATCATTGGTAGGTTTGAGATGGATCTACAAGGTAAATCAAGCTGTTGATGGGAGTGTGGAGATATACAAGGCCATATTTATGGCTTGGGGTTTCTCACAAATCGAGGGAATAGATTATGATGAGAATTTTGTTCCTGTGGCAAGGTACTCTTCCATAAGGACCATTCTTTCACTCTCAGCATAGATGGGCTAGCACATTCATCAGATGGATGTGAAAAATGTGTTTCTCAATGGGATTAATGAGGAGGATGTGTACATAGAGCATCCTGAAGGTTTCGAGATCTTCAACAGCGATTCACATCTGTGCTGGCTCAAAAGAGTGTTGTATGGGTTGAAGCAAGCACCCTGTTCTTGGTACACTCGGATAGACAACTATTTCACCGGACTGGACTTCACCAAAAGTGAAGCAGATGCAATCTTGTACAAGATTGTGGTTGAGGGTAAGATATCGATCATTTTTCTTTATGTGTATGATTTAATTTTTACTGGTGATGAGCAATTGATACACTCATGCAAGGAAGATCTTGCAAGGGAGTTCAAAATGAAGGATATGGGCCTCCTTCATTATTTCTTTGGATTGGAAATATGGCAGAGGGATGGTGAACTTTTTATGTCTCAAGGAAAGTATGCAAAGGAGATATTGGGTAAGTTTAACATGTAGAGCTACAAACCCATGGATACGCCTCTTCTAGGAAATTGGAGGAAAAAGGATGCTACTTCTGGAGAGGTAGTGGATGCTACTGCCTATCAACAGTTATTGGGTTCATTAATGTATCTAGTGAACATGAGACCAGACATTTTCTATGTGGTTAACTAGTTGAGTTAAGCTATGGTTAAGCCTACCAACCTCTTTTGGAAGATGGGGAATCATGTTCTGAGATACCTGAAGGGCACATCAGAGTATGGTCTATGGTACAAAAGAACGGATGGAGTGAAGTTGCATGACTTCATGGATGCAGATTGGGATGGCAGTCCATCGGATAGAAAGAGCACATCAGGGAGGATCTTTAGTATCAGGTCTACATTTTTTTCTTGGGATAGCAGCAAGAAAATATTTGTGGCACTTAGTTCAGCGGAAGCGGAATACATGGCATCATGTCAAGATGCATGTGAGGCTATCTTGATGAGAAAGATATTGGTTAGTTTGTTTGGTTCTCAGATGGATCCGACAGTGATTCATCGTGATAATCAGAGTTGCATTAAACTCTCGATTAATCCCGTGTTTCATGATAGGTCCAAGAATATAAATATGCAGTACCATCATCTCAGAGGTTGTGTGTAGACGAGAATTACGTTGCTTCAGTACATTCCCACGAAAGATCAAGATCCAGATATTTTGACGAAGGTGCACACCAGGAGAAAATTTGAATATTGTAGAGACAGGATCAGAGTGAAGGATAATTCCTTTCTTGTTGAGAGGGAGTGTTGAGATTCAACAAGAAATTTTTTTGGCACCCATGATGGGTGGGGCCCATAGGCTATTTTTAGGTGCATGTCTATTTTTATTATCCCTTAATTTAGATGAACATTAAACTATAATCTATTCTCAATGTGGACTTGAAAATAGTTAACTGAAGTGGAAAATCAGTTAGCTAAGTGAATTTCAAGTTAATAGGTTGGTTGGAGGGACATTCAGAGTGACTCTAGCTGTAACTGAGTGATTCTAGTTGTAACAGATTTGGAAGTGTAGTGGTGCATGAGTTTGTGCAAGTTGTAAATAGTTTAACTAAGTTAAGTGAGTTAAAATCAATTGTGCTAGTTGTAACTGAAGATACACTAGTGAGAGATCAATTGAATTAAATATTAATTAATTCACATGTAGTGATCTCACCTGCAACTGAAGATTTACTATTATTAACTACATGCATGTCAGATCTAGTGGAGACCCAGTTGAGCTCTAGGTGAAAGGGAAGATAACTATCAGTTGTGACATTATCCAATTTCACACATGAAAGCACACACACATTGGACGAGCCCATGATACTTGCGCAGTCAAGGAAGGAAAGAAGGTATCAATTCAAGGATTTATTTCAGTAGGGATTACGCAATGAAGGCAGGTTGTCTGGAGACAATAAATTGGCTAAGGGATTTTCCAATTTTTGTATGACTCTGAGACAATTAGATGATGTACTGAGAGCTCTTGTGAGAAGAGTTTTGTATGTAATTGTTTCATGATCCAAGATATAATATACAATAGAATATAATGGGGTTTTTAGCTGTAAGCTTTCCCCGGGAAATTATCTGTGTTGTGTGTGAATGATCTTTCTTCATGCTGATGTAATTGGCAATTGTTTTTTTAATTCTGAAAATATTTGTAAAAACGATTCAGTATTTAACTTTAGCATATTGTTCTATTTGGTGAATCCAAGATATACATGCATATTGTATAATTTCTACATATTATCACAAAATACTTAATATATTTTGCGCACAGTATACTTCATTCATATCTACTCATTTAACATCAACAAATTCACGCATAGATGCAATTAAGCATCAATAGAAGTAAATACCCAGTAACAGAATAGATTCACATCGACAAAAAATAACAGATAATAAAATCACATAAGGATCCAGGTTCGCCAAAATGTCTTCTTTATTAATATATATTTCAATTCAGTACATTCTACCTTTTGCGCACACAGCAGCAGATTTCGCACATAACCCAGTACTTAGGTCTCCACGCACACAGCCAGCAGGAGACTTTCTACCCAGACATATACCAAAACATTAAGAAAAGCATGCATACATATCTGATAATATCTTTACTCAACTCAATCCTTACATATTTATACTATCACAGATGCGCACATACCATGGTATCAAACCATGGTTTGAGACTCATGGTTTTTCCCTTTAAACCCATTACAATTATTAAGGGACTTTGACCCACCCCAAAGCCCCTTTTACTATTTGTGCGTAGCACGTACAACAAAACTTAGACAAAATTAACCCAAAAATACACCCCAGGGGACCCCGCTCCAACAAGCCCCCAACACAATCTCGTGACTTGTCCCGAGTAACTGCGGGGTGGTTGCCTTCATATTCACATTCAATGCTTCGACAGAGATCTAGAGAGGCATAATGACTTCAACACTCTGCGCGACGGCACTTTGTGCTTCATCGACCAATTTTTCTTTTGTTGATGGCTCAGCTGCAAAATTGATGCTACATTGTGTTTGCTTGAGGATTTTGAGGGTGCTATCAAGATTCTGCAAGAGCTGCAGGGCTTCCTCAGCCCAAGGTTGCATCCTTGTTTCCAATAGCTGCTCTTGGGAGCGGAGGTCATCAATCTCTATCTGAATTTCCTTACCTTCATGTAGTCGGGCAAGAATCTACACGTTTACTAATGTTGGTGCCACCATCCTCATTTTGGTAAACTGCTGCCCTTTGATGCGAAGATCGTTTCTCAAATGTTGAACCATTTGGTCCTTCTAGATAGATGTCCAAACTCTCATGGCTTCATTCAAGAGCATTCCCCATTTGGCCACCGCTTCTTCGACACTATTTGTGGTTGCCTTTACCTCTGTTGTGCCCTATGCTCGGACCTCCGGCGGTGTCTCAGGTTGGAGCTTCATCTATAGCTCAATGATATTTTTCTCAAAATCGGCCCGAACGGACTTTATCTCTATTCACGACGCCTCTAGCGCAGCGGACAAGCTTTTGAGATTTGTTTTTGGTGCAGCTGATGCAGGGACAATGACCTCTGGCAAGTCACCGCACACTTGGTCAATCATTGCTTCTCATGTGGAACAACAATCCTTCATTGCGTGGCGCGCCTCCTCAGCAGTTTGTTGCTTCTGTTGCAGTGCTATTGCTTGATGTTGAGACTCGTTAGTAGCATGGAAGGCACGGGCCTCCTGGTACTGCAACTCATCCATGTTCATGTTGTGAATCGCATGGAGCTTTCCACCTGGTAGCACCACCAGATCGATGCTAATCTCTCTGCATGCTCACAGGGAAGCATGCAAGGTAGACAACTCAACTATAATGGTTGGTGCAGAGATCTGAAGTAGGCATCTATCCAAGGGAGATGGCAGCACCATGTTGAGTGACTGCGCGCTTGTCTATCTGAGACTGGAGATTGTCATGCTCACTTGTTGCAGGCTCGCTTGTTTCATGCTTTCTTTTATCTCTCTCGCTTGCATTTTGAGCTCCTGGATGCCTGACTATATGCCCTCAAGAATGGATTTGTTCTATTCTTCCATTTCAGTCTAGATATCCTCAATGGATGACTTTACTGTGTCCTCGATCTCTGTGAAGTCATCCTCAGTGAGAGTGTGGTATTTGTGCCTACCAACTTGGACCCCTTTCGCTTCTTGTGTGGACCCCCAGTGGCCTAAGAACCTCGCTAAGTGCCTTTAGCAGTATGTGTCTCAGGACCCTCAATGGCATCACCATATTTTTCTATAGCGTCTTTCTCCAAATCTATTATTTCCCCTATCGTAGTAGGTTTATGTTCTGCTTCAACATCCTTTCCTTTATGCTATATATCCTTAGTGGTTCGCGGCTTGGTCGGAGTCTTCAACACTGATTGAGAGGCACCCCTAGTGGTCCGCGACTCTAACCAGGTGATGGACCTCTAAATTAGACATAAAATAAAGCCCATCTAACCTTTCTTAGGCCCATCTAACCTTCCTTATGCGCATAAAAGATATATTAAATCTATCCTTCTGAACTTAATAATGTTTTCTTATGATTTAATATGTTCTTAGGAAGGTTTAAAGCTAATTTCATATTTGTGCCTAATATTGGTTATTTTTGTAGAATATTGTGAGAATATTGGGAAGATTATGCAGATTTTGAGAAGGAGATAATTTAGGGACTTGCTCCCTGCCACTGGAAGATCAATATTGGAGAATAAATGAGCACAATATGAGGAAATTATTGAGAAATCTTGGAGAGATTCAAGGGGGTTGTCCACCCTCCTTAACTATCAAAGGTAGCCAAGAAAACTGAAGACGGAGTGCACTCGATCTATGTTTACTTGGATTCAAGTGGACTCAATCACTATTTTCAAAGTAGTCGTTGGTAGCTGCCCTGTAGAATAAATAGAGCAGAGCTAGAGCTAGGAAGGACTTGACTCCATTCAGAAATTTTGTTGCAAGCTATTAAGATTTTATTATTGTACTTAGTGATAAAACTTTCAGAAATGTAACGAGGCTATTCTCTTCCTGAAATGAGCAGAAAAAAATCCACTTTACTGATTTATTTCCAGAGAGTTGGGCTCGTGGGTTAGGGCCCAACTTATGTGCCTCAACTTCTCTATTGTTTTCATTCTTTCTTTTTTGTCATTTAGCTAGTTTTATTTCTGATATGTTCATTGCTTTTATAGTTTGTTGTTGTAGATTAATCTGCTTAACTGCGTTGTAGAATAGTTGATCAACTCCATAAAATTGTGAGGCAGCCTTCCCCTCTCATCTCTATCGATAGATCTCGAGGAGTGTAGACCTTTGCGTAGACCAAAAATTCTTTATGGGTTATGATTCTATGTTTCTAGGACTAGGCTAGAATTTTTTATTTTCTTTAGCATGCATTGTCCACCTTTATTGCATAAATCGGTAGTTTAATTGCAGGCGCAGGTAGCCACTGAGAAGTTTATTGGCTCCTTCCCACTTCATTTTTCATCTCTGTATTGTTGGCCTAAACACCATTTTTACGCCTTCATTCCCCTCCTTTCTCTTCTTATCAACTTTCGCGCCCTTTTTCTTCACAAAACACTTCAAAACGCTGAAAGTTTGACCTTCTCCCTTTCTTCCTCGAATCTCCTGATACCGTACTTCTCTCATCGCAAATCGCATTTCTCATTTGATTCCCGTAATACTTATAGCTCCTATCCACCAATTGTGATATTCTTTCCGTACTCTACCATGTCATCCCTATCGCAAATCGCATTCCATTGTTTTTATCCCCATCACAAATCACATCTTCTATTGGTTTCCATTAACACTTACCACTCCCAACCGCTAATTGCGACATTACTATAGCACTCTTCCATGTCATCCCTATCGCAAATCGTATTCCACAGTTTTTATCCACATCGCAAATGACATTTTCTATTGGTTTCTATTAACACTTACTGCTCAAAATGTCGATTGCGTTAATTCTCCATACTTCGCCACATCGCAAATCACATTTTTCATGTGGTTCCTGTTAATACTTACCGCTCCCGACGTCGATCATGATATTTTCATCACACTCTGCCACTAGTCCTATTGCCACGTCAGTCGTCGCATTTCGCATTTCGCAATATTTATCCCGTCACATTTCGCAGTCTTTATCCCGTCACATTTCACAGTTTCGATCGTATCACATCTCGCACTTTTCACTTTCCTCCCAATTGCACTGTTGCTTCTCCTCCAGCTTTGTGATATTGCAAATTTTGATTTCTCACATTGCATATCACATTTATATCCGCCAATTATAACCCCTCCATCGCATATATTAAGCCTCCCACTCCAAAGCATATTTGTGACCTCATAAGGTTTAATGAAGTCTAAACCAATCTTTTTGCCTCCAAGCCTTGTCCCATGTGTTAAGCCTTCCATTAGCATCTTTAGCCTTTTTCTTATCCAAGTTTCAAATCAACACTTTTTCAATTAGAATTAAGTCATGTATAACTTAGCTACATGGATAGAAGCATGGTAGATAGAGCATAAGATAAGTAGGGTGTGTTTAGCCGATTGGCCAAGTTAAGTGTGATTTAAATTAGTTTCTTTTCTGCCATTCCTTTTCAACAAGTTAAATTAGTTTCCTTCTCGTCGTTTCCTTTCTGCAATTTAAATTAGTTTCTTTTCTTCCATTTCTTTTCATCAATTTATTTTATTTTCCTTTCTGTCACTTCTTTTCTACAATTTATTTTAGTTTCATTTAAGTGTGATAGACTTCACTGAGAACCCATAGAAGTAGCACCCTTTCGTAGAGCGGAAGAGGATGACATGAGTATAATGCATATGTTGTGTATATAGCACTATCACCTCCAAGTTTGTACGAACTCCGGGTTGATAAAGTAAAGTAGGGCAACCCTTGGGAGTTGCAGCACTCTTGGTGCAATACCAGGGCTCACCACTTTTTGGCGTCGTTTCCGGGGAGGAGTCTAGTATATGCTTTGATTATTTTTTAGCATTATTTTTTGCTTTCCTTTTTCATGTTGTTTCCGAAATATTGAAAAATACAAAAAAATATTATTTTCATGCCTCATAGGAGTAGGGATACTCATAAAAAAATTTAAAAATACTTCTCCAATACCAACCCCCCCACCCCCCACTTGACCACGTGGTGTAGTAAGAACCACGTCACCATACACTTTTGAAGGTAGAATATATGGATGGATATAATGACAATGAATAATATCTTATTGGGTTTCCCATTCTAGATATGGACATCAGTGTTTATATGAAGAAAATCCCTCCATATTTCCTCCCCAACTTCCATGGTATGAGGACAGAGGATCTAGAAACATTTCTCTTTGAATTTGAGATGCTTTGTAGATCTTATGGCTACTTTTCACACACTCAAAAATTGAGATTGTTTCTTGCAAAATTGAAGGATAAATCTCTTAAATGGTTCATGATTCTAGGTACTAATTCAATAATATCATGGAATGATATGCAAAAGATATTTCTAGAAAAAAATAAAGATCATGGTCTTAGAGAAGAAATTTTTAGAATGAACCAAAAAGAGGATGAGAGCCTTGAGGATCTCATAGATAGGTTCATGTTTAATGTTAAGAGGGAAAAATTGCATCATTTAGGATTTGACACACTAAAAACCCTCTTACTTAGAACAATTAGGGATGAGTGGATTGATCTCCTTAATCTCAGGAGTGGAGGAGATGTATACCAATTTTCATTTGAAGAAATTTTTGAAACATGAAAGCGCATATCAAGAGGAAGGGAAAGAGTAAGTAAATCTGCCTCAACATTGGTAATGCAATATGAACTTGGAATTATTATTTTTTGGTAAGTTGGGCTATTCTATTAATTTCGAAAACATAAATTTACAAATGCTACAGGTTGGGTTGGCAAGCTGTGCTTAGCCAATCCCCGCCTTTTTACTCGGTTTCTGGGCTACCTCGGGGGAGGAAACCAGCCCAAGAAAAACTTAAAAAAGAGAATTACATTATGCATAGTAGTGCTGACATATGTAAGAAACACAAAGTAAACGGTAGCAGAAAATAACTGAGGGCGAGCATGACAAAAAACATAGGAGAACTATGCAACTGCGCAGGTTTCACTTTTCATCTTCATCATCACTATTGGGGGCCTCCTCCTCAATGGGGCAAGCAGGAGCCTGCCGTAGCATCTACCAAAATACACCTGGGTTTTCCAACCACTACACAGAGGGTGGGGGAGTCCAGATCTACTCCTTCGGGAACACGCGTCCAGATACCATCGAAGTCCATAACCCATATGTATGTACCCTCATCTTCCTTCCCTAGAGCTGGCATCTGGTCATTTTTGCAGTGTTGGGGGTGCGTTTGGGGAGAGATGGTGGACTTCCTCGAACCGCGTCTTCCTCTCTAGGCAGCATGACCAGAGGCTTCAGATTGCAGCTCGGAATCGGGACTCTGACGTGAAAAAGTGTTGGAAGAGGAGCCATCAATAGACTCGAGACGATTATCCTTGCTAAGATGATAACGGCCAAGAAAAGCCCCTCACTAACCTCCTCAGATAGTATGTTGGCGAAGTCTTCGAGCTATTGCATATCGAGGTAGGGGGGTGCAGTTCAGGAGAAAAGGTAACACAAAAGGGAAAGAAGCACTAGGGCTTGAAGGGAAGAAACATCTGGGGGGAAGATGCGTAGGAAGGGGTGTGACATCCCAAAGGATACTATGAGCACTACACTGAGAGTAGAGCTTCGCCACCTTTTGAGGTCAGGGAGAAGCCAGAGCAGAGTGAGGGAGGTGACAAGCCAAGATAACAGACTGAGTATTGAAAGGGGCTGAGAGCTCATCTTTTTAAAGGGGCGGGGATGAGTGCGATGAGGGTAGCAATGAGTAGGATTCACATGCCTCTGCGTGCTGTGATTGAGAACCTGATCAGGCTCGAGGGAAGGGGTATGGCTGCAATGCAGGTTAATCATGAAGGACACTAAGGGTGATAGATGCGGGGTGATGCTCAGGGCATGGTGATGCAGTACTCATCCTCTCGTCATCATTTCTGATTCTTTGAGTCTCGTGCGAGTGGTTTACGGTATGAGGATCCGTAGCAGATGAGGCTCTGTGCAGGAGATCTCCGTTTCCAAAGGAATGTGGGATGTGATTATCAAGCGTGTCAACTCTGTCACCTGCATCTGAGGGGTGCCAATCCTTCTGAATTAGAGTGAGACATTCCTGTTTGAGAGATTCCTCCTCAACTTGTGTGTGGGTGGAGTGATGCAGCTCACAGTTTCTTTCCGACCCTTTGTTTGCCAAAAGATCCACAACAGAGTTGGATTTCCTACGAACATGACCAAAAGTGATGGCCTTGTGGTTGTGAAGCAACAGTTATAACACCTTGAGCTTATGGGCAAGTCTCCAGTTGTTGGAAAATTTTGGGGAAGCCATGCCTTGGAGGATTCTTGTGGCAGCCATAGTTATTATTTGTGAGTCTCCCTCCATTTCCAAAGGGAAGTAGTGAAATTTGATGGCAATTTGTATACCTTGTATTAGCCCTTCTAGCTCCGCCGAATTATTACTGTCCCATCCTATGTTCCCGTAATAGATTCTAAGAGGATCTCCGTGAGAGTTCCTGATAATGCCACTGAAACCTGCATTACCAGGGTTTACTTTGGATGCTCCATCAAATTTTCATTTGAAGAAGCCATTAGAGGGGGGAGACCATTTTTCTAGAGAAGGGGTTCTACCAGTGCTTCTGGGATTGATGTCCATGGGGGTGTTTATACTCATTTTCCAATTGTTCCATATGTAGAATTCTGCTACAGTGATGGGAAGGTCCTCTTGACTCCATGCATTTAAGGCTAGAGTTTCTGAGAGGTTGTTGTGGATCTTGTCCCAGAGCTGATCAGGAGTAGAAGCCTTCTCCTTGAAGATGTGATTGTTTCATTCCTTCCAGATGTTCCAGATGAGGATGCTTGGTATGATCTGCCATAATCTATTCAGAAGAGTGTTGGTGTAAGGGTTTTCCTGCCAGCTGTTGATGGTGTTGATGATGTTGCCCCTAGCGCGATTGGAACATCGGCATAAGATAGTTATTTTGTCCCATAGGAAGTTGGCAGTAGGGCATTGGTCCAAAAGGTGGTTGATAGTTTCCAAGTTGTCCTGACATAAAGGGCATTTGGAGGGCCCTGCAAACCCCCTCTTCAAAATATTCTCCTATGTGAGGATGCGTCATTTACTGAGCAGCCACAGGAATGTAGCTATTGCAGGCCACAGATTGGCCTTCCATATCTTTTTCTAGATGATATTTGTTGGGTCGGGGTTCTGCTGATGAAGAATGTTGTAAGCTTCCTTGGTTGAGTAAGTTCTGTTAGAGTCGGTCTTTACATCCCTCTGTCAGAGATCATTTCTCTTATTGCATTTCATTTTTAGGTGTCTCATTCCGCTCATTCATCTGCATTCTGTTAGGGGCATGCCATCATCTAACGGAAGGGTCTCTTCTCTAGTTTCCCTCATGTTTGTACCTGCTGGGTTGCTAAAATTTATCAAAATTCATTAAAGTTGATTTCAGTCATTTACAGTCATAGATGGTCTTGTGGTCAAAAAGAGTCTTTCAGTTACTAGGTCTAGGGTTTGGTCTTCAGAATTTCAAATAATGCCCGCAGGCCATGAGGATGTCTTCAATAAGTTTTCATTTCAAGATTTTCATCATTAAAAATGCTCAAGGATGTTTCTTCTTCAAAACTTTGTTTTGAAGAAGAAATCGTCAAATTAATTGTTTGTAATAAATATGTTTTTTAAAGTTTTCCACCATGAATTACTTCAAATGCAGCCTCTGTTCATCCTTTGCCGGAATCCAATGCCACCATCCCTGCAAAAAATCAACCAAGAAAGCCATCAATTCAGCCAAAAATCAAAAAGGAAACTTGAAGAACAAAGTTGTATTAAAAGTGAAGAAATGCCAATTTTAAAACATTACAAAGTGGGTCTTACAAAGAGAAAATCAAAGCCATGTCTTTATGAAGATATTTCTATGTGTATCAATGTCATTTTCATTCAAGAGATCATGTGAAAGCCGACTCAAGCTGTGGAAGGGCGAAACTGTAATTTTCAAAGCCAAGACTATGTTGAGACTCTCCGCGGCGCATTGGGTAAGAGCGCGATGCATTGGGCGGTTTGCCACAGTGTATTTTTCCTCTAGCGCGGCACATCCACGGGACGTGGCGCACTGGGATTGTGCGCGGCGCACAGAGCCTCCAAGGCAAAAATTCATCACGGCTCCATAAAAAATAAAAATAATTATGTCACCTCTGCTCCAAGTAAGTTTGTGAGCCCTTTGCTGTTGATTTTAGTTTGCATTGAGTGTTATTTGGAGGAAGGAATTTGAAAGTTTAATTGGACAAATTACAAACCCTCTCATGTGATGAAAACTGTTCCATAGGGTTTGTGCTTGAAATTGAAAGTGTGGTTGTTGGTGCCAATTTGTAAACTCTATTCCCACTTGTGTTTCCGTTCCTCCTTGCTGTCACACTACTATCACATTCCTTCTCCTTTTCCCCTCTGTCCCAAAACCATCATATCCCTTGTACCCATTTTCCCTATCACTAAACCCTACCACATCTCCCACTCCCATATCACTTATAAAATCCCCAAATCCCGAAGTCCCCCAAGCAGTCAAGTGACTATCCTTCCACTCAAATTTCACTTGACATTCAATTATACCCACTGTAATATTTCCTCACAGTCTCTCATTACATATTTGGCACATTTCGTATTGAAAGACAAACTCTTGTTTTCACCACATATCTATCAGCATACACTTGTTATACACATTGCAAAGCACCATGTCAAAGACAAATTCATCATATGAGCAAGGATATGAGTAAGACAGTGACTCAACCGCAGAGCTAAATGTACCGAGGAGGTCTCATAAAAGTGGAAGGCACGTCAGAGAATAGCCCACTTCCTTGACTCAATTGCAGGCCTACCCGCTTGCAATGGCATGCTTTCAGCAACATTCATGTTTTCAGTATTGTGAGATGATTGCTCAGATTCAACATCATTAGGAGTTGGTTCGCTTATTTGTCCTACATTTGCGTGATGGTCATGTAAACCTTGCTGGAGTGAGCTTCACCTTAACACCACAAACCATTTCTCAGGCGACCGGGATACCAAACATAGGTGAAGAGTGGAATAAGAGACAGCAGCTAGATAGAGCATATTATGAACCTTACATCAGGCCGGGTTATATGAGGCAACTCAGCAGGGTGTTTCCTTTCAGATTCTTGAAGGATTCCTATGCGCCATTAATGAAGCTCATCATTAGATACTTCAGTTGTGAGGGCCGATTCTCACGCCTTTATGCATACCACGTCAGACTGTTGATGCATTTCACGAGAGTGAGACTGATGAATATTCCATACTTCATGTGCCGAAACATAGAGCGGATGACTACCCTTGTGCAGAAGAAGACTCCAAAGCAGCAACATAACAACATTTATCATTATGCGCTCATTAAGATGATTGTGGTACATCAGCTTGGATTACAGGGCATTGCATGGGAGGAGTTCATTTCCCGTGACTTATTTACAGCCCCTCAGCCTCCTCCAGAGATTGTTCACGATGCAGGTGAGCCTTCACATCATTTTGAGGTTCCTGAGACAGAGCCTATCAGTGTTCTAGTGTGTATTACCTATCAGAGAGGTACCAGAGCCTTATTTGCAGCAGCATGACGAGTACTATCTCCACCCGGGGTGGAAGGGGTCTCGCCTTCTACATCAGCACAGGTACAGGACAGAGGCAAGAAGCCTATGCAGGATGAGGGCCTTTCAGGAGGCCAAGATACTGATTTTATATTGATCGATGTTGATTCGAGCTCTCCTAGCTCAAAGCTGAAAGAAATCATCCAGGAACAGAAAGATGAGATCGACACATTGACTGAGAAATTGCAGAGAGCTCATTGGGTTATAAATTACTTGGAGCAGTGGAATAAACAATTGGAGGATCAGCAGACACTTATAGAGTTGCGGCAAATCCGTGAAGACCGTGAATTGGCCCGAAAGAGACCAGGTGACATGACACTATTTGAGCGAAAGACTTGCCTTACGAGAGTTAAAATTAATCTGGAGAAACTATTGGCAAAGGCCAATAGGGACAAAGACGTGCTCAGACATATGAAGAACCACTATTGGGCCCGCACACACGTTTGCAGAGCTAGGATGAAGATCCTTAAGGTGAGGTTGAGAAGAGCACTGAAACGGCGAAAAAGGCCTGATCCACTCCAAATCTTGGCCGAAGCTTCCTTGGATAAGCATGGGACATGATGGGAGACATTCACTCCAAATTTCAGTAAATTTGGAGTAAATTTTGTCATTTTTGAAATTTTGGTTGCAAAACAAGTCTTTATGCCCGACGCGTCGCGCCACTCGACGTGCGCTTACGTTTGAGAGATCTTCTGGAGGAAAACTTTACATTTTTGGATTTTTTATGGTAAATTATGCATGCTTAGGAATGTTTGAGATATTTCATCAAGTTCTTGGTGGTCTTAAAGGTCAAAAACACTCCAAAAATGGCCTTTCTGCCACTTTTTACACCAGCAGGAACCAGTCTTGGGAGATTGCAGTTTTGGAGGGGCAAATGAACTCCAAATTGAAAAATTCCACTTGGGTTGGATAGAATATAGATAGGGCTTTCCAAAAAGCTATCATGAGCTCAATTTGGACTTCAGGAAGTTCCCCAAAAATAGGATCAAAGTGGCACGGCGCATTGAGTTTTCTTGCGTGGCGCATAGAGGATTTTGGTCCAATTTTTACTTTTCAGCTCAGAAATTCGGCCAGTTTGACTAGTTTCACTTTGTGATGTAATTATTGATCTATATTGATGTAACTTGATTACTATGATGTAATTTTGGCTCACATTTACTTGTTCTAGAGGATTCATTCACTAAAAAGTGAAAATTAAATGAATGGATCAGTTTCCTAGCATATAGAGGCAAGTTGTTTGATTGCCTAGATTTCAGTTCCTAGTTTAGAATTGGTTGAAACAGCTGCTAGAAGGATGAGCTCGACCCCTAGAGGCATGGAAAGGGGTTAGGATGGTCTATATAATGTATTTTCTGAGACATTTTTAGGGTTGGACTTTTGGGAATAGTTTGGCACCTCATTGTATACTCATTTCAGATTTTTGGCAAAGGAAAGACCAGAGTTTTGCAGCACTTGTTGGGATCTTTGTGGCTCTGAGTTTTGATGATGTTTTTCTTCATGTATCCGTAAGTTTCATTAATTTTTATGTATGCCATTTCCCTTCTCTTTGATTCTGAATTAAACAAATGAGTAACTAAGGTAGAATTCATTAGTTTGTTGGTGCTCCGCCTTAATCTTTTGTTTAGTTTTATATGTTTTCCTCCGTTTGAAGAGGATCCTTGCACCTTCCTTCCCTCTTCAGATCCTTAGCAGTCTTTTCCATCCATTCATTGAATCTAAGACATCAAATCCATTGCCTTCCCTGCCCCAACTTGAACTCTGCAAGAATTTGGCCTCATCCCCAAGCCCAAAACTGCCTAAAATTTTCAAACTCATCCCTTTTTCCAACAAAAACCCTTAAAAAATCATTTCAAACTCCTTGATTAATATACCTAGACTAAAATTAGCACTCATTTCAGTCATCTCAAGGCCCATTGATACATTTTTACTGAGATTGACCCGGAGAGAGCCCTCTCCTGTTCTGGTAGGGCTAGCTACTAGACTGAGCGTGGTTTGGTGTTACCCTGAATCCCGCCTTCCTTCAGCCTGAGGTGGATTTGGGAAATAAAAAGTTCTACTATGCATATGCCCCCAGAAAAGGATGTCAGGTCCTGTTTTTACTTTGATTTTTCTTTTTGTGCTGAGCTCCTCCCAGACTTATGTGTGGCTTTCATTTTTCCAGTTATCTTGCCATGTTCTTATATGTGTCCATTGCCTATAGCCTTGGGAGATGTTTTCAGTCCAAAATTCTTGAGCCCTCTATCTTTGTCGGCCTTGGAGTTCTCCACTCCATAGAGTTTTGTGGAAGATGGAGGAGAGGCTTGGCATCTGTTGCCAAGAGTCCTCCCATAATCTGGCTTGGTTACCACTTCGCAAATCCCAGAAACTGTGATTTTGGATTATCTGTTTTTGATTGCTTGTTGCTTTCCAAATTTTGGATCCAGCCAGTTCTAAGTTATACCTTATGAGATCCTCCTTTGGCCAATAAGGCGCATAACATGAACTTGGAAATTTTATTGACAACTTTAAAATAGAAATTATTAGCAATCTAAGTGAACAAGTAAAAATGTTAAGAATGAAAAATGAACAAAAGGAAGATGTTTATATTTTTGTTAGCCATACATAATCATATGCTACTAAATGTTGTACATCATTCCCCGGGTTTAAAGAACTTTACCAGGAAGACAATGGAGCAAGGAAATCACCAAAGAAGCTATGTTATGTAGCTCCAAGCATACCCTGGTAGCCTATTCAACTTGATATGATGCAAGGACCCACTTCACAATTTCAAGCTTATCCACATCCATCTCAAACTAATTGGGACACACTACCTCCTTGGAAACCTTTCCCATCTAAACCTCAAACCCAATCTTGGCAACATGGGTGGAAAGGACCTTATTGGGAAAATCCTCAACATCCTCAATATTTCCCTCAAAATCCTCCATACCCAACTCCATGCTATCCCTGCTAGCCACCTCCACCATAACCACAGCCTCAATCACATCCATCTCATATACCCACCCCCACTCAACTACCTATACCACCATTTCCAAACCCACACCATGAAGTATCTCATCCCACTTACAATGTTGAGATACAATAATACCAAACATATCCTCTTGATCTAAATGGTTTGCATCCTAGCTCAAGAAATATATTGCAAAGAAGATATTTTCTGAATTTTATTGAAGGACAACATCAAGAAGAAGAAGATCCA
The DNA here is from genome assembly GCA_034641835.2 of Pinus albicaulis. Lineage (NCBI taxonomy): Eukaryota > Viridiplantae > Streptophyta > Pinopsida > Pinales > Pinaceae > Pinus > Pinus albicaulis. Next base: position 809,723,330 of record CM076582.1, read on the forward strand.
AATGAGGAGATCAAAAGATCAAGGGTTGTAATTGATGAAGATTCGGCATCAAAATCAGATGTTGAGAAAGTTTCCTCATGTTTACCAGAATTTCCTCCATGTGTTCAAGAGAACAATCAGCAAAAAGAGGAAGATTTGATTGTCATAATAGAAGAGGACATCCAAGGTGATCCAACTCAGCAAGTGGACCAGGGGCATCACAACTGTTTTGACATATGGTTCCAAATAGTCATTAAGTTGCAGCAACACACTCTTCTCCAATAGTACTTGATACAATCCCAGTCAAATCAATTCATCTCTTATATTCAGGTACATGTCAGAGCATGTATTGCAAGTGTGCACCTGATTTTATCTATCATCTTGATGTGTACATGGCTCCATTGGAAGTATTCCTATACTTGAAAAAGGTTTTGTTTTTTCAAGTAGAGTAGGAAAATGAAAAAGAAAAAAGAAAAAAAGGAAGAAGAATAAAATATCAGGTGAAAACCTCTTTTGAGGCGTCTGAGGTTGGCCTACTGATTGAAAACCTCCATGAGGCGATCATTGGGTTGAAAATATATATAAATATTCTAGGTGAAAACCTCCTTTGAGGTGCCTAGGCATACCTACTAGTGGAAAACCTCATTGAGGCAGCTATTAGGCCTTATATATATATATATATATATACATATACATATATATACATATATATATATATATATATATATATATATATATATATATATATATATAAGCACGTGAGGCAGCTATTAGACATATATATATATATATATATATATATATATATATATATATATATATGCATTTCTCCATGTATCTCTCTCTAATGAATGTAGTTTCTGTCCAACCTTTGCAAGCATAAAAATAGAAAGTTGGCGGAAAAGGAAAATTTGGTAAACACCCTGGTCAAAGGTAGTCAAACTTGGACTTCCTCCTCCTGTGCTCAGAAGCTCCAAAAGGACCTCGAGCAGATTATTAGATGCAGCTTTAGTAGCAGCTTCAATATCACCTACAAAAATAAATCAATGGTAAGGCTCGAGTAAGAAATCATCTAACCCTTTCTTCAAATATATTTTAGCTTAATAAAACATTAAAAAGTGTGAGAAGCAAAGTTTTTTGTATAGCTAAAATCAGTAGCAAAACAACCCCAACCTTATCTAGCGACTAGCCTCACTTTTTCCACCAAGAAGAGGAACAAGACAAAAGTAAAAAGGACTTAAGAAAGTGGGTAGTAAGCAGTTCATTGTAATGGAAGACAAGGAGTTCCAAGGGATAACCAAGGGTGAACTCAATTCACAAAAATAATAATAATAACAATAATTAAAAAAATAAAAATAAAAATGTGAGTTTATTCTACATGCAATTAAAAAAATAAAAGGTGGATCCACCACCTCTTGGCATGCAAAATAGATTTTTTTAAGGCATCTAAGGACCCCCATAAAGCACCTATGAGAAGAAATGCAAGAAGATTAGCAGGACAAGCAACACATGGGCCAATAAACAGAAAATGAAATAAGCCAGCGTGCAGGAAGAACCAGAAGGCAAAGAGGATGGATAGGTTGCTCAGAGGATGAGCAACAGTTTCAGTAGAGGGGTGATGATGGGCCTCTAAATTAGACATAAAATAAGGCCCATTTAACTTTTCTTATGCACATTAAAGATATATTAAATCTCTCCTTCTAAAATTAATAATGTTTTCTTATACTTTAATATGTTCTTAGGAAGGTTTAAAGGTAATTGCATATTTGTGCCTAATATTGGTTATTTTTGTAGAATATTGTGAGAATATTGGGAAGATTATGCAGATTTGGAGAAGGAGATAATTTGAGGACTTGCTCCCTACCACTGGAAGATCAATATTGAAGAATAAATGAGCACAATATCAGGAAATTATTAAGAAATATTGGAGAGATTTAAGGGGGTTTTCCACCCTCCTTAACTATCAAAGGTAGCCAAGAAAACTGAAGAAGAAGTGCACTCGATCTATGCTTACTTGGATTCAAATGGACTCAATCACTATTTTCAAGGGATTTGTTGGTAGCTTCCCTGTAGAATAAATAGAGCAGAGCTAGATCTAGGAAGGATTCAATTCCATTCAAAACTTTTGTTGCAAGATATTAAGCTTTTTATTATTGTACTCAGTGATAAAACTTTTAGAAATGTAACGAGGCTATTCTCTTCCTAAAATGAGTAGACAAAATCCATTTTACTGATTTAGTTCCAGAGAGTTAGGCTCATGGGTTAGGGCCCAACCCATGTGCCTCAGCTTCTTTGTTGTTTTCATTCTTTCCTTTCTGTCATTTAGCTAGTTTTATTTCTGGTATGTTCATGGTTGTTATAGTTTTCTGCTATAGATTTAATCTGCTTATCTGTGCTATAGAATAGTTGATGAAATCCATAAAACTTTGAGGCGGCCTGCCCCTATCATCTCTGTTGATAGAGCTCAAGGAGGGTAGACCTTTCTGCAGACCAAAAATGCTTTCTGGGTTATGATTCTTTGTTTCTAGGATGAGGCTAGAATTTCTTTTTTTCTTTAGCATGCATTGTCCATCTTTCTTGCATAAATAAATAGTTTAATTGCAGGCTCAGGTAGCCACGGACAAGTTTATTGGTGCCTTCCCACTTCATTTTCCATCTCTTTCTTCCAGCCTAAACACCATTTTTATGCCTCCATTCCCCTCCTTTCTCTTCTTATCAGCTTTCGGGCCCTTTTTCTTCACAAAACACTTCAAAACGCTGAAATTTTGACCTTCCCCCTTTCTTCCTTGAATCTCCTGCTACCGTACTTCTCTCATTGAAAATCGCATTTCTCATTTTTCTCCCGTAATACTTAGCGCTCCTGTCCACCGATTGTGATATTCTTTTCGTACTCTGCCATGTCATTCCTATTGCCAATTGCATTCCTCGGTTTTTATCCCCATCGTAATTCGCAAATCACATTTTCTATTGCTTTCCGTTAACACTTGCCGCTCCCAACCACCGATTGCGACATTACTATAGCACTTTGCCACGTCATGATCCCTATTGCATTCCGCTGTTTTTATCCCCATTGCAAATCACAAATCTCTTTTTCTATTGGTTTCCATTAACACTTACCACTCAAAACACCGATTTTGGTAATTCTCCGTACTCCATCACATCGCAAATCGCACGTTTCATGTGGTTCCCGTTAATACTTACCGCTCCCGACGTCGATTGCGATATTGTCATCATACTCCGCCACCGGTCCTACTGCCACGTCACCCATCGCATTTCACATTTCACAATCTTTATCCCATTGCATTTCGCAGTTTCGGCCGTATCGCATCTCTCATTTCTCACTTTCCTCCTGATTGCACTGTTGCTTCTCCTCCAGCTTTGTGATATTGCAAATTGCAATTTCGCACATCGCATGTCACATTTATATCCGCCAATTATAACTCCACCATCACATATTTTAAGCCTCCCAATCCAAATCATATTTGTGACCTCATAAGGTTTAATTAATTCTAAACCCATCTTTCTACCTCCAAGCCTTGTCCCATGTGTTAAACGTTTAATTAGCATCATTAGCCTTTTTCTTCTCCAAGCTAAAAATCAACACTTTTTCAATTAGAATTAACTCATGGATAACTTAGTTGCATGGATATAAGCATGGTAAATAGAGAAAAAGATAAGTAGGGTTTGTTTAGTTGATTGGCCAAGTTAAGTGTGATTTAAATTAATTTATTTCTGTCCATTCCTTTTCAGCAAGTTAAATTAGTTTCCTTCCCGTTGTTTCCTTTCTGCAATTTAAATTAGTTTCTTTCTGCCATTTATTTTTAGCAAGTTAGTTTAGTTTCATTTCTTTCATTTCCTTTCTGCGATTTATTTTAGTTTCATTGAAGTGTGACAGACTTCACTGATAACCCCTAGAAGTAGCACCCTTTCGTAGAGCGGAAGAGGATGAAATGAGTAGAATGCATTTTTTGTGTGTATAGCACTGTCACTTCCAAGTTTGTATGAACCATGGGTTGATAAAGTAACGTAGGGCAGCCCCTGGGAGTTACACTCTTGGTGCAATACCAGGGCTCACCACCAGGCAGGTGGCCATTCTGTTGTGACGCGCACCAGGCCATCCTCCATGACCAAGTATGGTAGGTCATATCAAACTCCTTCTATAGCGCCCTTCGCACAGATGTGCATGTTGTGGAACATCGCTTTGAAGTCTCTTATCATCTTATACTTCTCGTAAAGGGTTGGCGATAACCTTGGCTTTTATTGAATGGCTTGGAAGAGCACAGAGTCGAACAACACCCAAAAAATCTTATTTTCCGTGACTTTGGTTGGGATATTTGAGTTCCATAGGGTAGCTTAGCGCGCGGCTTCGCACAAGTCTAGCTCAATATCATGGAATTGTGTATCTTGATGTTTCTTCCATCCAATGAGCGCAATAAGGATAAATAACCAAGAACAGTAAAAGTGCTTTCCTTCCTCCTAAAATTTGTGCACATTAGCCAAGAACTCGGTGCACAGGTATTGAGACCAATTGAACTGTATAACCTTCTCGCATAGCCCTGCTAGTGTAATGACGTGGTTCGAAGCTTCCTTTAGCCTACATTTTCTCATCATCTTGCACACGAGGATCAACATTCCCATTTGTACTGTGGGATCATTGATTTCATGTACCAAAAATCCACAGGTATTGCGCAAGACCTTGTATTTTTCTTTGACATCATCAGCTGCTTTGTGCTCTTGTCTCTTTCCTCCAAAAGTAGTCGTAGGGTCCTCCAACTGGACAAGAAAGCGTAGCATTGTTCAGAATTAGCCCTCCTATCCATAAGAAATCATCATGAATGAGAGCGAGTAATTGGTGCACAAATATGTCATTAATTGGGCTATGTCTGAAGTGCGGAATATGTAAGAGGTTCAACAATCTTAATTTTTACAGGCCCAACGCCCAAGAATTTGGCTCAACTCATACTACGCCACCATCATAGGTGATCTTCTCCAAATCCATGGTGGGTGTGAGCTCTAGGAATTTCTCCTGGTCGACCAGGTCCCAGTCCTCCATATTTAGCAGTGGAATTTTGGCGAACATATCGCCTTCAATGGGCACATTCTCTAGGAGCAACGACATAATGATGTATGACTGCACTTTATCTAGATATTTTGGGACCTTAACTGAAGATATGTGCGGTGATACATACGCAGGGAGCTGCAAGATGGGGTCAACTACTTCTATGACATCCTCCTCCATGATGGTTTCAGGAAATTCCACCATAGGCCTCTTCTGGTGCTCTGCAGCAGTTGAGCATGGCTTTGGGGTCTTTTGACGGGGTGACTTCCAGGACCCCGAGCATTATCCCTTCTTATTTTGAACCGGCGTAGGGATCTCAGCAGCCTGCGCGGGGTTCTCTTCAGCTAGCATCGCAGAAGGGGTGGGCTTCGTGGCAGTCATGCTTGGCAGAATCAAGTGACCCAAACCTTGACGGTGCAACTCCTCCTCAAAGATCAAATCAAGGCTAGACAGAAGATTCAAACAATCTTTAGAGAGCATAGAGAAAAACTCGCATAAATAGCATAGGAAAAAAAGGGAAATAATGTGACCCCTCCAATCATATTTATAGTGTAGGCGCATCTTAAACGGTTATGTTCATTAATGTAGCCCCATAAATGCTAAAACGGCTCCAAATCTAGCATAATATCCTCATTAAATTCAATTTAGCCACTCCTCCAAACGGTAAGAACGATGTCTTGTCCAGAATTATTGTTCCAACGACTTTATTCTGGCACCGCTGCGACCCAGTCAACCTTTTGGCACAGCTACTGCGCACGTGTCATACCTTTTTGTGCATATGCCATTCTTGCTACGCAGACCCATATTTCCGACCATATAGTCATTTGGTGCTCACAGGGAGAGGGTTATCCCTATATGGTTTAAATCAAATTCCATTGATATACCCAGGAAGGTCTTATATGAATAATGTGGCCAGGTGTACCGCACCTCCATCTGTGGTTTCCTTGACAATATACGATTTGAGCCAATGAATTTTGAACTTCCCTGGATGGCGCGCAAACTTGTTTTCATATAAAAAAACTAAATCCCCTTCCTTAAACACCTTCTATCTAATGTGCTTGTCACGCCAAGCCTTTTTGTGTGCCTTTTTCACATGTTGATGGAAACATGCAGTGAATCGGTCCTCTTCTAGCGCGACCAACTGTGACAATCGTTCTTCCATAATATCCTGCTTTGCCATATTAGTGAATGTTGAAATGTGCAAACTTGGAACAATATACTCCATCGACATAACATCTTCCTTCCCATACACCATTCGTAACAATGTCTTTACTTTCAACTTCCTGGACGTGGTTCTATATGCCCAAAGAACCGGATATATGTGAACATCCCAATCATTTCGATTTATATATCTTAGTGAGCGCAGTCTCCAATATCTTATTAAAATCTTCCATCACATCATTCGCCTGTGGGTGATATGGAGTACTCTTCTGATGATGAATCTGGAATTCTTCTGACAGAGCTTCAATAGTTTCATTAAAAAAGAGTGTACCCTGATCATTCATCAAATTCTTAGGGCACCCAAATAGAGTCAAGATGTTCTCGAAAATGAAGTGCACAGTTGTGTCCGCACTACAATTCTTCACAGGCTTAGCCTCAGCCCATCTGGTCGCAGTGCAGTGATTATGTAATGCACACATGTCTTCTTTCCTGGAGGGTCGATGGGTCCGAAAAAATCAATGGCCTATTTTTCAAAATCTTAAAAATCCATTTGTGGCTGCAAGGGAATCTCATCTATGCGTGATGGTTTTCATGTCCTTTGGTATACATCACAAGCGCGGCAATATGCATGTGCGTCACTTTGCACCGTGGGCCACCATAAGCCAGCTCAAAGGATCTTTTGTGCAGTTTCTTTCCATGCATAGTGACCTCCTACAACCCCTCCATGAGCCTTATATAATATATCCCATCTCTCGAATTCCAGCACATACCTTCGCAGGACTTTATCTGCACCCATTTTGTATAGCTTACCGGAAATTAGAGTAAACTTAGTTGCGCGCGCGACCAACTCTTTCTTCTGTTGCAACGTATACTCCGTGGGCGCACTTCTAGTGGTCAGGAAATGAATAATATTTGTAAAATGATCATCAACTACCTTTATAGCAAATATTTGCGCATCTGGTAAACCGTCTTCCAAGCTAGTTGGCTCTTCTCTGATTTCAATGCGCGACAAATGGTCTGGCCTAGCATTCAGTTTCGCAGGTTTCACTATTAATTCAAATTCATACTCCTAATATAGCATGAAACATCTGTAGATCTCCCCCCCCCCCCAACACATGCTTATTTAATAGGTACTTTAGAGTAGAATTTTCACTGAACATCTTAAAATGGCCTCCCAATAGATAGTAGCAGAATTTCTGCAGTGCGTAGACCATAGCTAATCCTTCCCTTTCAGTGGTCGAATAATTACGCTCCGCACTTGATAATTTCCTACTTTAAAATGAAATAGGACGATCAATCTCCCCAGCTTGTGGCTGCACTAAAATAGCTCCCAGCGCGATGCAGGAGGCATCGAATTGTACATGGAATACCTTCGTCCAGTCTGGAAAGAATAATATGGGCACAATGGCCATCTTCTCCTTAAGTAATTCAAAGCACTTTTGGTATTCTTCGTCCCAACAAAATGAGGCATCCTTCTTCAACAATTTCTCCATGGGGAAGTGATCAACGTGTAGCCTTTGATGAACTTCTGTTAATACCCTATGTGTCCCAAAATTGAGCACAGTTTTTTGACATTTGTAGGAACTTTTAGGTTAACAATAACATTGATCTTTGTTGGATCCACCATTAATCTTTGCTGACAAACGATATGACCTAGAAAATTTCCAAATTGGACACATAATATACACTTTTTCATATTGAGCGAGATCTGATACTTTCGACAAGTATCGATAATTAGGGGGAATACTCGACACATGCTTCTTCAACAATCCAAAGACAATCCAAACATCAAAGTATACTTCTAAGAACTTATGGATGTATTCATTGAACGTAGCTACTACCACGCGCAAGAAGATAGTTGGCACAATTCCCCATTCTATCGCAAAGGTTGTATTGCTCATATCTTCCAGCGTAATTCTGATCTGGTGGTATCTTGAGAAACCATCTGTAAATGAATAGGCCTCCTGTTCTCCTACATTTTCCATGATTTCATCAGAAAATGGAGTCAGGAATGGGTCATGTATGCAAGCATCATTCAATTTGTGCAGATCCACACAAACCCTTATTTCTCCTTTGGTTTTCTTGTCCTGCACCACCATAGGGCTCACCCAATCAAATTCTTCCACCAGTTCTATGATTCATGAAACAACCATTTTCTCCAATTCCTCTTTGACTTTCTGCTTATATTTTGGATTCAGCCTATATGGGCGCTGCTTCACAGGTTGCGCATCTGGTTTCAAGGTAATATTCATCACCCCGAGATCTCCTATTATCCCCTTTAGCTTCGAAAATTTCGTAGGATATAGGTCCTAACATTCAGTCAACAAATCGATGATATTTCCCACCATATCATCATCCCAGTAATCACCTATCTTTGCTAATTTCATGTGTTCCTTTGAGCCAATGTTGACTTGTCGAATCTTCAGAGGCTTAGTTACATCTAGTGACTCAATCATAGGTACAACAACTGCGTGTTTTCCTTCAAATTCAGGTATTGTAATGTTCCTTGGATCTTCCTCATTATCTTAAAATTACAAATATCTAAAATTAATGATATCCTTCATCTATGCATGCCATGCTGGAAATTTGTGCTCAACCTTAGTTTTTTTGGTGTCAAATATGACCTCCTAAATGTCCTAAAGTGCCTCATCGAGGTATTGGAACCCACTTTCAAAACTAAATTTCAAGAGAAAAAAATTTGTCAACACAATCCATTCATTGGTTCCTCATCGCAGTTCGGTTTTGAGGTACCAATCTATAGGCACCTTCCCCAAAGTGTGGATGAATATGTACACCCATTCTGGCCTCAACTCTGCACCCCATGCTTTGGTCCATTTAGCCAAATGCTTGCGCTGATCGCCTTCTCTGGAATAGGTCTCTCTCATTCTGGTTTCTGGATATTCAAATCATAGACGCATCATGCAGGTGCATTCTTCTCTGTTAGTCAGGTTTCCCTTGTGTGTCTCCCACCAGCGTGCAAGGGATAAGCGCAGTGTTATATCAAGTGCATGAAATCTTTGTGCTTATAGAACAACTTTTGCAAGTTCTTATAAAAATGGGTTAAAATTAGTCATACCATCATAATAAGGCAATTCCCATACCTCTAAGGATATGCACCAATGAGATTTTTTCATTTGATTACAGCTCAGCACAGATACTTTATGCAACCCGTTATGCCAGTTCTCCAATTCCTCATCTAAATTTGAAAAGTAGCATTTATCCTTCTCCCATTTGAGTCTTCCATTGGCTATCAGGTTAATCCAATCATCGTCTCGCGTAGTTAACTTATAGATATGATCAACATCATCATCTGCGCGCACCAGCTCTATATATCTTTCACCTTTTGCAGGATCTAAGGGGACCACGACTTCGGTTCCATTATTCTAAAATACCATACTTCTGCGCTTAATATATATAATTCCCCCCATGTCTATAGACCAATATAAACCCAACAACACAGGATAGGGGTCAGTATCATCCACAATCTGTATAACTTCAAAGTCTATGAGCACCCTCACTCCTTCGATATCCACTATGACCTGCAAGAGCCTTCCTAATGGGATAATATTTTGCTTATTTTCCATGCACAACTAGATCGTGGACTATTCCAACTTAGGTTCTTCCATTCGTTGCCAAGTATAATTTGGTAAAACATTTGCATCATATCCTAGATCTATAATGACCTCATCCATCTCATATGCACCAATCTGAGTAGTCAAGCGCATCTCCTATCTAGTTCTCCTTGTATTCTTATAGATATTATTAACAGCCTTTTGCTCCATCCGGGGTTGTTCTTTCTCTATGTAGTTTTCTATCAATGCTTGGAGGTTCTCGAATGCCTTCTTATTGCACAACAATTTTATACAAGCTTGTAGGAAGGGCTTTATCTCTTCATCTACCCCGACTACGTCCATAGATTTACTTAATGTTGAGGCGCTTGCTTCTGTGAACCCCTTTTTTGCTTCTACAAAAGTTTTTTTTCTCTCTATAATTTGAACTCATCCTTCTTTTCAGTTTCTTTTCAGATCCAAATATCAACATCCGATTTTTCCCCTTTGTCTCCATTAGCGGCTACACCACTCCTAGTGACAACATTCACACTTGATTCTTCTTCACACAGCTCAGCTCTTACCATCTGAATGTTTTGAGTAGGAGTATGTATTTTATTTTCCTGCATATTTCCAATCAAAATAGGGTAGTCTTCAACAACATGATCAAATTGTCTATAGTACCTACAATATTGTCGTGCTGGATTTGGACAATCACGCGCATAATGGCCTACGTCTTTATAATTGTAGTAGATGAGCTGCCCACTTCCTCGACCATCTCATCCTCCTCTTCCTCGTCCTCTAGTTTGGAATCCACAATGCCCAGACAAGGATGTTGGTGAGGTTTGTTCAGCATGCATTCCATATCGGTTAGCCCGGTCAATCATCAAATCGAAGTTGTGACAGTGTTGCTCGTCATGTCCCACTGATGAGAAAAATTTGCAACAAGGTTGTTGAAGCTCAGGGATATTTACCAATCCTTGAGCAGAAGTTTGTCGTATGCATACCCCTATCTTGACAAATTTCACACCACAATGTAGGAGTTCCACTTGGTCTAGTCGTGCTCTTCAATGAGCTTGGTCCTCTAGCCTACAGATAGTCATTAAATACAGGGAATTGATCCTTGTGATGCCTGACAAATTTGCATCATATACACCATATATCTTCACATTCCTCATTTCCCTTATCCTTTCGTAGACTATGTATTTCTAAGTGCATTGCCTCCAACTATTTTCCGATCTACTGGGTCCTGATCTGCGCAGATGGTACCAATGAAGCTTCTATCTTCATTGCAATATCTACAGCTTTGACTTGCATGGAAATCTTCTATTGACATAAGGGATGGCGCAGATGCAGTAGCAGCATGGCAATAAACCACTCTTTCTGTTGGGTGTCATCAAAAGTAAATCCCCTGTTACACAATAATTTGTCACCATGCTCATTTTCCCGTCCCTTATCCCGAAATTCCCCATGATGAATCCTATGCAATGTTTCAATCATCAAGAAATATGATAACATATCCTCTTGAATATCCAAAGAAGACTTCCTTGAAATATTACTGAAAAACTTGGTCAAATTCCTAGTTTCCTGGGTCAACGCTCTTCCTGGTGCCATGACCACGCTGATGTCCTTTTCCTAGTTCTAGTCCAGCACTATCAGCACCCTAATTTCTTGGAAAACTACATTGATCCCCTTTCTGGCAGTGCTTCCTCAAATGGAGGAGAAGCTTCGACCTTTAGAAGCTCAAGAGCGACGAGTTGGTTATTGAACAGAGATGATAAGGTCAAGATCTCTCATTTTAGAGCCTTTATCTCATCCATGGGGGATCATCCCTTAGAAATTGGGCCTTCATCCTCCTTTCATGGGCTCACAACCTCCTTCTCCTTGCTATAAATTCACATCCCTAATTCCCCCAAGTTTAAATCTTGGTTGATCATTGTCAGACTTGCCAGAACTCTCATCCCTTTGCATGCTAGCATCGTGATTAAGCCTAAGTGCACGGGAGAAGGAATTCTTTTGAGTTGGGTGAAGTACTCATATTTTCACCTAAGGATGCCTCCAACATCAAGGCCTGGTTGTAAGCTCTCCTTTTGTAATTTATCAATAGTAACATCTGATGCTTTCTTTCTATACTTGTCCACATGATTATGAAAATATTTTGATACTCCTTGATCTGCTAGGTAGCTATTGTTTACGTTTATTATATATTGTATCATGTCTTTTGTTGTATCTTGATCATCCATAGGTATTCACACACCATTAGTAGCAGAAAGCGGGCCTAAAAGGAATATCATGGATCGAGGTCACCATCAATGGATCCAACGATAGCGATTGGAAAAAGGTACATATGTCTCTTTCCTCATTGGATTGTAAGCATTAGTTAAGAAAGCTTATGTTATAAAGAATATCGTGTTGCTATACCCACTCTAGGGGTAGAGAGCTCGCCTCTGTCCACAGAGGGGATTTATCTTACAAAACTGGAGACTCCAATAGGGAGATTTAGCCTTTTAATTCCTCCTTCCTCGAACTGACCTTGGATCAGTTTCACCAATTTTTGAAATTTAAATCTGCTTAGGCCTATGTCAGCTTGTGTAAGGATTGTTAGTCACTTCACTATGTCAGGCCTAGTGTTTGTGTGAGACCCTTTTATTTTTTCCTTGTTTTTAGCGACCAGCACCCTTTCTGTCTTCACAGTAGCAATGGCAGCGCTGTTCTATATAGTACAACTGCGTTGATTGGCCTTCCAGCACCCTTCTGCTTAGCACAGAAGCATTGATCTCAGCCTTGGGAAAATTTTAGTTTCCCCTCTAATTTTCCAATGTGTCCTAGCCCTTGAAAGAGTCTATGAGATCTCAGTGATATCCTTGATGTGTGTTTGACTTACGTATCTTCACTGAGCGAGTATGTTTCATCTCTTTGAGTTGTTGTAATTTTGTGAAATTTTTGCCATTTCAAACATCCTTTCTCACGTTTTTCTTGTCTTGTTTCAAAGATAGTTGGTGTATGCTTTGTTCATCCCTGCATTTCTGACTTTTTCCCTTCGGTTTAGTGCCAAGCACAATATTTCCGTTTTTTTGGCACACAAGTCTAGAAGAGTGTGTTTTTTCTAAGTTCAAAAGAAATTGGAAGTGATTTTATTTTTCGTTTTTTTATTTAGATTATCTTTGTCGTTTTAAGGAGAGTGAAAATAATTTCATTAGTGCATTCTTTAAAGCGATTTTTGTTTGGTTCTATTTAAATAAAAGTAAAGGGATTTTACATTTGTTCTTCCATTCATTTTTTTTATTTTGATTACATTTCAAAGTGAAAAACAAAAAAAATTGTTTCTTGCATCTTACTGAAAGGAAAGGCATTTTCATTTTCAATAAGTTGCATTTGTTGGGAAAGTGAATTCAATTGGAAAATAATTGCATTTCTGTAACTCTGAACTAGTTTGGGGGGCATTTTTGTTGTTGCATTGAGTGCATTCTTTCTTGTCTCTCTTCCCTAAATAGTTTAGTATTCAACGAAATTGAAAGCTTCTTTCTTGCATTTAGTCTGCACCATAAGGATTCAAGTGAAATTCATTCTGAGCCTTGAAACTGAAACTTTAATCAAGATAAACTTAGCATGAACCCAATTTACCTTAAGGAGCATTGGAATTATGAGAATATTTAGTGGTTTAGGCTAGAGACGTGTTCCAGCGTCGTTAAACATAGGAGTTGTCGCTAACGGTCTGTGTTACAACCCGGGGGTGATATTTCGTCCCTCGTATGGAAGTATATTGATTTATGATAAGTATATTTGGGGCACTCTCATCGAATGGTTACGCATTAGACAACATTGATACAGACTAGAATCCCACGTACCGTCGCGTATATTTGGGGAGACAGCACTAGGTTGCAAGCTTTCCATAGGTAACCGAGTCAGCCACCTTCTAGACGTGATACATCAAACACATCATTTAGGGAGATTGGTTGTCGTACGTTAAGTCCCTGGTCGTTTTTCTTTCATTTTATCACCAAGGTGTATGTTGAATTTCACGGATACTTGGTAACCCTTTATGCCTAACACACCCTTTTTTATTTTATTTTTGTTAATTCTAAAAGTAACTGCCAACGAAAGCATCTCACCCATGCAATTCTCTAGCTTTTTATTGTTTGGTAAGTTATGATTTTGTTCACCTATCTCATTTTTTATCTTCTTTTGGAAGGTAATCATGGTTGAATCATCGAATTCTCCCACTCCCTCCCCTGACGGATCTCAAGAACCTCCTCTTGAGGTCCCTCGTTTTTTGGTTGGATGCCTCGAAGCACAAGGTGAAGAGATTCGAATTGTCATCAGTGTTCAACTCATATCATCTCAAGCACCTCCTAACGATTCTCCTTAGACAACATCAAAAGAATCTAAGCCGGAAAGCCCCAAATGAATTGCATAGTTCTCGGCCTTTCCTTCCAATCCGCTCTTTGATCCGATTGCAGTCTCCCCTAAGCAACATTACATCACTTTTTATCAACCTGGAATCCCTTTTCGTGCTTCTCTGGTAGCATCTCTCTCTATCGTCCATCAGTTGTTTCCTGACGAAATGGCATGTAATGATGATGATATTCCATTCGTGAGTGCTCCTCAAAGCACTCTTCAGGAGACCTCTGGCTCTTATATCTTAGAAGCCTCTTCGTCGGTTTTTCCCTCCAAGGGAAGGTTGTTAGGATCCGCACCTCACGATTCGAGTAGTGGAACTAAAATATTGTCAAGTTATGTTGCGGCTATGCTCTTGCATAGTTATACCTCTTTGGGAAACCTTATTTATGGAGCTTCCGATGGTACACCCTTCTTTCCAGATCTCATTTGGTCAATAAGTATTCCTCCATCTTCTCGCCCATTCCTTTCAAATGTGGCCACGGTGTCTCAACCTATTGTTCGACTGACGATCATCATTGGTAAAATGACCATGTCATTCAGATTCTCTGTCCCCTATTTGCCATCTACGATTAATGTGGTCCCACCATTGAGTGGGCATTCCACGGTTTCTTCCATCCCCGGGGGTAGTCTAACCCTCTCTATGTACATCCCCTTTTGGGTAGGGGGAAGCCAAGTTTTGGGTCTATTCCTGGGGCGAGTCAGCCTCATGTTCAATATTCTCAGGTTTAGCAGCCTTTTCTGCTGCTGAATGTAGCATATTCGTATGTTCAACAACCTAACATTCCTTAAGTTCAAAGGTTGAACATACAACATTAGCAGTATGTCCAACAACCCCAGCCTTTGGTGAGTGTTGTTGTGACTAATCCTCAGTTTGATTCTTACACCCAAGCTGGTCTGAATCTCCTTCTGGGTCAATCTGGTCCTTTCCCTCATCAATCTGGTACTCAGTACCAGCCATTTCCTCAAGGTTAGTACCAGTAACCCCAGTCTGCGACTCAACCCGGTGCTTCATATCAGTAAATTCCTCAGTACCAGTAGGCTCAGCCAGGACCTCAGGCTGGACCCTATGTTCAGCAAGGACCACAGGCTGGACCTCATGTTTAGCAGGGACCACAGGTTGGATCCTAAGTTCAGCAGGGACAACAAATTGGACCTCATGTTCAACAGGGACCTTATCCTAGACCCCATATCCAGGAAGTTCCACAGCCTAAGTTCCCGCAGGGGTCCTATAAACAACCCCAGCCAGGTCCCTATTAGAAATATTTGTAGAAAGGTCCTTACCATCCATGGGGAAATATGCATATCTGGTTTAGAATCTACCCTATTGGGGGAAGAATCCTTATCAATCAAGTTGGAACCCCCGACCTTTCTCACCTCGTCATCTGCCATTATCGTTATTAGCTACGTTGGAATTGTCAGATGTGTGAAAGCTCACAAATGACCCCATCCAGCATCAACTTCATTGGCCACCGATTCCAACTAATATTACAGGAGATTGTCTGAAGTTTGAAGGAAAATCTGGGGAAGACCCCAAAACCCATGTTATGACATACCACTTGTGGTTTTTCTCTAATTCTTGGGTTGACGATTCTATTCATCTTCATCTTTTCCAGTGCAATTTAACCAGTTCTGCGGCCAAATGGTACTTTGAGCTCCTTTGAGGAATTTTATTCAATTTCAATTCATTGGCTATGGCCTTCCTCACTCACTTCCAGCTACGTGTTCGGTATGAAACCATCACCCATATTCTCACCTTGTTGAAGTAGTCAACTGCCACACATATCTCATATCACATCCATGAATGGCAGCGTCGTCGTTGCCTCATCAAATTTGAGATCCTTGATTAGTTGTTGGTTGAATGGTTCACAAAATCATTCGTTCCCAAGATTGCAAAAGATCTTTCAATGGGAGGGTGTTTCATGGAAGAGGAGTTCATCGCTAGAGCTCAATACCTCAACTTGGTTTATTCCTAGTCTAGGACTCTATATGAGTTAATACCAGATGCACCACATCCTTCGACTAATCCTGCATCATCTTAATCTCCTGTTATGCCTCTGGTGGATGGCGTTATTGAGACAGTGGCCCATAATAATAGTAGTGTGCCTAAGACTTCTGCAAAGTCTAAATCCATTGTTATCACTACGTCCCCTACTCCTTCCCATAACCAGAATAATCTTGGTAAAACCTTAGAGGTAAATGTTGTTTAGTCTACCACAACAGATAAATCCTCAAAGGGTAATAAAAAGGGTAAATGAAAGTCTAAACATGAAAACCCTAAACAGGTTTCAAAGAAGTCATATGTTGGTGATTCTTCAATGCATAAGCCTAAATATCCTTGTTTAATATTTGATGATGATCATTACACCAAGGATTGTCCTCAGAGTGCCGAAGTTGCCCATGTTCTGAAGGGAACACCGGGGATTCTGACCATTTTGAAAGAACTGTTCCCTTCCCAGCAGACGCAAATGGTAGATCAAGCTCAATCATCTAGAAGCTCTGAGGTGTTCATGGCTGGAACACAATCCGTTGTCATCACCACAAGAATGAAATAATTATCCCAATCCATCCAAGGCTCTTGTGGAACCAGAAGTTACAGATCACCCTTCCTCTTCCACACCTCCTACCTATGGTCCTCTTCAGATCCAGAGACTGAGTAGTGACTACATCATCCGACCACCCCCAAAATTTGTTCTTCGGAAATCGTCGTACAATCTAAATGTGAGAGCAACACAACAATACAATATTATAGAAGATCTAGCTCAAGTGCCTTCGGGGATGTTGGCTTTGGTGTTCCTTTAGTCGTTCCCATCACAACAGAAGGCACTACTCTCTGCCATTGGAGGGATTGATCCTTCATATTCTACTCTTATTTTTTTCGATCTCAAGAATTTCGTTCCTCACTTCCCATCTCAGGTAGATTTTCTTGTTCAAGTTACCATTATGGGAAAGACTATTCATCGGACTATCGTTGATGAAGGCGTTTTGACCTGCATCATGTATGTCACATGATGGAAATACATCAGCTCTCCCCCGTTGATTCAGTCCCCGAATACCTTAGAATCTTTCGATGGTCGAGGTTCTCGGTCGTACAGTATTCTCAAGGCATTTCCCATCTTGTTGGAGGGGAAAACGATAACCATGGAAGTTGAGGTGGTACTATAATATCCTTATTGGACGTAGTTGGACAAACACTATGGTTTGTGTAGTCTCCACCCTCTTTCGCCTCCTTTATTTCCCTCATCAAGGGAAGATAGTGATTGTGGATCAGTTAGCATTCTTCCCCTCTGAGTCTTCAGCAGGTAACGTTGTGTATGTTGGGAAGGGCGCTATGCCTTATGATAACATTAAGATGGGTTTGTTCAAAGACTTGTCTCTTATGGGAGCTTTTTTGCTTCTGCCTCTGAATGTCACCTCCTTCAATATGATTTTTTCTGGTCACGATCCATGGATTGTTCCCAATCCCTACCAAATCGAGAGTTTTGGTGATGCTATGCCTCTTAGCCCGGCAGAGAAAACGTATCAAGATATTCTCACGGCTTCCGAGGCTGCATCTAAAACCAATACTCATTTGGTTTCTTCCCTAGACACTTATGCACAGTCTCCCTGGTTTGGTTCTTAGGACTCTGATGATCCCTTGAATAAGATTTTAACCACTGATGAGAGTATCATGGAGGTATTGTCTTTGAAGAAACTTTGTGGGATGATGGACATCATCTTTCCTCATTTATCCCAATTCAGGGTGACATCTCTGCCTGTCTAGGATCCCACGCTTCACCGGTACTGATTGACCCACTTCAAAATCCAACTTTGATTCATGAAGTTTTTTCCGAAGGGAACATGGGAAATATCACTCCGACCATTCTGATCGACATCTCTATTAAACCAGGGATTGTCGATAATGTGCATATCGGTGCATCTTGTTCTCCTGATGAGATCAATATCTATAAGGAAATTTTTTAGGAGTTATGTGATGTCTTCACATGGTCATATGAAGAAATTCCTGGCATTTATCCAAGTATCGTGGTGCACTAAATTCCCACCTATCCAAATTCGAAACCCGTTCGCCAACAGCTTCGTCTTGTGCACTCGAGAAAGTTTTCCACTATAAAGGGTGAAGTTGAAAATCTTCTTAAAGTTGATTTTATCTAACCCATACACTTGAGAGATTGGGTCTTGAATATTGTTCCTGTCAATCAGAAGCAAGAGACCATTCAAGTCTGCATTGTTTACCGTGATATCAATCAAGCTTGCCCTAAGGACAATTAACCCACTCTTTTTATCGATAATATCATTGATGAATGTGTCGAGAGTGAGATATTTTCCTTTATGGACGGTTTCTATGGCTATAACCAGATTAAAATTTGTCCAGCTGATCAACACAAAATCATTGTTATCTTTCCATGGGGGAATTCCGCCTATAAGAAGTTCCCTTTCGACCTGAAGAATTCTGGAGCAACCTTCCAGTGAGCTATGTCTTATACATTTCATGACATCACGCACATATTTTAGCCATACCTTGAAGACCTTCTTACTCATTCTGCAAAACGTTGAGATCACCCAGAACACCTTAGAGCTATATTCCTATGCAATCGACACTATAATATGAGGTTGAATCCTCATAAGCGTGTCTTCTATGTTAAATGCAGCCAGCACCTAGGTTTCGTGGTGTCCAAAGAAGGCATCCACATCGATCCTTTGAAAGTCGAGGCATTCATCAATTTTCCTCCTCCCTCTTCTATCCATCAACTTCGGATTTTGCAGGGAAATTCTAATTTCCTCCATCATTTCATAATGAATTACGCTGAGCTTTCCAAAGGCTTTACGCGCTTATTGGAAAAGGGAATCTTGTTCTTATGGGATGAAATTTCTCAAAGCTCTTTCGATGTAGTGAAATGAGCCCTCATCACTACTCCACTGTTGCATCCTCCCAATTATCACCGTGACTACTGCCTGTGTTTAGCTACCGCTGACAACACTATTGGCATGGTTTTGGTTCAGGACGATGATGATGGTCAGGAACATGTTGTGTACTACTTTAGCCATAATCTCTTCGATACCGAGACCCATTATGCTCATGTAGAGAAACTTGCATTGTTTTTTGTTCATGTTGTTCAATGTTTCCGTCACTACATTATCTTGTGCAAAACCTTAGTGATTTCTTATTGCAACCCCATGACTTACATTCTCACACATTAGTTACTTGGGGGCAAGTAATAAAAATGGAATGGTTATCCTTCAAGGGTTTAACTTAGAATTCACTGCTGCTAGGTCAAATAAATCCCTAGTCTTTGTTGAGTTAATCTGTGATCTTCCAACCATGGATGATCCCACTCCTCTCGATGAGTCCATCCCCGATGAAACTCTCTTTCTCATTAGTACTCTTGATCCATGGTATGGAGATATCATTATATATCTCCAGACCTATACTTATCAGCCAGAGCTATCGTACTCTGAGCGAAGATGAATTCGCTACTAGTCCCAACCACATCGCATCATTGGGGACACCCTATATCACACTTCTATTGACTATGTCCTTCACTATTGTTTGACTCTCGAGGAAGCTGAGAAAGCTCTCAATGACTGCCACTCTGGGGCTTGTGGTGGTCACATGTCTAATTATGCTACTGCTCAAAATATCCTTCATGCAGGTTCTTTTTGGCTATTTATTTTTAAAGACTGCATTATCGCAATATGAAAATTCCATGATTACCATATTTACTCTCGAAAAGAGCACACCTCACCCTCACCCTTGCACCCAATTGTGAACATCGGACCTTTTGTGAAATGGGGCATTAATTTTATGACCTGTAACTCTCACTTGGCTGGAGGGAATGGATATTTAATCGTTTTCGTTGATTGTTTTACTAAATGGGCCAAGGCGATGCCTACATATGATAATGAAGGTCTCACTGTAGCGCAATTATTATTAAATCTTGTCATAGCTCGGTTTGGTGTCTCGAAATTTATTTTCACTGATCATGGCACCCATTTTCGTAATCATATGATGAAAAATCTCTCTACTTAGTTGGGGTTAAGACACAATAACACCACCCCTTACTATCCACAGGCCAATGGCCAAGTTGAAGTTGTCAACAAAGTCTTGGTTACCATGCTTCAATGCACCATTGGGAAGCACAAGTGAGACCAGCACCGCATGCTTTTTTTTGCTCTGTGGGCATACCAAAACTCCACTAAGACTACCACTAGATTCACACCATTCCAATTGGTATACGGTCTAGAGGCCACACTCTCGATCGAGTGTGAGATTCCTTCCCTGAAGCTGGCTATCAAACTCCTTCCTGGTACTTTGCCGGAAGAGGAACGTCTGTTGTACCTCAAGCATCTCGACGAGACCAGAAGGCTTGCTGCTTTAGTTCTTGAAGCACAGAAATGACGATTTAAGGTTCAATATGACAAATCTGTCAGACCTCACGTTTTCTCTTAAGGTGACTTGGTTCTGCTTTATGACAAAGCCCATGATAAGTTGGGAGTTGGAAATCTCGAGCCAATGTGGCATGGGCCCTATATCATTCAACGTGTTTTGGAGTGTGGAGCCTATGAAATAGATGATTATGAAGGAAACCCTTTGGTTAAGACCCGAAACGGGCTCTACGTGAAAAAATATTATGCTTAATCTTAAGTGTGATAATTTGTGCATTAGTGTGTTATTCATTAGTGTGCTTTGAGTTTATTTTTGGTGTGATTGTTTTCCTTTCAGAAATGTTTCCTCTACTTACATTGTCTTCCACTTGGTTTGCAGATGTCTTTGGATCACTACATTGGTTTTGCTAATGGAGCTTGTCGTAGCACATGAAACCTATCTTCCGTAGCATGGGCACTCTTTTCACCTAATGGTGAGTTGATTGATTTACAAGGCATTTGTTTGGGTCTAAAAACTAAAATATTGTAAAGTATAGTGCGGTGATCGAACTTTTATCGGATGACCTTTATCTTGGGATTAGATATTTGGTTCTTAAGTTGTACTCATAACTCATTATGTTACAATTGAATGGGTGTTATTATGTGCACAATCCTAAAATTTTGCATATGTATTTACGTGTCAGATTATTGGAAAGGAATTTTGATTTTATCACATATCAACACATTCCAAGGCATTTAAATACATTAATAGATTCATTATCAAACCATGTATTAGATAGACATTTGCGCAATATGTAAATCAATACATCATTATAATACACAAGTAGCCATATAAACATGCATGTGTGTGTGTGTGTGTGTGTGTGTGTGTGTGTGTGTGTGTGTATATACACCAATATGTAAGTGTGTTACATCAAAAAGCTCAAAAATGTGTGTTTTGTTACAAAAATGGCTCTTCGAGCCTACATCAGTGAAAAATGTATAAATAGGGTTGCTATTCGTCCACATGGTGCTCATGGTAGCAGGTGACTGCTCGGATTACTTTCTAGAGTAATCGAACCAATCTACCTAGAACTCCGATAGTGTGTCTCTGAAAGCACAGTGGAATCTCATTGAATGTAGCATACTCTATAATTCCTCGCATGAGGCCAACAAGGTTCCACTCCAGCTCAGCTAATGTGCCTACTCCCTCCTCATAAGAAGCATCCTTTGCTAGACAGGCTCCCTCCATGCAATCGGTGACATGTTGGGAGGTCTCTCAGGACCCATATCTGTAAACAAATCATAATTTTACGTGTCAGAACATAGTAAAAAAAAAAAATCTAAAAAGTAAAAAATGTTTTAAAAAAAAATTTACCTGCATCAGTCCACTGTGTGCCTGGTGGAATCAAAATATCTGAATCTCCTTGAAATTCGATGTTGGCATATGCGTAGTCCTCAACTATGATAAGTTGACACCGCAGCCAACTGAAGAAGGTTGTGGGAAATGCATCTATTTCCCCCCTCCCTGTCGGGGCATTATGTCGCACTATCTCATCAGCCTCGAGTCCCTCGGGGCTGGATCATGGATCTCTAGCCACTAATAATGGTATAGGGGTACTCTCTCCAGAAATAAGGTCACCAAAATTTACCCACACCCAAACTATTTTAGTCTCCATGTCTTGCACTTGGTGAGTTGGCTCTTCATCTTAGCCAACAATCACTCACACCAATTGAACATCGTCAGATCCAAGCAGTCCACCACATATTGGAACTAAGATATCGTTGCCTCATGCAATTCTTAGGCTCCTGCCACTCTCTTGATACAATGCAGTATCATGCGCAGGGGAAGCACTCTAATGGAATATATGTCTACCTTCCCACTCTATGTCTTTTGTGCCCTGGGACAGTATCTCTGGATGAGCATGCTTGTGCTCTCACCCCTTACGCGAGCACTAGAGAGTTGTATCCTCTCCCCTCTCCTAGATAGTCCAATGATAAAATATATGTCCATCACATCTAGCTCTAACTCTCGATCCCCGATGATGAACAATTGTCGGTCCATGTCCCAGACACTGATTAGATACCGGAGAAGCTCCAGTTGAGCTCTTAGATCGGATGTTTGGAAGGATTTCAATAATCTGCAATTGCACAAAACATTGATGCAATCTTGTTCTTGCAAGACTTGGTGCTATTCCACCTCATGGGCTCGTTCTTTCCATTCGACCAACATCTTCGCTGAAAGCACTTGCAAAACATGTCCAATTGGTTTTTTAGGAGCATTCATGGAAGAATTTTTAGAAACTAACGGTGGAGTTGGGTGATTTTATCATTTTAAAATCATTCTTGTGGCCAGTACATATGTTCGAAATAATTTGGCGCTAGTGGCGCACTACCCTAACGAGCTAAGCGCGACCAATGCAACCCTGATAACTCGAAATCACGTTGGTCGCAGGTGATTTTAAATTTTGAAACCCTCCCTTAAAACTCCCTAATTATAAAAACCAAATGCCAAATGAATATAATTAAATTAAAAAGGAGGTATAGAGCTCTTACCTGGCGCTAACAGATCGACGAATGGTGTCCCAGATCAGCCACACCATTAATTTGAAATTCGGAGGGAAAGTGGACAAAATGCTCTTCTCAAAATGGAAAGGCAAAAATGATTTTGTTTTTGGGTCTATTTATATATTTTTGAAAAAAATTCGCCAATATTTTATTATTTTTCCTCAATATCTATGATGTTTGTTGTTTATGTGCAGTAGAAATTCTGACACTTTAGTTCCGACACTTTTGACCCAATGTCAGAAATTTCCCCAAATTTTATCAATTTTTCAAATCCCTCCCACAACTGTCGCTATACTGACGTTTGGAGACAAGTGTCGGTATTGCAACACCTAGAGGTAAGTGTCGGTCTTGCGAAGTTTGGATAAAAGCATTAGAATTGCAACAAATTGGATGAAAGTGTCGGTCTTGCGACACATAGAGTTGAGTGTCGCTATTGCGATGTTTGGAGCAAAGCGTAGGAATTGCGACGGATCGGGCGAAAGTGTCGATCTTGCGACGGATTGGTAGAAAGTGTCGCTATTGCGACATTTGGATAAGGCGTTGGTCTTGCGAAACTTAGAGCTCAGTGTCGCTATTGCGACATTTTGATAAGGCGTTTGGTATGGTGTCGGTATTCCGACGCTTGGATAAAAATATTTTAAAAAAAAATCCGCCAAATGTACTAGTTTGAATGTATATCCTCTGCCTTGAGTCAATTTTGCATTTAGAGAAGAATTGTAAGTTCCATATAACATATTTATTCTTGCAAGTCTTAGATCATTCTCATTCATTTTGGAAGAAGTACGCACTTTATGTAGATGATAACTTTCACACTACCTCCTTTTCTTTACTTATTTTAGTGTTTGTATTATTTAGAAGTCAAGAAGACTAGTTTCATTTTTCCATTCTTATTGAAGTCCCCAAAATATCCATCCTCATCATTATTTTGTAGTGAAACATGCACAAAACCAAATATTTTTTTGTAACATAGATGCATACAATTTTTTAGATAACAAGAACAAGTGTCGGTATTGCGACAGTTAGAACAAGTGTCGGTATTGCGACAGTTAGAACAAGTGTCGGTATTGCAACAGTTGTGTCAAGTGTCGGTATTGCGACGTTTAGGAGGCAAGTGTTATTAGTGTTTAGGAACAATATTATGGTTTAGCGTTTGGGAGTTATTTTTGGTGATCGGGTCTTGTCCTGTGAGGTCTCCCAACGAAACACATTCGTACGGGCCATTTTCTTTGAGGAGGCCCGTATCAGTTTTGCTAAGTTGTGACCGCCCGGGTGCCTTGTACACATTCAGGTGGCCTGTTTGTCGTTTTCTCCCTTGTTGCATTGTTTGGTCAGGCACACCGTGTCGCACCGTGTGAGGTCACCCGATCGGGCGCGTTCGGGTTGGGTCATTTCGTTCGAGGGCGCCTGTATCAGTTTTTCTAAGTTATGACTGTCCAGGTGCCTTGTGCACGATCGGGCAGCCTGTTTTATGTTTTCTCCCTTGTGGCATCGTTCAGTCAGGCGCGCTATGTTGCGCCGTCTGAGGTCACCCGACCGGGCGAGTTCGGGTCGGGCCGTTTCGTTCAAGGGCACCTGTATCAGTTTTTCTAAGTTGTGACCGCCCGAGTGCCTTGTGCACGTTCGGGCGGCCCGTTTGCCATTTTCTCCCTTGTGGCATCGTTTGTTCGGATGCATCGTGTTGCGCTGTGTGACCGAGCGTGTTCAAGTCGGGTCGTTTCATTCAAGGGCGCCCGTATTAGTTTTTCTAAGTTGTGACCGCCTAGGTGCCTTGTGCACATTCGGGCGGCCCGTGTTCCATTTTCTCCCTTGTGGCATCGTTCGGTCGGACCCGCAATGTTGCGTCGTGTGAGGTCACCTGACTGGGCGCATTCGGGTCGGGTCGTTTCATTCGAGGGCACCCGTATCAGTTTTGCAAAGTTGTGACCGCCCAGGTGCCTTGTGCACGTTTGGGCGGCCCGTTTGTCATTTATTCCCCTGTGGCATCGTTCGATCGTGCACGTTGTGTCACGTCGTGTGAGGGCGCCCGACCAAGCACATTCGAGTCAAGTCGTTTCGTTCGAGGGCGCCCGTATCAGTTTTGCTAAGTTGTGACAGCCCAGGTGCCTTGTGCATGTTCGGGCAGTCCGTTTGTCATTTTCTCCCTTGTGGCATCGTTTGGTCAGGCACGCCGTGTCACACCGTGTGAGGTCGTCCGACCAGGTGCGTTCGGGTTGGGTCGTTTCGTTCGAGGCTGCCCGTATTGTTTTTGCTAAGTTGTGACCGCCCAGATGCCTTGTGCACGTTCAGATGGCCTATTTTCTATTTTCTCCCTTGTGGCATCGTTCAGTCGGGCGCATCGTGTCTCGCCATGTGAGGTCGCCCAACCGAGCGCGTTCGAGTTGGGTCATTTCGTTAGAGGGTGCCCGTATCGGTTTTGCTAATTTGTGACCGCCCAGGTGCCTTGTGCATGTTCGGGTGGCCCGTTTGTCATTTTCTCCCTTATGGCATCGTTCGTTCAGGTGCACCGTGTGTCTGGTCGCCCAACCGAGTGCATTCAGGTTGGGTCGTTTTGTTCGAGGGCTCCCGTATCAGTTTTGCTAATTTGTGACCGCCCGGGTGCCTTGTGCACGTTCAGGCAGCCCGTTTTCCATTTTCTCCCCTATACTGGTATCATTCTCCGTGTCGCGCCGTGTGAGGTCGCCTGACCAGGTGCATTCAGGCCCGCGTTGTTTCGTTCGAGGGTGCCCGTATCAATTTTGGTAAGTTTTGAATGCCATGGTGTCTTGTGCACGTTTGGGCGGCCCGTTTGCCATTTGTTCCCTTGTGGCATCGTTCGGTCAAGCGCGCCGTGTGAGGGCGCCCGACCAAGCGCATTCGGGTCGGGCCGTTTCGTTCGAGGGTGCTTGTATCAGTTTTGCTAAGTTGTGACGGCCCGGGTGCCTTGTGCACATTCAGGCGGCCTGTTTGTCATTTTCTCCCTTGTGGCATCGTTCGTTTGGGCACGCCGTGTTGTGCCTTGTGAGGTCGCCCGACCGAGCGCGTTCGAGTTGAGTCATTTCATTCGAGGGTACCCGTATTAGTTTTGCTAAATTGTGACCACTCGGATGCTTTGTGCACGTTCGGGCGGCCCGTTTGCCGTTTTCTCCCTTATGGCATTGTTCGGTCAGGCGCACTGTGTCGCACCATGTGAGCTCGTCCGACCGGGCGCGTTCGGGTCGGGTCATTTTGTTCGAGGGTGCCCATATCAGTTTTGCTAAGTTGTGACCGCCCGGGTGCCTTGTGCATTCAGGTGGCCTGTTTTCCATTTTCTCCCTTGTGGCATCGTTCGATCGAGCTCGTTGTGTTGCGCCGTGTGAGGTCGCCCGACCGGGTGCGTTCGGGTCGGGTTGTTTCGTTCGAGGGCACCCGTATTAGTTTTTCTAAGTTGTGATCGCCAGCCGGGTGCCTTATGCACGTTCGGGCAGCCCGTTCACCATTTTCTCCCTTGTGGCATTGTTCGGTTGGGCACGTCGTGTTGCGCCATGTGAGGTCGCCCGATCGGGCACGTTTGGGTCAGGTCGTTTCATTCGAGGGCACCCGTATCATTTTTTCTAAGTTGTGACCACCTAGGTGCCTTGTACTACACGTTTGGGTGGCCCGTTCATGGTTTTCTCCCTTGTGGCATCGTTCGTTCGGGCGCGTCGTGTTGTGCCGTGTGAGGTCGCCCGACCGGGCGCGTTTTGGTCGGGCAGTTTCGTTCGAGGGCACTCATATCAATTTTGCTAAGTTTTGACCGCCCAGGTGCCTTGTCCATTTTTGGGTGGCCCGTTTTCTGTTTTCTCCATTGTGGCATCATTTGTTCGGGCGTGTTGTGTTGCGCCATGTGAGGTCGCCCAACCGGGCGCATTCGGGTCGGTTCGTTTTATTCGAGGGCGCCCGTATCAGTTTTGCTAAGTTGTGACCACCCGGGTGCCTTGTGCACGTTCGGGTGGCCCATTTTCTATTTGCTCCCTTGTGGCATCGTTCGGTCAGGCGCGCCGTGTCAAGCCATGTGAGGTCGCCCGACTGGGCGTGTCCGCGTCGGGTCATTTCGTTCGAGGGCACCCGTATTAGTTTTTCAAAGTTTTAGACCGTCGTCTGGGTGCCTTGTGCAAATTCAGGCGGACCATTTTCCATTTTCTCCCTTGTGGCATCGTTCGGTTGGGTGCACCATGTCGCGTCGTGTGAGGTCACCCGACTGGGTGCGTTCGGGTCAGGTCGTTTCGTTTGAGGGCACTCGTATCAGTTTTTCTAAGTTGTGACTACCGTAGGGGTGCCTTGTGCACGTTTGGGCGGCCCATTTTATGTTTTCTCCCTTGTGGCATCGTTCAATCGAGCGCGTCGTGTCGTGTCGTGTGAGGTCGCCCGACTGGGCGCGTTCGGGTCGGATCGTTTCGTTCAAGGGCGCCTGTATCAGATTTTCTAAGTTGTGACTGCCCGGATGCCTTATGCACATTCAGGTAGTTCGTTTATCATTTTCTCCCTTGTGGCATCGTTCGTTCAGGTGCGTCGTGTTGTGCCGTGTGAGGTCGCCCAACCGGGCACGTTCGGGTCGGGACATTTTGTTCGATGGTGCCCGTATCATTTTTGCTAAGTTGTGACCGTCGGGGTACCTTGTGCACGTTCAGGTGGCCCATTTGTCGTTCTCTCCCTTGTGGCATCGTTCACTCGGGCACGCTGTGTCGTGCCATGTGAGGTCGCCCGACCGAGCGCGTTTGCGTCGGGATGTTTCGTTCGAGGGCTCCCGTATCATTTTTTCTAAGTTGTGACCGCCCGGGTGCCTTGTGCACATTCAGGCAGCCTGTGTTCCATTTTCTCCCCTATACTGGTATCGTTCGCCATGTGAGGTCGCCCGACCAGGCACATTCACGCCGGGCCGTTTCGTTCGAGGGCACTCGTATCAGTTTTGGTAAGTTGTGACCGCCCGGGTGTCTTGTGCACATTTGGGTGGCCCGTTTTCCATTTGTTCCCTTGTGGCATCGTTCAGTCAGGTGCGCCGTGTCGCACCGTGTGAGGGCGCCTGACCAAGCACGTTCGGGTCAGGTTGTTTCATTCGAGGGCGCCCATATCATTTTTTCTAAGTTGTGACTGCCCGGGTGCCTTGTGCACATTCGAGCGGCCTGTTTGCCATTTTCTCACTTGTGGGATCATTCGGTCAGGTGCGTCATGTCGCGCCGTGTGAGGGCACCCGACCAAGCGCATTTGGGTTGCGCTGTTTCGTTCGAGGGCGCCCGTATCAGTTTTTCTAAGTTGTGACCGCCCTGGTGCCTTGTGCACATTCGAGCAACCCGTTTTCCATTTGCTCCCTTGTGGAATTGTTCGTTCGTTCAGCTATCCCTTTCGGGTCGGGTCAAGTCGTGCCGTGTGAGGCCGCCCAAGGAAACGCGTTCAGGCGTGTCGAGTTGGGTCTGGTCGGGTCGTGTCGTGTGAGGCCACCCAAGGAAACACGTTCGTACAGGTCAGGTCGAGTTAGGTTTGGTCGAGTCATGTCGTGTGAGGCTGCCCAAGGAAACACGTTCGTACAGCCGGTCGGGTCAAGTCATGTACTGATGGCACTCAAGGAAACACGTTCGGTTGGGTCGGGTTGGGTTGGGTCGGGTTGGGTTGGGTCGTGTGAGGGTGGTCGTATCAAAAATGCTAAATTGTGACTGCCTTAAAATCCATTGCCTCCTCATAAGGGACAAGGTCGACAACATTAGGATTTTTTTGCAATAAACAAAGGTATTTCCAAGACACAGTCAGCAGGTGGAGCAAGAGTATAAGAACCAAATTTCTCATGAATGTGGGATACTCGAACTTAAGATTTTTTGGAGTAGTCATGACGTGCATTCTGGTTATCAATACTTCATCAGATGGCCATTATCCAGAATTAAATTATGTGACACCACTGTGGCTGAGTTTGAAACTGGAGATTGAACATACATTTGGTTTGATTGCAATAGACATTTTCATCAATAAATGTAAATCAATGGCTAACAAATACTATAAATTAATAAATAAATAAGCCATGGCAACAAGCAACAATACTTACAAAATTTTTACATTTAGACGCAAAGAATAAGCAACTAATGTGCACAAACAGAGACTAATGAAACTATAATCTTAACCCCTAACCCCATAAACACTAATTCCCAACCCCTAACCCATTTAACCCCCTAAACCTCTAAACCCCTAACCCATTTAACCCCTAAACCATAAACCTATAAACCCTTATCCCCTAACCCATTTAACCCCCTAAAACCCCAGTAAACCCCTAAACCCGCCCAAGGAAACGCGTTCGTATGGGTCTGGTCGAGTCATGTGATGGCGCTCAAGGAAATGCGTTTGGGCGGGTGATCGGGTTGGGTCTAGTCGGGTCTTGTCGACGTGTGAGGCCGCCCAAGGAAACACGTTCGTATGGGTCGGGTCGAGTCGTGTACTGATGGCGCTCAAGGAAACGCATTCGGGCGAGTCAGGTTGGGTCTGGTCGGGTCTTGTCGTGTGAGGCTGCCCAAGAAAACACGTTCTTACGGGTCGGGTCGATCGAGTCGTGCGATGGCGCTCAAGGACGGGTCGGGTTTACATTCAATGGCTTAATAATAATTTTTTAAAATCCCCATAGGTAGTCCCAACTCTTAGTGCCCCTTAATGTCTTTCATCTTCCTTGATTTAACCTTTCTCTTTGATTTTTGTTTAGCCAAAAGGATGTATGACCTTATTCCCACGGTGGATTTTAATATAATAGATGAGGCGTTTACTTTTAGGCCACATTTTATATCAACATTACTCCTCACTGCAAAGAGAATTTTTTTAATATATTAAAGGATATATGAATTGTGACCCTACTCATTGCCACCTCCAACCAAGAAATTCCATCAAACTTAATATTAAAAAAAGATACCCTCATATCCCCCATATCCTTAGGAAGACCACCCTCCCTATCCCTTAGAATATATATATAAATATATATATATATACACACACACATATCATGCATTCCTTGGGTGGAAATTAAGTTTCAAAATTAAAACCCTTGCTACTATGGTTTTCTCAATTTTTTCCATGAAGGTTTGTTTGTCAAGGGGTAGACAATTGGGTGGGTTATCCACTACCAACCCATGAGAAAAAAATGCAATTGGAGGAGATCTATGACGACTTACATTTTTCCTTTGCTTTAATATTAATCTCCTAGCAATCTCCTATACAAGTTGATCATATTTCCACATAAATTAATATTTATGCCCAAACATCATTTTCAAGGACTCCCCTTTTCTACTCTATAATTTTGACATGCCCATTGGCTCTCTTTCCCAACAATGAATTTATGGTAATGGTAGGGTATATTTTCTTCTCAACTCCTAGCATAGGCTCAAAAAATATTTTTATCTAGCATTCCCATATCTCTAAAGGATCATTCATTATGTCTCCTTTCCTTTTCACCCAAAAATATTCGTGGGTGTCCCAATGGGCCAACAATTTTAACATGGCAATGAATACATCATTTTATTCACCTAAAGGGAATATCATAATAATCTAAAACTTGGTTAGTTCCATCTCTACACAACTTAGCTACAATTTTTGGTGGTCTAAGATTTTGTTCTTTCATTCATTTTAATTAACTTCTCTAGAGTGTCCCCAATAAGTATGAAAGTTATCCCCTTACAGATTCAACAAGAAGTGAAAGGAGCTTTACCCGAATAGCTTATATAATCTCTTTTTCCTTGAGAGGGTCATAATAGGGTCACCATTCTTTTAATGACATGTAAGTATTGCTCGAGAACCAATTCTATTTTTGGATGACTTCCACGTCCATACCAGACATGAAAGTAAACAATGTCTATCCCTTTGCTAATAAGTGGAAGAATGAAGTATAACCCAACACTGATGTCCAATGCCTATTTATTCATTGACTCATAAAATTTTTAGATATATGTCTCATATATAAATTTTTCACAGGTAGAATTAATGTAGTATTTGATCCATGTGTACATATTCCATGAAAATTATCATTAAAATATCTTATTTCATCTTCATATCTTTAACTTTAATCCTTCTAATCCTATTTCTAGTACCAAGCTTTTCCCTTTTGTTATTTTCCCAAGAACCCTACCCCACCTCGTAAATACCACATAGTGATGTTTCCCAAAATTTAGATCTCCTTCACCTAATAGAAAACTCTAGCCATTATAAGTTATTAAAGTTAAAAGGTTTTATTAAACACACAAAAGAGTATAAGGAAGCTTATGGGGTGATATTAATAAGGGAACTAAAATCTTTTATTCAAAACCTTAATGCCATGTTTAAGGGAACTAAACGAATTATATGCCATGTTTAAATCAAACCTAAGTTGGAATTTGAAAGGTTTTAATACCTATTTATATGGTGGATCATTACCACCATAAACTATGGTTTTAATAGGCATTTCAAACGAACTACAAAGGTTTCGGATTAATCGCGGGCCTTTCAAAATTTTACATTAATCACTACAGCTACCCCTACATGTAATCACTACAGCTCCTTGCCTTTTCTAATCGACTCAAACCCTACTGGTTATACGCTTCCTGCTGCAAAGAACCGCCTGTCGCACAAGAAACTCCAGAAAGCTTCCTAAAATACTGTAGGCCCTTCTTCCATCATCAAGAAAAATGGTAATGTGAACTTATTTTCTATTTGTTACAGGTGTGAACTTATTTTCCATGTTTTTTTGTATAAATTGAAATAAATTTTACACATGTTCAGTAAATGTTGCACCTGCCTATATTTCTTTGCTTTCTGAATCTGTAGGAGTCATTTTTTAAGGAGCCTCATTAGGTAGACTTAATCTTTGAACCAAATCAGCCTCATTTGAAATACTTCTCATGGGAGGTATTCCCTTTGGCATATCATCAGCAACAATCTCTGCAAACTCATTCAACAATTGTTGAGTTTCCATCAACACATAACTATTTTCCTTATCTTTTTGTAACTTCTTTGGAATTATGGGCAAAAAGAATTTTTCCAGATTTTGAAAAGTGATTTTACCATTTAGAATGCCCAGGTTTTGAAATAGAGCAATAAATTGGGCTGGTCGTTTTCCTTGAATAGGGCATGCTTGTAGATTTAGTTTTGTTTTTAATACAAGTCAATGTAAGACATAACGAATTCCCCAAAAGAATGTGTTACTCCAAGGATATGTTTGGTATGTGTGCATTTGGATGGCTCTGTATTTATGAAGCACATTCTTCCTAGATTTATATGAATGTAATGAACATATAATCAAAATTTCCAAATATCCCAAAGATGAAGGGTGTTTCCTTTAAGTATGCATTTTGAATCCTCCTTTTAACTACCTTTGACTGCACAATGCATCATATTATTAAATCTATCTTGCAATGAGGCTAATACAAAGACTTTGAAGGGGAGAATTATAATACAAATGATTTCTTTATTCATGCTTAGTGTGATAAGCATGCTAAACCTAAATCTCCAGCAAAGTTTTTATATGTATAAAACCTTCAAACGACAATCAAAACTCAAATTTTCAAAATTGGAAATGCACTTGCATTACTGTTGTTTAATGATGTGACTACCTGTAGACTTTCCAACACCCAAACTGTAAAATATATCCTCTGTTTTGGCTGCTATAACAGTTAGTAAACCCTTTTTATGAGCCGATTGAGCCTATTCCTTCAAACGATAGGTGATATATCTAACTCAATTGGATCTTGATATTATTGAAGGACTTTTCCTACAGTTTTATGAAAAGGATAACAAAATTTGAACTCATCATTTTCCAATATGTTGCATTATATTTCCAACAATTATTTCCTTCTTGTTATTTTTTCATTTTTTTTAGATGAGTCAGTCCTACTAGAATTCCTGCTATTTAATAAAATGTTGTAATACTTCAGCGTGAAGAGGGTGAAAAACTATCCAATGTATGAGCCTTTACTTTCAAACCCATTATAGCATGAAACTTCCAACCTTTTATTACCTATATCTTTCAAAAATGAGATCAAATTCTCAACTAGGTTCTTCCACCAAAACATCCTCTGATTCTGAGTCTGCTATAGCTACAACATCTCCAATTTTTCTAGTTTCTAATTCTTCAATTGTCCTTCTCAATTCCTCTAATTCCTGGTTCCTCACATCTCTTCGTGGTGGCATCCTTAGGAGTTTTCTAAGCCTACGAGACTACCATTCACAAGCCTTTCTTTTGACACTGCCTCATTGCTCGTCTCTCAATAGACAAGAGAACAAATGAATCTCTTTCAGGTCTCATTGCTACCACACTTGCGCATGAATTGATCTCATGGAACCCAACTAGCAAGAGATAATTAGTTTTGATACTTCTGCAAATTCTCAACCAGAGCTTAACTTTGCTTTGATCCCACTTGATGCACCAAACATTTTCTATAATTTTGTGACTCACTACAAAATTGTGACACTATTACAGTGCAACAACTATGGAAGTAGCTTACTTAAGCAATCATAGTAAGCAAATGCTATAGAACTAATTTGAAAGAATTAATAATGTAAAGAATAGGAAATAGAATGAAATATATAAAATCTAACTTTTTGTTGTAGAATATGTCAATTCAGCAAGTGGATTAAAATCTAGAGGTCCTAGTCTCTCCATGATTCACAATATTCAGAGCGATGTGATCATAATGGTAAACAATTTTGGGCTTCCATGAGCACAAGATGATATTCACTCTTCTCTATGCATATTTGGAGTTTATCCTTCTCTTATCTTGTTGCAAACTGCTGGAACACTTCTTTTTTGTTGATTCAATAAGTATGTAATTTTCTTCCAGGTTGTTCAATTCACATGGAAGCTCAACAGTCTTTGTAACTCTTCACCTCCTCATGCGTTGTCTCTACAAATGCCTAGGGTAGCTTTTGGTGGTGAATGTTTCAATTTAGCTTTTAGATATTTTTCTTTTAGCATTTCTGTAGCATGGCATCATTTTTTTACCAAGCTAAGTCATTAAGCAATACAAATTAAAAAATAAATACTTGCTACTAATTGCATGAACCTAAGGATGCCCTAGAGGTAGATTTAGAAAATATTTAGGCTGGAGTCTCTCTGATTTTGATGTGTGTTTTTCTTCAGTGGCACCCTCAACTTTGCAAAACTTAAAAATATTTATAAAAAAAAAAAAGAGACACGGAAAGGTAAACACTCTCTGCCAAGATTTTCCATACAGCCCAGGTTGAGCAACCACATATACATCACCAATTTTTTCTCTTCAGATTTGTAACTTAGAAGAGCTTTGTCTGACCACCTCCGAGTTGCTCCTAGAGTCACCTAGGCAAGCCCTCTCGATATCATCCTCTTTCTGTAGTACCTAATTAGTAATTTAATTAACTATAACAGTTTCTTAATCATGCAGGTATTTCAAATATATTTCCGATAAGCATAAAGCTTTCATGTTAAACAATCAGGTCAAAATACTTTAGACTATGATGCAAAAAATACAAAGAAACCACACCAACACTCAAAGAACAAACAAAGTCAAACCTATACAAAGTATAAATAGATATCTAATAAACTTCATTCAACCAAAAAAATGTTCTTAACTAAAGAAAATTCTAATTACTGTGCTTTCAAGACAAAGCTTTCAACGGTAGTGATGTTATAAACATACCCCTACACCTCGTGAACAATCAATGTGTACAAGTAGACCATCATAAGGCTCATTTTAAACATCATTATTATCATTTTTATTAAATCAACAAAAAGAAAGCAACAATTGCATTCAGTTCCACTGAAGCAAAGTATATGGCAGTTTCATATACTTATAATGAAGCTATCTAGATTTTCAACTTGATTATAGAGTCAACCAATCAGTTTTTGAAGCCCAATATTGTCTCTTGTGAGAATCAAAGTTACATCAAGCTCTATGAAAATCCAATGTGTCATAACCATTTCAAACACATTGATATTCAAAACAATTTCCTAAGATTCCAAGTTCATTAGGGATTTGGTAGTGTTGGACCACATTCTGACAAAGTTGCATATGGTTAATAGTTTGACAAAGCTCCTACCAAAGGGGAATTTTGACAAGTCGGGGAAGAATCTTGGGTTATTGGAAAAAAAATTCTCAAGAGTGTTAGATTACCTAGTTGGTCCGAGTTGGTCTCACCTCAGCCTTGAGAAGTTGAGCAGCACCAAGATTGCAGAGCTAGATTGTGGTACACCAGTCAGAAATATTCTTAAATATAGCTATAATATTATAACGACACCTTCAGGGATAGATGAATTAGTTGTTGGGTCACACCCACCAAGTATGGCACACTAGTTGAGGAGATTAACACCATCATCTCAGGTGCATTCATGAGTGCACACTTATGGAATGAGGCACCTTCAAGAGAGGAGTTATATCTACTATGATAATGCACTACTCTAAAAGAAAAGCCTTGCATACAAGGAAAAGTTATGAGGGAGTTTCTCATGCTCAAGGGAGATGCACCACTAACGCTATCATTACCCTGTTTTCTAACAACACCTTCTCTTAACTTATAAATGAAAAGGATGGGCACACTAGTTAGACATTTGTAGAAATAGATAATAAGAGTGAGTCTAGCTTGTAGGTTGTAGTAGGAGATTTTGTGAGATAACAACTTGTTGTGACATTCTTCTATTTGAGTAGTAAAGACTTTTATGCAATTGTTGTTGGAGCCTGCTCTTTTTATCCTGAATTCTTAGATTGCAGATTTGTGTAGAGTGGGCCTAATATATTTGTTTTTTTAATCCACTGTACATGTTGTGTTTGCACTCTTGAATTTACATCCTTCAATTTCTGCTCATACAAATCTGAAATTTTGATAGGCAGATACTAAAGTTCAGTCATGTTGTTAGGATTTTTTAATTCTCTGAGGGTATTCTCTTGTTTTCAATAGTATTTTCATATTTCTGCATCACAGCTCATCTCTTCCATTTCATTCTACTATAATACAAAAATCATTTCTAGTATAGTTTAGTTTATATCTGATTTTTACTTAATTGATATTTTATTTTATTTTATAGGAGCAGTACTTGGCAATCTCAATTCACACTCCCTTTGTATTCACATTGTTGTATATGTGTGGTCATTGGACATTATCTCATCTTTATATTATATTTGAGTGCAGGCTTGTGTATCACAATTCACATGTTAGAATTGAAAATCATGGATCAACATGTTGCATTTTTGTGTTGTATGACCTTAAGTTGTTGTTTCTAGTTAGTCTTGCAGCAAGTGTCTTCATAGACAACCCTGCAACCATAATTCTGGCTAAGGAAAATAAACTTGTTGTGTCCAATGGCTGAAAAGCATGACAAATTAGATCTCAAAGATTAAGATAGTTCAATACAGATAATGTGATTGAAATTCTCCAAAACAATACTTGTAGCCAAGTATTATATCATTTTCAGGGAAAGCCAATGAACTCAATACAATTTTCTAGGGAAAAAATAATGTAGAAACCATCACACATGGCCTTGGAAATTTTATAGTCTAATATTTTCCGGAATAAAGCTAGGAAAAATAAACTTTTCCCAACTTAAATCCATCAAAGGAAAAGAAAGAATAAAAATCCATGACGGAAAAGAGAAAAGGGCAAATAAAGAAGGAAAAATGCCAACTGGACCCGCAAGGTAAATTACAACTTTAATTCAATAGCTTTAATTTCTCTATGTCTAAAATAAAAGTGTGCTACGTCATATCTGACTTCAATATTTTGATGATAGGTTGCCTGAGACCTCGAAGGCAACCAAAGCTAGGATTGAAAAAAAGGGCTATCACAAGCTAGGCCAAGACAACTACTTGAAATTAGCCGCAAGAATTGTAAGTAGTTAAACATCTTATAATTAATTGTATCGCCTTCCAACATTTTTGTAATCCCATCAAATAACATTAAAAATACACAATCATATGTAATGTAGGGTGATGACTTTGGAACGGAAACTACAGAGGAGGATAAAAAGATCACTTTCCATTCTGGCTATGAAGCCATGGTTGAATATCGTAGAAGCTTGGGACAAGTCCCAAGATCCAAAATGCCTGATAAGGTAAAATGTTAACCTATCAATATGTTTGTTTTCGTCCATAAATTTAATTTATAACAACTTTGTTTAAATCAGGGGAGCAACACTTTCAGCGAGCCAAATAACCCAGTTGTAGAGCAGTGCGTTGAGAGCAAAATATTTCTAGAAGAACATGTTCTTAACGTGCAACCTGATCATTGTAGTGGGGACCAGGCCGGCAATGCAACTATCAGCAAGGACCATGACGGTAATTAATTTCCACTTATAATTTTTTCTAATTATACCTTGATGGTTGTCCTTATAATTTTTTTTGTTTAAATGATAGAGAATGTTGTACTTGAGGATCTTACCACCAGAGAGGAAGACAGGGAAACGGTCCCAACGGTGACAACTGGTGCACTAGGTAAATAATCTCATTGCAATTTTTTTTTATTAATATTACCGAACTAGTTCAATGATATTTAAAAACTGACAACTAAAATTTAATATTATTTGTTTTTGTAGGCGATGTCCCGTCACTGGATGAGACCAGACATTGTGACTATGCAACTAGGTTAGCAGTGTGGGAAAGACACGAAACAGGAGTAGAGCACAATGATGTTGATGATGTAGTTAGGAGCTTTAGAAGTAGGAAGAAGAAAAATAAAATTTGATAATGTAAAATATCGTATTATTATAAGACAAACGTTACCATACTTGGAACGTTTTTTGTGTTATATAAAAAACTCATTTATCATACTATTTTTATGTCAAGCACTAATTTCAATGTTTCCTTGTGTACTTTTTGTTGCATTGTTTTTAAATTAGTTATTGAATATTTTTTTTCTGCTCATGAAAGTAAAAAATGAAATATAGATTGGGTATTGGGGAATTGAGAGTGATGTGAGGGGGGGGGAGGGGCCATAAGAGCTTCCACCTTCACATGGTTGGCCCTATTTAGTATAGAATAATTTATTGGAGTGATTTAATCTTGGAGCCAACCTCCCTCGATCCAACGTAGCAACAAAAAATTCGTTGTTGACTTAGTTTCTACTCTTTCAGATCGTGGGAGGCTTGTTCCAAGTTTAGGCAACTCCAATAAATTGTTCTTGAAACGAAGAGGAGCTTATTCAGGTATGTTTTGACATTTTCAACATATGTTCTAACATTATCACAAGAATGCATCTTAGAGTAAAAAATACTACATCCATTACTTTTATTTATTGTATAGATAATTATAGATTTTGAATGACTTGGCAGCGCAAGTACAAATCCTCTTGCATCATGAGCAATACAACTTGTCAACCAGGGTCATCTCCAGGATATTTTTGCTTTTGTGCTTGACCAGGTTCGTAGTGTCACATTTTGTAAGTTCCTTTACAGTTCATAATTCAATATTAAGCTTATTCATGATTATTATCTGGTTTTTTGTATGTGTTTTTTCATCTATTTGATTGTAAGCAACTCTGCATGTTTCCTGTTGTTCACTATGATTTCTCCATTTACCACTCCCAGGATGAATCTGATTTTATTGTCCAATTTCAGCAAATCAAGTTGAAGGTTGTCCAATTGGAATTTCTTTCTCTTTTCATAGAATTCAAGATGGATATGATAGAAGTGCTCCAAAACTTGCTTAGTGGTCTCATATTTATGATTGATTCCTTTTGAGCCAAAAAGATGCATGTTACTTGTAATGATTGTAGTAGTCAGTTTGAATTTCCTTAAAAGACCCTCTTGAAGTGAAATCTTCATATTCTCTTCAGAAAATGACACCTCTAAATGGACCCTAGTATCAATATTGTGTTCCTTATAGTCCCTTATGAATAGTTCTTTAATCTTATCATTCCCAGTCATCAATGCTTCCAGAAATTCCTTGTAATCCTAAGTCCACTTGCGAACAGGAAACTCTATAATTCTTAATGTTGTCTCATTAATTTCCTCTATGATGCCACTAATCGTGTAAGACGCACAATTATCCTTTATAGTTGTTCGTTCAATTGTACCCTTAAAACCCTTGTACCAAGGTGCCAAGCCAATGGTGTATTGTCCAGTGCTCTGGGATGTTGAAATGTCCCTTAATCCTAGGCCAATCAATATATCATAATAAAGTGATAAAAAATATACATATCGTAGTATAGGCTCAGATCATATCCGGATCCATAAGCTTGTATAGTTTATATGAGGATAGTGTTTCCCTAATCTACATTATCTCATATTGGTCTTTTATAAAAAGTATGTTTCAGTGTTACTCTAGTGTATACTACAATGTCCATATTCATCATACAAGTTAAGGATAGAGTAATAGCATACAATATTCTACCTAATAAATCATCTTGTATTTCAATAGCTAATGTGGACATAGGTGTAATGTAAGCTCAATACTGAGATATGCTTGTTCCTATTCTAGCTCGATATCATTGAATACGCTCTTTCCAGCTTTGATTAGTGAAAAGAGTTGGATTATCTTAAGCTGAGTAATGTATTCACCCTTATCTCTCTTCTATGATTCCCATGTATTAGTTACAATGATAACAGTTATATGGAACTAAAAGTAGATTGGTATATATAAGAGACCGTATCGTACCTATGATGCCCATCTTAAGCTTAGTAACTATCACTATATCACCTTACTTAAGCTAGTAGTAAGCTCTATTGAATCTATAAGCTTATTGATTTCACTATGCTATTAGTACAATTGAATCAAGTCCATTGAATCAGTGACCAAGCTTTTATTGATGTAACTACACATAATGGAATAACACGTATTCGTATAAACATGATATCCTTAATATAGTTCTTAGATTACAGTGTCCAGGAACTCCATATTCAAGCTAAGCTCCTTGTTATGACATAATGATCTTTGTTTCCATCTTCATTTCATACCTTATTAACACTGACCGAAATCATAGTAATAAGTACATAACCTTACTAGCTCTATGCCACCATGTGTATCTTATAAACCTTAAGTAGAAACACAGTTTGATTGCTAATGTTTATATAATAGCTGATCTTGTATTATTGGTTAAGCTTAGCATTGATATGAGTGTACCATTACACAAGCCATAGTGAAATGCTCCCTTGTGCCTTCGTTCGGTCAGGCGCGCCGTGTCGTTTCATTTGAGGGCACCCGCCCAAACCTATTCGAGTCGAGTCGTTTCAGTTGAGGGCACCCACCCAAACGCGTTCGATCATGGTTCTTAGAGCCACCCAACCAGTAAAATTGAATAGATGTCTTGTTGCTGCATATGCACATATTGACAATAAAGAGAGATTTCAATTCATGAGCATGTGGCGTGGGAACAAAACCTATGTAATCCCTATGTGTGGGGTTAATTAAACCTATGCCTACAATGTTTACTATTTTCATATAGGATTGTGTGGGGATAGATAACTCGTAGCCATATCACATAGGCCCCATTCACTTACGAAGGTTCCCCAAAATCTGCCCCCAATTTGGTTGATCTTGCTGAGCTTGAAAATTTTTAATTTTCATTGATGATTGATTTTCCTCTCGCTCGAATGCAAAAGGAATATGAATTTCATCTTTTTCCTCCATAATTTCCACATTCGACATCTATTGTAGCCATTCATCTATGCTCATCTGGAATCACCACAAGTTGTAATTTTTTTTTTGCAATGGATTCTTGATGTTGATCTCGACGAGATTTTTCCTCCTCAAAAAACATATCCTAGTTGTAATCATGGTTGTGGTATGTTGATATTTAGACGAAAACTACAACTTGTAGCCCTTGATCTGCTAGGGGTTACCTTGATATTAACGGTGGTGTATTCATACTCCTTCTAAATAACCAATAAAGTGTCAAGGAAATTGACCAATATGTTGTCAAGTTTTATCTTATCCATCTCTGGGGAAAGCTACTTTTCGGCTAACTCCACTGCTTTTGATCTCAATTTTTACAATTTCTTCCTTCTCTCATATGATACCTGAGCCTTTTCCTTTCTCTTCCCTTCTAATTCCGTAATAGTTTCATAGTGATGCCAGCCAACTTCTTTGGAAAGCCTTCCTAGCAGACAATACTTGTGACCTGGCTGAAGCCTCAACACTTTCAGAGTTTCTGGAATGACCATTCTCTTCTTCCAGTCATATGGTGGGGGAACCCCTTAAAAATCCCTTAGCCTAGAAAATGCTGTAGCACCACACTTGGTTTTGTGTGGAATCATTCCTCTAATTGTCCAGTAGTCAAATCCTTCTCTTACTTTATTGTCATTTGCCCATACCTAACCAATGAGAGCACAAGA
Organism: Pinus albicaulis; assembly: GCA_034641835.2. Classification (NCBI taxonomy): domain Eukaryota; kingdom Viridiplantae; phylum Streptophyta; class Pinopsida; order Pinales; family Pinaceae; genus Pinus; species Pinus albicaulis. The sequence continues at coordinate 809,764,632 of CM076582.1, forward strand.
ACGCCTATTTCTATAAAAGCACCTATAACTTCTCTTAATTTATTGTCATTTGCCCACAACTAACCAATGAGAACACAAGAACACCTATTTATATAAAATCACCTATAATACTTTTGTGGGTTTCACTAATATCCCTTTAGTTAGTGTGTGCACAGTAGCCTAGATCCTAAAGTGATTCCCGAAAAATGATAATCCACTAGGTGTATTTGTTCTTAAAAAAATATGCATGGAAAGATGTCCCATTTATGGCCAAGTTCCACCAAAATGGTTCCCCCTACATACCTAGTAACTACATTACATTTATTTCACAACAAGACTACCCTACAACCCACCAAATTTCTATCATATCCTTGACGTCAACAACAATTTGTTGTTCAAGATATAGCTAAGTTGGAACAAACTTAGCTCTAGAGATTAGGATATTTTTCCACCTCTAATGTTTATAAACCAATAGATATAAAATTTCTAAAGCATGTGGGAGCCCTTTAAGTATCACCTTTCCTATATTGACTCCGTCTTAAAAATCATGGAAAATGTCCATAGACTAAACCAAAAATTTCATTGAAAATAATCATTCATACCATAACATTACTACTTCCCTTTTAACCACATAAAACATATTTTTAAGTTACCATAATTCATCTTTAATATCACATAATTAGATTAAAAAATCAACCAAAATCTCTAGTTTATGAAATAAAAATTCAACAATTTTATATAATTAATAATTTAAATAAATGTCTTAGATCTAATCTCATTAATAATTATTTATAATCAACAATACCACTTATTTACCCAAACCCCTTATTAACCTCAAGAAAATTCTCACACATTTTATTTAATGGAATTTGAGTGGCCTTTAAAAACACACGTATTTCATTTCAAAATGTCAAAAATTTTCAAATATCAAAAGTTTTAATTTCCCTCGTTCATTTCCCTCCTGTTGCATGGTTTGTCCAAGGAAAGAGGGAGGATGCGGCCATACTGTCTCCAGTTTTGGAGGAAGGATGCAGCCATACTATTGCAAGTTTCGAGGAAGGATGCGACCATATTGTCGCAGGTTTGGAGGAAGGATGCGGTAAGTAAAGAAATTGATCTCGAGTGCCTGTTGCAGGTCTGCTATGATACATTTGGTTGAATTTTGGTGATTTATTTCCTTCTACAGAAAGAATCTGCTCTGATACATCGGATCCTGATTGCCTTTGGTCCAATGATCAACAAAAATTATCATAATAGTCTTGTGCCTTGTATACATGCATCAATACCTGCCCCACGGATTCAAAGGCCCTTAATTCAGCCCCAAGCAGTGGGATTTGGAGAAGTAAAAGTCAAGGAAAAGTGGTGAACTCTGAAGAACATGCCATCAAATGCCCTGGACAAGGTAATCCATGTATTAATTCAATAGTCTCACTGAAATATTTATTGCTATAATGGATTGCCCTAAATATGCAGTGCTTTTCGTTAAGTTTCTGTGTTTATCCAATGATAATGCAATTCCCTTTAGGTTTCTTTGGTTTTGATAATGCAAGCCACCTTCTCCAAGTTTCTTCGATAGCTAATCCTTCCCACTGTCCTAGCTGGCCTACAGTCGCTCTGCATATTGCCTAGATTCATTTTATGAAAGGGCATTCCTGGAAAACGTGAATGATCATTTCCTCACTGTTTTTGTACAAGGGGCATCAACTAGGCCATATTACATACCTTCTTTGAAGCACATCCAAGGTTTATATCTTTCTTTCGGCACCACACAAAAAGTTTTGCCTTGGCTGGGCACTTGGATTTCCAAATCGTTTTCCTCCACCACTTTAACTCTGCAGGGACTCGAACTACAATCACTGTGATGTATCCAAGCTTGGGGACATATTCACAAAAAGGAGAGGAAATCCAGAGAAGATTTTCCTCTCTGTCAGTTAATAAAATTTGACGAGCATTCAGAGCATTTACATATGCATTCCATGATTCATGAAAAGCTGCTTCTAATCCCAGCTCCCCAGCAATGATCCATCCGTGTCTCCAATTGGTAGTTTTGGCCAGGTTGTCGATGTGTGCAATTCTAAACCTAGTGTTGTGCTTTTGTTCAGTATATCAGTTATAAATCTACTATGAATTAATTTCCAGGTGCTAGGTTTAGAATTTAACACAAACAACATCACCCATATACTGGAAAACAACCCTGCAATGCTAGTATCTATTAATATTCATTCCTTTCCTTTGTGTTGGTCCAAAAATTAGGTGAAAAGAGATTTTGTTGCACAATATTCACAATCAAACCTGATTTCATGTCATCCATACATAAATTGATGTGCATCAAAATATGGATATCTTCATGTTATAACAACTGGTAATATTGTATTTGAATGCTGGTTCATACTGCTGTCTCTGTCAACAACACTCAGTGTTTACAAACACCTGTTTTACATTATGTATTTTCCAAACAATACCACTCTAGGCACAAAAAAAAGGAAATAGTGAGCCTTAAAGGCATCGTCTCTGTCACATGAAAATTGGGCTTAGGAGCAGTGCCTTCTTTGCTGGATTTAGCACAAAGAATCCTCTTTCTGTGAGAGTAAATCAAATTAATCCCAAGAACATTGCCCCTCTCTGAAAGAAAATCAGTCACAAAGAAGCTCACTTACAGTTCACTCTTTGCAAAAAATAACAACGACATACAACTGATCATTTGTATTCATAACTTGACAAGGAACTTATCCTTGAGAAGGCCATCAACTAGCATTGTACACATCCCTTCGTTAAGGTTATGTCCACTTTGCAATGCATTGTCAAACAACCTTTCTAATTCTTTCACCTTGCCTTCTTTGCAAAGTCTAGGAATCACATAATTGTACAAAGATAGTTGTGGTTCATAACCATTTTCAACCATTCTATCCAAAATCTACAGACAATAGACGTAGTTTCCCTGTTTAAAGTGCCCATTAATAAGAGCTGTATAAATTGCTTCATTGGGATAGAGGCCTCTCTCTAACATATTTTTTATCAGTTGGTCTGCCTCAAGGAGTCTGCTTGATTTGCATAATCCTGCAATTAAGGCACCATAAGTATCTACAGTAGGCTGACAATGCTTCTCCATCATTTTTTCAAGAAGCTTAAATGAAAGAAAACTGTTTATTTTGAGTGAAATTCCATCCAGGTCATGAATTTAATCCAAGTTATCAGGATTTGAACTACCTACTGCATCCTCATCAAGAATCAAGTGTTCTTTTTGTATCTTGTTTTCTTGAACTATACCATTCATAAGTTCACAATAAGTTTGATAATTAGGTTGGCATCCTTCATTTATCATCTTACTTAATAGATCAAAGGATGATCCACCCTGCCTGATTTGATGTTGCCATCAACCAATGATGTGTATGTTACTTGGTTAGGATGTAAGCCTTTCTCCTTCATTTTATCAATGAACATTTCAGCCTCTTCCAGTTTGCCTTCCCTGCAAAGTCCATAGATCAGTGCACTGTAAGTGTAGACATTTGGAGAACAACCTTGCTTTACCATTTTTTCTAATACTTTATATGCAAGATCAATGGCATCGACTCTACATAGTCCATCAACAAGTGTGTTATAAGTCACCAGGGAGGGAGCTAACCCTTCCCCCAACATCTTACCAAAGACATTATCTGCCTCAAGCACCCTGTCTTTGCGGGCTTGAGTTCTGAATTTTTATTTGGTCTTCTGTCTAAAACTTTGAAGGTTAGTGTTACAATGTGGGTGTTTTGGTTTCTAGGATGATTCCTTCCCATGCTAGAGCAGGGCTATCCTTGGATTTTCCATCAAAGTTAGACTTGGGGCAATATCCATGTTTGTATAATTGGGTAAGATAGCCTATGAATTGAAGTTTATGTGAGCAAGATATTCTTGTCTAAATTTTCCCTTCGTAAACAATATCTATATCTATATTACAAGATAAGGAGAGAAAGCAGGCTTGCATAAGGGGCAATTTGATGCTGTGATGGCTCTCTCCTTTTGTTTTTTATTTACAATTTATGCTTGAAATTTCTCTAATTTTGAAGATCTTCAACCCATTGATTTTGATTTAGACTTTTATAATAGTTTTAGGGTAATAGTGACTTTCGAATATAGGTTAAGTGTTGTCTTGAAAAAATGGGCCTCTTTGCAGACTGACTTTTTAAAACGTCGGAATATTATGAATAGCAATGTGATAACTGCAACTGTCATCAAATTTTAGCTAGATATCTAGGGGTGATTGTCAAATTCCAAGCCTTCCTTCTGATATCAATTTTAAATTGGCATGGGCTATCAAGTCAATTTTATCTGCAATGTCTATTTTATACGCATAATGTAGACGCTAAGACCTTCTTCTTGTATGTTGAATGTCTTATTGCATCCCAGTTCCTGAGTTCTAATCACATTTCAAAATGGTGTTTCAACCTTTCCATCTTTCAATGTATCATATGTGGGATTATTTGTTAATGAAAATAAGTTATATTTTTATTGACTAAAGATATGTCATAGCTGAGAACCCCTAATTTGTCTGCTTTGAGTAACCAAAAAATCATGATTATGCACTGCCAAAGGGGCATACCGTCGTCAAATGCCATCCTTGAGAAGGCAAAATGAACATATAAGAAATTTGAATAGATCAGCTTTGAAGGAATATTTATCTATATCTATATATCTATAAATAATATAAATAACATTGGGAAACAACTGTTAGGAACATAGATGAAATAATTTGTAATCAGAAATTAATCAGTGAGGGCCTTGAAAATATTCAATCTACAATAATTAGGAAATAATAGGGAAAAATCGGCCAATCTTGGCACGCCAGTAATGTTAAACTAAATAATTAAGATTATTTCGAAATAATAATTTTGTTAATTGCATTGGGATTAATTTGATTAATTTGAGATTATTTCATATATGGTTTGTAACATTTAAACCAATTGCTTGTGACTATCCCCATGGAAACTCATAATTGCTACATTGATCAAGATGGTCTCAAGATCTGACAATCTTTTACATGGTTTTGAATGCAGATATATTTGGGAATGTTTCAAATGAGTGGGAGAATTTTGACATTAGTGTTTTTGTATGTGGTCCTGAAAGTTTAGAGACAAGCGTAGAAAAGGAATGTAGGTAATACAACTTAAGAAATTTGAGAAACTCGAGAAACAGAGTTGTGTTTCATTTCAACAGTCATAGCTTTGATCTGTAATGAACTAATTATAGAGATATCACTATGACATAATGGCTCATTGTGTTATGTTTACATAGGTTTCATATACAATTCTATAGCTGCCTTGCTATTAGTTTGGCCTATTTCATGAATTGACATGATTATGTAAGGCTTACTAAGGCCAAAATTGCCTCACGGGACCTATACAAGTTAAAATTTATATGATGTAATTATTGATATGTAAATTAATATCTTTTCATATGAATTTTATAACTTTCCCAAAGGTTATTTGACAGTCTACAATAAATTACACAGACAATGACCCTAATGATTTATTAATCTATTTCTGTAATATTAATCTGTTTCGGTTATAATCTGTTAGGAGTTTAATCTTTAGGAAAGCCCAGCGGAAGAAAAAATGTATGTGGCATTGTCTCCAAATGGTATCCTTTTTCAAAGGTGACGTATTCAACATGATTTTATGATAGGTGGACAATGACAAGGTGTATCTTGGGCTTATTACTTGTTATCTAAAAACCTGTATGCATCTATGTTATAAAAGAATATTTGCTTTTGTGCATGTTTCACTACAGAAGAATTATGAGGATGGATCTTTTAGGGACTTCAATAAGAATGGAAAAACGAAACTAGTCTTCATGACTTCTAAATAATTTTAGGCTCTCCCCTGCAAAACTTGTTTGACCAAGATTGACCTTTCCATGGGTCTTTGCCTCTCCTTTCCAAAGGTAGAAATAACGAAGCATATTTTTTTATTTTGTCATTTTTCGGGGTCTTCTTTAGGCGGTGCAATCTTAGTTGGCAAACATTCTTGGGGGGCATTTGCATTGGAGTGCCACATTTGTGGGAATTCTTGATGTGTTAAGTCAGGATTTTTCGATTGGTATTTTCTGATTGGATTTTACAGTTCTGATGTGTGATTGGGATTTTACGATTCCAAATCTATATATATTTTCTTAAATCTATCATTTTTTACTGTAGGAATTATCATTTGTATGCTCTTCTCTTATCATAATATAGATGTGTTGCACCCATTATGCAAACATTAATGTTCATAATGTGTTTTTGGCTTATTGTGAATAGTCATGTTCTTTTTAAGATTTTTTGCTTGTGTGTTATACTTAAACCCAAGCAAAAATAAATCTCCATCTTACACCCATTGCCTGCAAGTGTTGGTTGTACCCATGTGGATAATAGGACGTCCTTTAATTGAATAGAATAAATCATGATTAAATATAGGGCCTACAAGATGTTTGTCAAAGGGAATGGATGGTGGGAGATATCAACTAGTGATAGATGGAGTATTTTAATGAGATTTTCCTTTTTTCTATGAGAAAATATTACCTCATTTATTTTTTTTATAGTTAAGTTCTAGTCACACCCAAGAATATATAGATTGCATCCATCCTAAGAAACTATAATGACCCCCTGACACAAACACAAATTTTGAGGTAGTTTGTAACAAGAATTTGACACATGCATGGAATTCAAAGAGATAATATAGATGTAGGTTCAAAGGTAACATACCCCCCGAGGAATAAATAAGACATGTATACAAACCTACACATGTTTATCCAGGATAAAATGAAAGGCGCATACACACATATGCATAGTTTCAGAGGTAAGAATAGAATGTGCTTAGAAATTGAAGCGCACAATAAGACTAGTTCTTTTTATTTTCAAAAAATCTCAAGAGTTGGAGTATTTCTCAATCCATAGTTTTGACATGATGAATCCAATGTGTTCAACATATACACTAGTCATACATATTTTTTTTTTTATGGATTGAAGGGCTATGTCAATTACAATACAACAGTGGAAATTTTATTGTGAACTTGTTTTACTAGATATAGTATACCCAACTGTTATAGTTGTGATTGTGTGGCAGGTTTGTGAAGAGTTTGCATGTTTAAACTTTGAATGGAATGGTTTGAATACGATTTTTACTAGGTTATATATCTACAGTGTGCAATGCACCAGACCTCCAAAGAACCCAAGGGAAACCAAGTGCAAAAAAGCCAAGGACGACAGGATCGTATCAGGGATAGGGTCTTGTTTTCAAAGTAAAGCAAGCAAGGTATCAAAGTTAAGAAAGTCCAGTTATGTAATTCATAGAGGGAGGAAAAACCTTGAAAGAGGATTTCATTTAAAGTTTTAGCATGGTCGCTGGGGAATTCCATAGTGGATTTAAACTTGGTTCTATTAAAAACCACGAATTGAATGAGTCCAAGTATCAGCGAGCAGAACCAAACTCGATAGCATAGTGAAACCTTGAAGTGGTTTTACAAAATGGTAAGCGGTTTTATCGCACAGCTTTGAGAGGGAAGGCAGTAATCTTTGAAAGCATGTGATAGTGGTTGTGGGCTGACACGTAGCACCATGAAACCACCCATTTCGCATAGAGTTAAAACCTTAAACATTTTGTTTGATGGAATGCGATATTCGTTGGATTAGAAGCATGTCATTTTGGGTTTGCATCTACCGTTGGATGAAAGAAGCGGATAGATCGTTGGTGGATAAGTGAGTATTAAGCTGTGGGCCTGAAAGTTTATATTATTATCTGTTGGCGTCTTTGGTATTTTTATCCAAATTCGAATGTTGATTCGATATTCATGAAGTGAATTTTATTATGGTTTTAACCATAGGTTTTAAGTAAAGAAGAAAAGCTTCCGCGTAAAAAGTCACCATATATTTGGGTTGGTTGAAATAGATGTGGGTATGCATAATTAAATTTTATATGCATGGTTTGAATTAAGAGGGTATCATTGAATATATAGAAAGAAAAATTCCTGAGCATAATGAGTATGGCATTTTCATATGCGTAGAAGTGGGTATCAGAGCACTCTTAAAAACTTATTAGGCCAAGATATTAGAGCTACTAATCGAAAAGAACCAGGTCCATCACCTTCAAATCCAAATGACAACACAAATGTTATAACCATAGTTACATCATCCGTAAAAATAATCAACATCCAAAAATAGGAGGTCGAGGGTATATTTAATTTTTTTTTAAATAATTTTATCAAAGCATCGGAAGACCGACACTACAGACGTCGGAAAAGCGACGTCTTTTTTTTTATAAATATTTTTACCATTTCGTCGGAAAAGTGACGCCTCGTAAACGTCGGAAGTGCGACGCCTTACATTTTCGTTAGTCTTGCGACGTTTGGCACGAAACGTCAGAAATGCGACGGTGCCAACATATTCTTCGGTCTTGCGACGTTTGGCACCAAACGTCGGAAATGCGACGTTGTTTACATTTGTGTCGGTCTTGCGACGTTTGGCACGAAACGTCAGAAATGCGACGGTGCTAACATTTTCATCGTTCTTGCGATGTTTGGCACATAACGTCAGAATTGCGACGTTTGTTTGAAAACATTATATGTGTCATAAATGCGACAGTTCGGTATCGTCGGAAGACCAACACTTACAAAACTTCAAAATAGCGACGATTTGGAGAACGTCGGAAGAGCAATGGAAGTCTGGAAACGTTGGAATAAGTTTTTCTCTTCCAATGCTTTATTGAAGTGTCGGAATTGCAATGTAATGGTTAACCATGTTTTTCCCCGCCTCAAACTGTCGCTCTTGCGACGTCTATGTGTCGGAATAGCGAAGAATTGGCCGTCGGAAATTGGGCCAAATGTGCTAGTGACAGGACTTTCGCACTACTGGTGATCGTTTCTGATGCAAACAAGTTGAATTTTATCTCTTTTTTGGGCTCGCTAAATGTTTACGAACAAGGAACCCCCCTGGAGTCAACTTTTAGCTCTTTTCTAACTCACGAAAAATGAAAATATTACCGAGTACTTGTCATTTCAAACTTGTTAAAGTAAATGAATTGAGGTGATCTCAATATACGTTTACCCCTTTTTTGGGTTGAGGTTTACTATTTACAAAATACCTTGATCGAACATTGTCAAGAGGGTCTCTCAGACATAGTTTTTTACCTTTTCAGATTCACGAAATGACTTACGAAAAAGTACATGATGGAGTTTTCTTTTTGTTTCTTTTCAAACTCCCTAAACATGAAAAGTTACCGAGTTTACCTTTCGTTGGACTTGTTAAAGGTTAAACAATGAAAGACTTGTCACCATAACAAGACTGAGCTCCTCCTTCCTAGGAATCGTTAAAATTACTAGGATGGATTCATTTGAAGAATGAACTTACATGCTCGGCATATGTTATCCTCTTCAGGCTAGCCATAAAAAATAAATAGGCACTCGTTAGCAATAACAAGGGAAAATTGAAAGTAAACATCCTATGTGTGTTATGGGCAGCTTGCCACTCTTGAACATGACAGTCATCTACAATTCTTGTCGGGTTGGGGACATCCTACATTTGTCAATTGCCTCCATGGGTTTGGGAAATTCGTTTGCCTCTTATCTAATTACCAATTTTTCAACATGACCTCTGATCCTATTTGAGTCAAATGTTGCCACACTCCAAAGTCGTGTCGCCAATATGTTCAAGAGAATTTCTTTTTGTCAAACATATTCTACATATCTAGCTCCTCTGTTACAATCCTGAATCACACCTATCATTTTAAGACATCTGTTGTTTCGTGTCGATGATGTGGGAATCATTATGGCCCTCCTTCGATGAATCAATTCCTGTCGAATTCAACTCATTATCTGGGAAGGTGATTTAGAAAATTTTGTTCAGTACCTTAGAGCTTGCATACCTCAATGGAAATATCTTTATCTTTGACAACAGGTTCACATCATTGGCTTTAGATCGAATAATTTTGCAAGTGTTCGACTTCAAAACATCCATTCACACTTGTAGCTTGTGATGTTGTACCTTGAGGTCCATCATCATTATTGGTGGTCTCTTTCGTGCCTATTAATGGTTCCTATCATTGACTGGTAATCAGGTGGTTTTTGCCATGTTTGACACCACACATTTCTTCACATTGCTAGATTCATACATTGGGTTGATTGAGATCGTGGTGAAGAGCCTGGGTCACATCTAATTTTTTGTCCAGGTTGTGAGGAGTTATTGAGTATTCACGATTGTGTACAAGATTTTATCTATATGGATGGTTGTGTCCATACCACGGATCCATTTCTATGATCTCTTTTAGACGGATGGTTGCGACCATACCGTGGGCTCATGTGTCATTTGATGCCTAGTGCAACATTATGTGGTTAGGAATATTTATGACAGAGATGTCATATATTGTAAATGTTTGATTTGGCAGATTCTTAGAATGTGGTCTGTGTTCTTTTCCTTGGTTCATAAATCATTTCAACCATCACTCCTTGTTATTCCTTCATGCTAAATGGGGCATCAGTTACACAGTAACTTGTCACAATCCTCATTTTCTCGTCCCTAATCCTGAAATGCCCCATGAAGAACCATGTGCAATGTTTCCATCATCAAGAAATATGATAACATATCCCCTTGAAGATCAAAAGAAGACTTCCTTGAAATATTACTGAAGAAACTTGGTCAAATTTCTAGTTTCTTGGGTCAGCGATGTTCGTGGTGCCATGATTGTGTTGATTTCCTTTTCCCAGTTCTATCCCAATGCTGTTAGCACCCTAATTTCTTGGAAAACCATGTTGATCCCATTTCTGGCAGTGCTTCCTCAAATGGAGGAGAAGATTCGACCTTTAGAAGCTCAAGGGCAGCGAGATGGTTGTTGACCATAGATGATAAGGTCGAGCTCTCTCATTTTAGAGTCTTGATCTCATCCATGGGGGATCATCTCTTAGAAAGTGGGCCTTCCTCCTCCTTTCATGGGCTCCCAACCTACTTTTCCTTGCTATAAATTCACATCCCTCATCCCCCCAAGTTTAGAGCTTGGTTGATCATTGTCAGACTCATCAGAACTCTCATCCCTTTTCATGCTAGCATCATGATTAAGCTTAAGTGCATGGGAGAAGGAATACTTTTGAGTTGGGTGAAGGACTCATATTTTCACCTAATGATGCCTCCAATATCAAGGCCTGGTTGTAAGCTCTCCTTTTGTAATTTATCAATAATAACATCTAATATTTTCTTTCTATATTTTTCCACATGATTATGCAAATATTCTGGTACTCCTTGATCTGCTAGATAGCTAGTGTTTACATTTATTATATATTGTATCACGTTTTTTGTTGTCTCATGATCATCTGCAAGTATTCACGCGCCATCGATAGTAGGAAGTGGGCCTACAAGGATCGTGGATCGAGGTCACCATCAACGGATCCAAGGATAGCGATTGGAAAGAGGTATTTATGTCTCTTTCCTCATTGCATTGTAAGAATTAGTTAAGAAAGCTTATGTTAGAAAGAATCTCGTGTTGCTAGACCCACTCTAGGGTTAGAGATCATCTTTGTCCGTAGAGGGGATTGATCTTGAAAACATCCCCCATATTTGATAGTGCTCTTCAACCTTTGCTCCGCATCCCATACGGATTCGTTCAATTCTTAGCGAATCTCCTTCAACTCAGGTACACATTGCACAAATGATTTCGGCCTCTTGAATTATTCTTTTAATGCGACCTTCAGATTATCAATAGTTGCATTAGGTTTTTTCGCTACATACCTTATCTACCAATCCAACGCGCGGTCTTGAAAAGAAATGGTCATCTGTGCTTTCTTAACATCGTCATTATTAACCTGTTGTGTTGTCCACACAGTGTCAGTAACAAACCAGAAGTGGTCTGTGTCTTCATTCCCGATACCACGGAAAGTATGTAACTTCATGGAGGCAGCCATCTTAGCACCTGGTGGTGGAGGTGGAGTGGATGGCTTGTTAGATTGAGATGAATTCGGAAGTGGAGTGGATGGGATCTGAACTATGGCTAACAACCCAAGATTATTTTGATTGTTACACCAATTTTTGGTCATCTAACCTGTTACTATTACATGGACCAAAGTACACCATGTAAGACCAATTTTACCCTAGTAAAATTGCTTTCACTACGAAAAATAACTTAGTAATCCATAGTTTATTAAGTTGTTTATGGTATAAACAAGACACCCCATGAGGAAATATTGAATAAATCCCTATTTATTTTATTTTCCTCAAGGGATAATTAATTAAACATCAATCTAATTAATATTCTTGGTCATATTTAACCCAAAACAGGAAAATTAATTAGATAAATCATTATTTATCTTATTATTTTCTAGGAATAATTATTTAAAACATTATTTAAATAATATTACTTGTTAAATTTTACTAAATCATTAATAAATAATTGAATAAATCATTATTTATTTAATTATTACTCAACCACATTCTCAAAATAATAAATAAATCATTTATTTATTTATTATTTACAAATAAAGGGATTTGACCAAATTCAAATTCTTTTTCCCTCCAACAAAAATAATAATATATTCCATAAAAGTTGGATCTAGATTTGGTTAATAATATTTCAATTATGCACCAATATCTAGACTAACTCAATATTTTGTTATAAATAGAAGGGTTTTTCCATTCATTTATTACCTTTTGTTGCCTAAATATCGCTCTAGATCTATACTTTTGGTCTGACTTTGAACCTCCATCATTGTCATATTTTTCTATCTTTTTGCTTGTGAGCTCCCTTTGAGTTCCATTTTTGTCTGGGTTTTTTACACCAACAATAGAGAGAGATCTTAGATCTACAGTATTGAGGACATACAAGAACCCATCCCATTGAAGGGGACTGGTAACATCTTTCTATGTTCCCTTCCCAAGTGTCATAAATACAAAATTCTTTAGAGATATTCGTGTCTTGTCTGTTGGATGCATGGAGAAACTCTTGATTTTATTTGTTGTTTAATGTCTTTAACTACATAGATCTAGATTTTATAGCATTTATTATGATCAACTAAATGTAGTTCTAAGGAAATTGATAGCCATCTTTGATGTTAGGGTTGTTTTTTATGCACCACTAAAGTGAGCCTTTTTCATACGCTTGCGATTATAATTCACACTGCCAACTGGTGACTCCACAAAGGTTTATGATTACGACCATTGTTGTTTTTTAGATCCCTGCATGACCAGTTGCTTGAACCCCTAGGGTTTTTCTTCAGCTTCTTGTTTTTCTTTTCTTGATGTTGTTTTTAACCTTTAAACCCCTAAAACAGTAAAAATTCTATCTCTTGTGTGTTTCTGGGCCTACTACGCAGGTGACAGGTATCAGCCACAGCTCAGACAACACTTTTTTCTGAAACTTTCTCCCGAGATGGCCAAAAGTGTGGGTCACACTTTTTGGGCCAAATCCTGCAACCTCAACCTTCAGGGCACAGCAAATAGCCATCAAACTGCGACCTCTGCGAAAAACACGTCAAAAACTATGACTTGTACTTTTTCTGGGATTTTTTCTGCGATTTTTTTGGGTTTGTCTTGGCTACTGTTCAGGGTTGTCTGACCTGCCTCTCCACTCGTGTTGGACATGTAATTTCTATGTTTTACTCGTCGAAGTAGGAACCAAGCCCCTTAGGGCTTTTGTACGCTTCCACCTCTTTAGGAGGAGTTTAGCTGAAGCAAGTCATCTGAGATTTCAGTGTGTTCAGCCATTTTTCAGATATGATCCTGTACTTTAAGATCCATTTCAAATTGGTTATTGTTCCATCCAAAACACCTCTTTTCAATTTTTTTTGGGTCCTTCTCTAGGGTCCCCTTTGTTTCCCTTCAAGTTGTAGCCTTTTTCCACCTCATTTGCAGCACTTTTCCCTTTGGTTTTTTGCTGTTTTCTGCACCTATTTCCAATAGATCTGACCTTTAGATCCTTGTCCCTCCCGAATTTAGATCCATTGGCCATTTTTTGTGTTTTAACTATATTTTTCCCACCCATAGACTAGTTGTTGGGAAGCCCTCCTCCTTGGGTCTAAATTGATGCATCTTTAGCTGTTTATTTTTTGTCATATTCAATTCAATTTAATGTTATTTTCATATTTTTTTACAGTTATACAACACCATTTTTATTTTTTCTCTACACACGTCTGGATTTAAATTAAAATTAACACACTTATCACATACACGCACACCCTAAGAGAAGAGCACCTCGTTTACACCACCAGTCCAAGACTATAACATTGTAATAAATTGATCATGCACCTCCTTGCCCTTGTTTCAACATTGTAATCATTTGATCATGCACCTCCTTGCCCTTGTTGGTCTCTCTTCCTTCTATGATCCGTGTCTATTTTCCATCATTTTTCCCTCAAGGCATTTATCCCGGAGAATTCTTGGACTTCATCCTCAGCTTCTGTTAGGAAGACTTACTCCTCTGCGTAGGGTTTGAGTTAGTCCTCTAGCAAGTCCCCATTCTGACTCTGCTTCTGATTCATTGGGTTCCCCTTCTAGCTCTATCCCTGGTTCTCCTCCTACCACCTTCACCATGTCTGGTTCAGGACCTGACGCTGGTGGTATCCCTGACCCTAATGCTGGGAATACTACTAGTGGGACCGCAACATGAACTATCCTGACTGCTCCCATGCTCCCTTATATGGCAGGCCTCAGTCTTCTCGATTTTAACCAGTTGATCAATGACCCCATACACCATGATCCTGGTTGGCCAAATATGCCAACCAAGCTCCCTTCCAACATCCCCAAGTTTAAAGGTCTTGCTAGAGAGGATCATACAAACCATGTTTATTCTTTCCACATGTGGTGTTTGTCTAACTCCATCACTGATGACTCTGTTTGTCTTCGGTTGTTCCAGCGTCACTTACAGGAGAAGCTTCCAAGTGGTATGTTGACCAGGCCTCCTCCTCTCATACTAATTTTGCGACTCTTTTCAGGGATTTTTTGTCTTTCTTCCAGCTTTCCCTTCGTTATGACATTGGTACCAAACTTTTGACCTCTTTTCGTCAATCTTCTGCAAACCGCCTATCCGATCATGTCTAGGAATGGTGGAGAAGAAAGAGCTTATGTTGAGCCCCTACCTTCGAAGATCGTGTCTACATGGATTGGTTTCTCAGATCCCTTTTTCCTGCTATTAGCAAAGATTTCGCATCTCATTTCCCTCAGACCGAAGAAGTTGCCCTCCAGATTGTGTTGAAATATGACCTGATCTATGCACAGTCTAGTTATGTTTATACCGTCTTGCTTAATCTCCCTAGACCTAGTGGTGCCAACGCACCGGGGGCATCCCATGATGCCGACGGTATTGTTGGAGCCCTTTCTCATCCTTGCACTCATCCTCCCATGGGTTGTGGTTTCCCTTAGGGAGGCCCCAACTCCTCCAACACTTTTCCCCCTCTCGGTAGCATGTATCCAGGATATAGCATGCCTCCTCCTTTTTCCCAGCCTGTTTACCACAATGTTGTCCCACCTCCTTATTATCTGTATCCATACCCCGATGCTCCAGCTCCTCCAGCATTAGCACCTCAGCCTCCCTTTCCTTCTCAACCCCCGCAACAACAACCACCACCCCCCCAGGGTCAAGTATATGCACAGCAGGGTGCGACTAATCCTCATACTTCCAAAAATAAGAGGAAAAGCAACCAAAACCAATCTACCCTAAGTAATCCAGGACCCAATCCCCAAGGGAATGCACCTAACAGAGCAAACCAGCAACAAGGCACTCAGCCCAAGCAGGACAAGCATGTTTGCATGAACAAACCTTGTTCTTGTTGCGATGTCTATAGTCACTACACCCACAATTGTCCTCTTTTACTTCAGATGCCTCAAATGTGGGAAGCTCAAGAAGCATCTTGAGGACAGCAAGCCTCCCCTTCAGTTCCTCCGAATGCTGCACCTATCCAACCAACTGTGTTTACCAATCATTTCCCCCGAAAAGGATTCTTGGCTACCCAATACCTTGAAAGTCAGGCGGCCACTCAACCTCCTCCATCTGGTACCTCTAATTACCAGATTATCATGATGAAATTTGACCAACCCATTACCGTTGACCTCAACCTTCGATATCGGTCACGTCGGTACAACAAGCCCCCTACTATGTCTACCCTCGAACCCCCTTCTTCAAGTCCCACAAAGCCTCTTTCGACACCCAATGGTTCTTAACTGATCCCTCGGCCTAATTCAGAGGCTCATACCAATATCCCCAAGTGACCATTATGCATAAACGTTGCTTCTGGTAACGCTACCCATTCATATAGTATAGTAGATGATTTGGCGCAGTCCCCTGTTGCCATGTCAACACTAGAAGTTCTTCAATCGTGCCCTTCACAACAAAAAGCTCTACTAACTGCCATGGGAATTGTGGATCCTTCGAATGATCATTTTATTGTCTTCGATGTTGACCGATCAGAGCATCCTTCCATTCCTGCTTCCGTTGCCTTCCAAATGCTTGTCAAGATCTGGAATGCCAATGTCTCCCGTTGTATCATTGACGAGTGGGAATCCACATGTGTGATGTTTGCTTCGATTTGGAAGCAACTCAGATCTCCTGAGTTGGACCCTTCCACTATCACCCTCTAAGCGTCGGATGACCTCCCTTCCCAAACCCTTGGCACATTTTGCAATTGTCCTATTACTCTTGCGGGCAAGGTTGTTTATGTTGATGTAAAAGTCATTGATCCCCCCTTAGACTACAACATTCTCTTAGGTCGTAGCGACACTTATGTGATGTCTGTTGTCCCATCTGAATTTCACCATAAGATATGCTTTCCTCACAATGGAAATATCATCAACATCAATCAGTTGACATATTACAAATTTAAGTCTCAGAACTCCCCTGAGTCCATCATCTCTTCGGTGGCCAATAAACAAATAATCGAACCTCTGACCAGTGTTTCACCCGGAGTCTATAAAAATTCCTCTTTTCTTGGCTCCTTCCCTGATCTCTCTCCTCCTATCTCTGATCCCAGCTCGTTGAACGTTTGCATGATGCAATCGTCTCGGTCTAACCTCAAACAGACTGGTTCGACTAGTCAGCAGCCCCACCCTCTACAACCTGCTCCTAGCACCTCAAATCATCCTTCAGGACCCCCTCCTCAAGGCCCCTCATCTGCAGCTAGTATCCATGAGCCTATCGACCCCTATGGAATGGTTCCTCCTGGCCTTAACCATCTCGGAGTTGTCCCGCCTAGCCATTACCCCTCCAGTCAGATACCGTTTCTAGCTCCCCCTCCTCGAGTATTTTAGGTACCTATTATGGCTACCTTGTCTCTTCCTAACATGACCCTGGGGATCCCAATCTGGTACATTGATCCCCCAGCCACTATCCTTCCTATTCAACCCAAACCTTATACATCTTTGACCCCAGTCCAACCGGTCGTCGTGACCCCTCCCTTTGCTTTTGTGCCTCAGCCACCTCAATAGGAACCTACTCCTGTTGTGAAAGCTTTGGGTGAGGGGGGGAAATCTTATAAGAAGGCACCTAAGGACAAGGCTTCCTAAAAAACCCCATCTCCTCCTCATCCTCCAAAGCGTACTCCCCCGTGTGCTTTGTGTGATGTTGTCGGTCATGTCACCCATCATTGTCCTGAATTGCCTCGCATCAAGCCCATGGTTAATGTCGTGTTTCTTGAGTCTAAGGTACCTGAAGCCTATGTTTCTTCCTCAACTGTACCCAAGAACCCCAAGACTATTCACACCAATCACCCCTATGCTTTGTGTGATCTCCATGGCCATTATACCCATATTTTTCCCCGCCTCAAGCATTATCGCGCCTCTTTGGAAGTAGTTCGGGAGTACGAGACTGAACAAAACCAGTATGCCTCTCTCGTACTCATGCAGTATGCTTCAGGCCAACCTAAGGATACATCTACTCCCATTGGCATTCCCCCTCCCGATGTCAAGATGGCGGAGTCTTCGGCCAATATCCTCTATTTGTCATCATCTATTAGATCCATAGTGGAAGACCCCTCTGGGACTTCCTCTTTTGTTTTGCTTGACCTCCCTTCAACGATCACCCTAGGCTCAACATTAGTGGATCCCTTACCTGCTTGTTCTTCTGTCACCCCCCGTGACGATGCGCATGTGAACCTCTAATCATGATCATGAGTCAGGTAGCTTCGCCGCATTAGGTAGTTTTTCTTCCACCAGTCACCCCATCTTCTATTACGATGATGACATTATGGAAGAAATCACCACCCCTGAATTTATCTATCCCCCCTTACATCGAAACCATACATTCGAACCACATACACCTTGTGGTCATTACATTGACACACAAATTTTTGGTAAGGGGGCACCCATATTTGATAGTCCAGGAGAAGCGATTCTCCACAACCCTCATAGTGCATCTCGTCGTGTCGACTCTAGTACCATCATTCTTCCCCATTTAGAAGAACCTCTAGAGTCCCATATCACTTCATATCACTCTAGGGATGATCCACCTCATCATTCCTTCCTCTCACATCAGCAACCCAGTCCCCTAGACATTGTTGTTGACCAACCTGTGTGTTTTATAGGTAAGCACCAGTTCATTATCTCCAAATCTACTCCTGGGGATAGTGACACCATGTATGAAAACCCAGAAATATAGTCTATTTTCTTCATATATGCAGTAACAAAAGAGATTGGTAATAATCCATTCCCTTTCTTGAACTGCATCTATCCATTCTTCCCACAGAAGATAACCATAACGTAAACAAATGGCGAACCACATCATTAAAATGTGTTTATATTCCCCTTTTCTAAATACATTTGGCATGACCATAACATGCTTGGGGGCACCTATGCCCCTCAACCATAAAAATCCCACCTCTCAGCCAAACGCAACATTGACACTCCTTTCTCTAACAGGTCACACTTTTTAGGTCATTTTCTGGGACAGGTCGCAGTTTTTTGCCCAGTACCTGCTACCCAGGTCGCAGAATAGACTGCAAAAAGTGCGACCTGGCCTGTTCATGAGCTCTAGGTGCCTAAACTGAAATTTTAATACACTGAATTGAAAATTTATGGTTAGGAATCTTACCTGCAATTGACGGATCTCGGTTCCAACAGTCGGTCTGTCCACTACGATTGCCGTAATATTTAGCACCTTTTCTCCTTTCTACATTCACAACAACTACACTTGCAAATCAATCAAATTGGAGGAAAAATGCCCTATTAAAAGAGAAACCCCAGATTTTTCTTTCGCCATCTACAACCAAACCGTAGCTCAATTTGACAAACCGTTAGCACCATTGGAAAGCTCCCACCGAGCTTTCAAATGGGTATCCTTTCATTTTTTGTGATTTGATACTTCACCTCGACACATTTTTTCCAAGAAGGGTCACTTCACCACTCCTCAAAATTGAATTTCTTCACTTGCAACACTTGTAATTGGGGCACCACTTTGCCTTCATACTTTTCCATGCTCGTGTCGATTTTCATCGTGAGTAACCATCTTGTACTCATGTTTTTATGGTCCCCACCAGGCCTATTCTGTGTGGCATCATCATCGAGTCGCCCTTGATTAGAGCATCCGAGTTAAGTCATCCTCGCATCCATGGAGTCTATCCCGAGTCCCTTTGTATCCCACTATATTCCTCCATCCTTTAATGCTTTGTTCCTCTCTCATGTCGCTCATTTTTTCCTTCAGTCATACTATTCCCTATCCCCTTTGATTTCGCGTCAGTAGCTGCCAGGTCATCATGCCCTTTATTCTCTAACAAGGGAAGTAGTCAGCCCGCTACTCGGTACCCCCCATTCCACCATTATCCCTGGTTTTAGTCTATCAGCCGCTCTACTATTATCTCTCGTGCCTTAGTTTAGTATCCCTTATTGCCTCACCTATGGCAGACCTCCTTCTGTCAAAATCAACTTATTCATTCCAGAATATAGGTCTAGAGGGAGATGTACCTTGGTTCCAGCTTCCACTCTTGTTCAGTGCCTCGGATTAGGAAAAGGGACTCTTTATTGCCCTTTGAATTGACTGTTTATTAGCTCCAACTCCTTATGGCATGATTGAGATCTGTATACTTGATGGTTCAGTGATGCTGCAGATTGTACCAATGATTTCTCAGGTGTGTGTGAGATGTTTTAGACCTCATGAGGGGGTGGCCCTTCAAGTAGCCCCCCACTTACCCGGATGAATTCTCTACTATAGCCTTGGCTGCAATTCCACAGATTTGATGGTTCCGACCCCAGCCGCTTACAGCGCCTCTTTAGTTTGCATGTATCATTCAGATTTTTAGAGCCCTTTCCTGTTTTACAGGGCCTCTTTGGTTGTACTTATATCTCATGTACTCAGATATTATTGTATAATTCCTGACTGTTGTCCCAGGAACAATATGTTTGTGGGATCCATTATCATGTTTTTATCTGGCCCATGTTTATGCCATCATGTACTATATAGTTCAGTTCCTTGTTTACTGAACGCATTATTCTTTGTGCTTTGTTATCTCGGCGGGTATAGGTATGCCTCCCTCGCCTCATGTAGAACATGTACTCACTCATAAAAGAGACTTGTCACACCTGTAAGTATCACCTCCTCAGGGTCTTTTCCTATAGCGCTTTAAGTCTACCTTATATTTCTCTCTCTCTGACTCCCCCTTTGGTGTCTAGTGATTGAGTTCTTACAACGTACTTCGGTCATACGATTAGCTCCTAGCGCTCGCACGTTGGGGGGGAATCTGTTACACCAATTTTTGGTCATCTAACATGTTACTATTAGATGGACCAAAGTAAACCATGTAAGACCAATTTTACCCTAGTAAACTTGCTTTCACTATGAAAAATAACTTAGTAATCCATAATTTATTAAGTTGTTTATGGTCTAAACAGGAAACCCCATGAGGAAATATTGAATAAATCCCTATTTTTTTTATTTTCCTCAAGGGATAATTAATTAAATAACAGCCTAATTAATATCCTTGGTCATATTTAAACCAAAGCAGGAAAATTAATTAGATAAACCATTATTTATCTTATTATTTTCTAGGAATAATTATTTAAAACATTATTTAAATAATATTCCTTGTTAAATTTGACTAAATCATTTATAGATAATTGAATAAATCATTATTTATTTAATTATTACTCAACCACATTCGTAAAATAATAAATAAATCATTTATTTATTTATTATTTAAAAATAAAGGGGTTTGACCAAATTCAAATTCTTTTTCCCTCAAAAAAATATAAAAAATATTCCATAAAAGTTGGATCCAGATTTGGTTAATAATATTTTAATTATGCACCAATATCTAGACCAACTCAATATTTTGTTATAAATAGAAGGGTTTTTCCATTAATTCATTACCTTTTGTTGCCTAAAGATCGCTTTGGATCTATACTTTTGGTCTGACTTTGATCCTCCATCATTGTCATATTTTTCTATATTTTTGCTTGTGAGCTCCCTTATAGTTCTATTTTTGTCTGGGTTTTTTACACCATCAAGAGAGAGAGATCTTAGATTTGAAGTGCTGAGGAAATACAAGAACCCATCCCATTGAGGGGGACTGGTAACATATTTCTATGTTCCCTTCCTAGTTGTCATAGATACAAAGTTCTTTAAAAATATTCTTGTCTTGTCTATTGGATGCATGGAGCAACTCTTGCTTTTATTTGTTGTATAATGTCTTTAACTACATAGATCTAGATTTTATAGCATTTATTATGATCAACTAACTACATATCTAAGGAAATTGACAACCATCTTTGATGTTAAGGCTGTTTTTTATGCACAACTAAAGTGAGCTTTTTTCGTATGCTTGTGATTAGAATTCACACTAACACTGATCCTACAATACTTATTTTTCAGAGTGTGCAAATTCACCAGAGCTACTAGTTTATAATTCTTCGTCATTGTCAGATTTACCTTTGAGAGGACTGTAAAAAAAACCTTGTTCTAGATCTACTCTGTAATTTCTTCCACTGTGCGTATTTGGGCATCTATGGGACATTCACTCAATATGACTGCACAGCGTACCCTGTTCACACAATAGCATTTTAATCCATAGCTTTAGAGGGTGCAGAAACTTACCTCTAGGACCCTTGAAAAACCTTCATTCAACTTTATAATAAGATACAAATTGATCAATACTGAATTTAGTCATAAATCCTCCCAGAACACTATCGATCCAGTGATCTACAGCGCAGTGATCTTCTTGCTACTCTTCTCTAATTTTTGTACCAACTCTGGGGTCCACTTAGTGATCGCATCGTCCTTTGCGTAGGTCTGGAATTCAGTGAGTCCATAAAACCACTCATGCAACTTGGTCACAAAGGAAGCAAAGAAAATTTCGTGGACTTCTGTATAGATATACCTTTGTGCCCAATATTTGGCAGACAATTTAGAGCTTCTCTTTTCTTGGATCGCAAAATTAAGTATCTTCTTATCGAGCCAATCTTTTAGTTCATTCTGTGTTGGATGCCACAACATCAAATATTCCTCAAAATTATCCTAGTCCCGATAACATAACCATTTTTTGGCTTGAGGGGTCTTGACCCAGGTTCAGAGTTATCACGCAACCAAAAAAATCCTCCAACTACTGGCCCTTTTGATAGTGATCTTCTTGCACAGATCAAAGTCTCACCCGAAGCAGTATGGGGGGGGGGGGGGGGGGTCTTGGAACTATGTTTTCGCACCTTGAGTAATCTTTTGATGCGGTGTCCCTAATCATACTTAGTTCATATAATATAACAGCTTTGCACATGCACAAAAAACAAATCTAACCCTTCCGCAAATTATCACAGAATACTTAATATATTTTGCACACAATATACTTCATTCAGATCTACTCATTTAACATTGACTAATTCACGTATAGATGCAATTAACCATTAACAGAATTAAATACACAGTAACATAATATATTCACATCGATATAAAATAACAGATAAGAAAATCACATAAGAATCCAATTTCGCCAAAATGTCTTCTTTATCAAGAGATCTTTCAATTTAGTACAATCTACCTTCTGCGCACACAGCAGCAAAGTCCGCACACAACTTAGGACTTAGGTATCTACGCACATAGCCAGGGGGATCCTTTCTACCCAGACAAACCCAGACTTAGATCAAAACATTAAGCAAAACATGTGTATATATCTAATATTATCCTTACTTGACTCAATCCTTACATATGTATACTATCATAGATGCACACATACCATGGTCTAAAACCATGGTTTGAGACTCATGGTTTTTCTTTTTAAATCCATTACAATGATTAAGGGACTTTGACCTGCCCCAAAGCCCCTTTTACTATTTGCGCGCAACGTATACAAAAAAACTTAGAAAAAATTAACCCAAAAATACACCCCAGGGGACCCCGCTCTAACAGACACTGAGGATGTGCATCGATTATATGGCCCTTAACAAAAATACGATGAAGAAGGCTACCCCATCCCGCGGACAGATGAGTTGATGGATAAGTTGAGGGGAGCTTATTTCTTCTCCAAGATAGATCTAGGATCGGGGTACCACGAGATTCTTGTGAGGAACAAGGATGTCCCCAAGACAACGTTCAGGTGCCATTATGGGCTCTTTGAGTTTGTGGTGATGCCCTTTGGGCTAACCAATGCTCCAAGCATCTTCCAGTCATGCATGAACCACATTTTCCGGGGCCGGCTATGGAAGTTCATGCTAGTTTTTTTTTATGACATTATGATATACAGCCGGACATGGGAGGAGAACTTGCATCATGTGGAGAAAATGTTGTGTATTCTGGAGGAGAAGAAATTTTACGCTAATTTTTCCAAGTGTGAGTTCGGCTTAATATAGATGTTATACTTGGGCCACATCATAGGTGAGGATGGTGTGTGAGTACATGAGGAGAATATTAGGGCCATCAAGGATTGGCCGGAGCCCAATAATGTCATGGAGCTGAGAGGCTTTGTGGGAATCCATACTTATTACCAAAAGTTTTTGAAGGGTTTCTCTTAGTTAGTTGCACCCCTCACAGACTTGATGATCCAGAAAGAATCATTCCCCTAGAATCCCACACCGCAGGAGGCTTTTGACCGCCTCAAACAGGTGATGAGTAGCTGCCCAATATTGGCACTCCCTGATTTTATCAAGCCCTTTGTCTTGGAGTGCGATACATCCAAAGTAGGAGTTGGGGCCGTGTTGATGCAGGACAAACACCCCATCGCTTTCAAGAGCCGAAATCTCTTGCCACATGAGAGGCACTACCCCATTTATGATAAAGAAATGTTGGCCATCATGCGTGCCTTGGCTAGGTTCATACAATACCTAATGTGGAACCGGTTCAAGGTCAAGACTGATCACAACAGTTTGCGGTACTTCCTGGAGAAAAAATAGTTGAGGAGAGACAACAGAATTGGGTCACTAAGATTCAAGCTTATGACTTTGACATTGAATATGTCAAAGGGGAGAACAATGTGGCACTGATGCCTTATCTCAGAGACCACCGTTCATCTCCCTAACGAGCATAGGTATAGATTGGAAGGCACAATTATTGGTGGAGTACTCAAATGATCAGTTTGCAGCGAGGTATTGGATCAGCAGATGACAAATGAATGATATCGGGTGATGGATGAGGTCATCTATTATCGAGATCGGATATTTTTGATGGCTAACTCCCAGTTGAGGGAGAATATCTTGCATGCAGCACATGACTCTCCAATGTCAGGGTACCAAGGGTTCACTAAGACCTATAAAGCCATCAGAGAGAGGTTAACCTAGAAGGGCCTCAAGGAGGGTGTACTTCAGCATGTCCGAGAGTGCATAGTCTGTCAGACCAATAAGGGAGAGTTCAACCATCCGACTAGGTTATTGCAGTCGCTTCCCATTCCAGAGGGAAAATGGGAGAGCATCTCGATGGACTTCATCACGGGGTTGCCTATGACACAGGGCAAGGAATGCATCTTTGTCGCAGTTGACCGGTTGACGAAGTATGCACACTTCTTCGCTCTTTCCGCTCAGTGTACAGCTTCACAGGTGGCCAATTTTTTCTTCAAAGATATTTTTCAATTACATGGTCTCCCCAAGACCATAGTTAGTGACTGGGACAACAAATTAATGGGGGGTTTTTGGTAGGATTAGTTTTGACTGGTGGGCGCAGAGCTCACAACTAGCACGATTTACCATCCATATAATGATGGGAAGACAGAGATAGTGAACAAGTGGCTAGAATGATACTTGTGAAACTATGTTACAAGGCAGTAGAAGGGTTGCCTGTGTTGGCTGCACTTGGGGGAGTACTACTACAATACCACTTTCCATATGTCCATTGGTATGTCCCCTTTCCGTGCTTTATATGGGTATGATGCATTGACGTTTTTTGATGCTATGTTTGGGGCAAGTAAGGCCCCCAAGGCCAAAGAATGGATCCAAGAGAGTCAAGACATCCTCAGGGCTCTCAAGGACAACTTAAGGACCGCACAGAACTAGTAGAAGATGTATGCAGATCAGGGTCGCGTGGAGAGGAAGTTTGAGGTGGGGGACTTGGTGTACCTTAGGCTTCCACCATACAGGTAGTCTACGTTGAAGCAGAAGGGAGGTGAGAAGCTCAAACCTTGCTTCTATAGGTCATACCGGGTTGTCCGACGGGTTGGAGAGGTGGAATATGAGCTGGAGTTGCCACTAGGGAGCTAGATCCACAATATTTTCCACATGTCATTCCTGAAGAAGGCTTTTGGACAGCAGGTGACAACAACTACTGAGCTCCCTCCTACAGATGATGAGGGACATTTAGTGCTACAACTCGATGCCATCTTGGACACCAGGGAGAGGCACTTAAGGAGTAGGGTGGTGAAGGAGTACATGATCAGATGGAGGAACCTCCCGGGTGAGGATGCCACTTGGGAGGGGGAGAATATTCTTCAGCACCCATCTTTGCAGTTGCTTGAGGACAAGCAACATTTTGGCGGGGAGGACTGTAATATTCCAAATTAGCAGCCAACTAATTGGAATATTAATTTTTGGCTAATTTTTATTTTCTAATGTTTGACAGAAATAAAGTGTGTAAGGGACCCACAACTAATAGCTAAGAAGCAAAAATTATTTTCCCTATAGTTCCTAATGAAATATTGTGGCCTTAGTGGGGTCCATGTGGCTAGCCATTGAATGGAGGCAACATCCTAGGTGGTTGTGTGGGAGAGGCATGATGATGGAATCACTGTGGTAGGCCAGATGAAGGGGAAGTGTAGTCCTTGGTGGGTGATTTGAAAATGGGCAAACTATTTTTTGTGCTAGCTCCCTCATCAATTAAATAAAAATGTGTTTAGTATTGTCTCAAATAAGCCATTTGTGAAGGGGTTTATGTGTCAAGTTTTTAATTGTCTTGATGAGAAATTCATGAGATAAATAGCTTTTAAAAACTCATGTACAACAAATAAAATGTATAGAAATAACGCACATCATACACATTACACAATAGATGATAACAGAGTTCACCCCTCCTGGGCTACATCTCAATGGACCTGCTTCAAATGACTAGGACCTCTTGGGATTAATGTTAAAATGTCTGATTACGTCCACCTACAGTGCTCCAATGACTTTTCAACCTGCTCCATTGGATTCAAAAGACCCAAAAACCTCAAAATAGACTATTCAATCTCTGAAAATGGTCTCCAACTGATTTAGGCATGACCTCCTCTCCCGGTGGCATTGGGCTTATTTAATCTTAAAAGTGGAAAAAACACTTTCATAAGTGCTCCAACGGCACTGAAACCTATTCCATTGTGTTCATAGCATCAAAATAATCTAAGAATGACTCTTCTTCCTCTCAATTCAATCGAAAATTGTTCAAGATATGCCTCTTTTATCTTCTTAGGAAATTTCCCCCAAATCTAGAGAAGACTCTAGTTAAGGCTGCCTAAATTGGAGAACCCGCCAGTTTTTGAGGCACCTCTAAAACTCCACCAAACTAATCTCAGAGTTAATTAATGCTAAGACTGCAATTATGGGCGGGTAAGTGTGGATTATGGCGCATAAGCGCATTTAGTGGAGTTGCTTTGATGTCGTTACATGGTAAGGACACATGGGGAGGGCGCTGGCCCAAGGGGCTGGCCCCCTCCTTCCCGTCTTCAATGTAACCGTTACAATTCAAATTAATATTTGTGGCCACCATTTAACAAGCCCTATCCGCGACCTAACATTAATGAGTTTGGTTATGTGGGGGGAGGTCACGGGTTCGACCTGACCTCCGCCCCTCCATAACATATATTTTTGCCAACAGATTTTACCATCAGGTTTTAAACCATATAGTATATAAAAATAATGCGCCATATAATATATAACTTTGACTTTTGAATACAATATATGCCCGGAATTTGGCATATTAAAAATTCAATTTCAAAATTTGCATTGATTTTTCCAACTGGTGATTTGAAATGTCGCTTTAAACCATAGTTTCGACCCTATATCATATGAATTCGACCCTGGCATATAAATTTGAAATGCGCAATTTGGATAGGGTCCACCGGATGGGGCACGTGGCGGCCCCTAGATGCACCACATGTCAGCCTCTGGTTGGCTTGTCCCTCCATATATAAAAAAAAATCAAATTTAACCTTAGGATCAACCATTTAAAAAAAATTCACCTTCAAACCTTGAGCAGTGAATCCTGAGTGACACTTGTCATAGTTTCATTGGGAAAAATTGGTGAAAACCCAAATTTTTACCTTTGACCCTGTTTGACCATTTTTTTTTAAATTCACATGTTTGACACGGCGATCAGGGGGCTCTAAATTCCTCATCCGGACTCTGTTTTGAGTGAAACGAATTGTGTCGAATTCCTGGCGATGTGCTGGATCCGGTCGTTCTAGTTTAGTGAAATTCTGAGCACTTTTAATTTTTGGCAAATTTTTGCCCCTAATCTAGATTTCAATCAGTGGGCCCAAGGGAACGTTTGAGGCTGAATTGACAAAAGGGAAGAAAAGTAGCTCATTTTCTCATTCATCTATATATGATTTTTATGTCCTCATTGATTGAGCATGCTTGAGCTATTTAGCCAAGTCTGTAGTGTTGTTCAACACAAAGATTTCCAAGCGG
Organism: Pinus albicaulis; assembly: GCA_034641835.2. NCBI lineage: Eukaryota > Viridiplantae > Streptophyta > Pinopsida > Pinales > Pinaceae > Pinus > Pinus albicaulis. Next base: position 809,792,587 of record CM076582.1, read on the forward strand.
AGATCTCAACCTCTACCTCAGGGGACTTCGAGTGCCTACTCAAGAGAGGAGTTTCACCCATTTTGTGAGGATATTGCAGAGAGACATCAGCAGCAACATGTAGTCCCTTCAAGAAAATGCAGAGGAAGCCCAGACTGTGTAGTTATTGCGCAGTCCAGCCTAGAGGAAGTGTTGGGAAGTGGAGGAGCAGAGAGGAGTCAACCAGAGGATTTGGAGGGGAGGTTAGCCACCTCCTACCAGAGATTTTGGCAGATATTTGGAGGCATTTCCAGCAGTTCCAGCCATGAGATCGATTTCCCCAGCAAAGCAGTGCACCAAGCCCAAAGGGGCCATTTTTTGGGGTCGAAATTTTTGGAAACCCTTCACAGGTTTTTGTGGGTCTTTGGAGTAGAGTCTAGGATTAAAATCTTAGAATTTTCTGAGCATGGGAACAGGCCCAAAATACAGTATGAATTCAACCAACAACAATAGTTTCCAGGACTGGAAGCGTAGAGGGAGAGCCACACAGAGCCTTATTCCAACAGATATTTTGGCCGGGTTAGGAGCTAATCTTCAGCATGCCTAGAGCAAGCCCAGGTGCTACATTTCTTGGCACCACTATTGCACTCTTTCCGACCAATTGATAAATTGGCTCATCAGTTATCTTTGTCTCCAAATTATGTGTTTTAATGTTGTTCATATTTTGTTGTAGTTAATTGTCTGTTTGAACTTTTATTATTGTTAATCCCCATCTGGGGATATTACACAAATACATGTATTACCATGGTCTCTTGTTGACTATTTTAACATACGGGGTGTTATTTTCACTAAATAAACATCCTTTTCAAAAAAAATATGGATGAAATACTTCATGTAATGTACATCTACTATGAACTATACTCTGGAAAATATGGGACCAATGAAAAGTTAGTATTTTACACTCATACAGGATTAAAAAAAAACCATATATAGGTACTCCCTCTGTAAATAAGATGATTAGGTTATTTTCTTTGGGAAACAAGAGCCACATGGTGCCAATGTCATTGTGCTTGGAACTTGGCTGTCTCAAATCCTGTACATTGTGAGTCACTTTTTAAGAAAACTTGAAATTGCATGAGTTTCTCTAATGACGCTAGGGACATGGATACAAATATCCAAAACCTTAAGAAGTTTTTCCCAAATTTATAAGAAATTTCAAGTTGGGAGTTGCATTATTATATATTAAAAAATAAAAAACATGTTAAATGAATATTATTTCAAACAAAATAGAAGTCAATCTAACTGAGCTCTACTCTTACTGGTGCATTAAAATTGTATGTATGTTAGAATTGTTGTATAGTATTTGTATGATAGTATATTATTGTATATTAAAAAATAAAAAATATTTTAAATGAATATTATTTCAAACAAATTAGAGGTCAATCTAGCAGAGCTCTACTCTTAATGGTGCATTAAAATTGTATGTATGTCAGAATTGTTGTATAATATTTGTATGATAGTATATTAGACTTTTACGTGTTAATATATTAAATTTTATCTTCGATTTTAATAGCATACCAATTATTAATTATATTAAAATTTATACTTAAAATATTATATCTTTGTAACAACTATAATATTACAATTACTAATCTAATTTGTATTAATAATGCTATAAACATGTTTAACAAAATAATAAACTTCAATATTTATAATATTTATCTAGAAAATGAAAAACAAAACACATATATATAAAATAATATATTTGTAAAATTAAACTTTATATATACATTTTGAACATTTGTAAAATACACACATACACACACATTGAAGTTAGGCACTTTGCATTATGACAAATGAGGATTACATAGACCAAAATTTTTATGCTACTAGTTTTCCCAAAGAGAAACCAAACTAGTAACATAAGTTTAGAGTGTTGAGGTTGCTAAGACCTTGTATAATTAGAAAATCTTGTAAATAGAAGCATATATAAATAGGTTGGATGTGGCATACCTTGACACACATCAACATGAGAAGAGAAAAAAGACTACTAGTGTTGCAAGCATAAAATGAGTGAGTCATAACAACTATTGGGTAGAATCTCCAGGAATCCGCGCTAGTTGGTCACTACTCTCATCTAAGGAGAAGAAGATGTTGGTTGATCTTCTACATAGAATGGTCAACTTGCAGTCTATATTGACAATGTTTCCTCCATCTTTTCCAATTTGATAGAGTACTCCTATCATGTCCTCTTGTACCTCCCTATGCCGCTAGAAATATTTGAAAGACGTTTAACCTTGTGTTGACTTTGTACCATGATCAGTGAAGTGATAACATAACATGTAATGCACCAAGTATAGTGGGAGTCATAACCCCCTTTCACGTAATGTAGAATCGTGGGTAGGGGGATGCCCACTCCTAGGAACTCTTCCTGTGGGATAACGTTCTTCGTAGCCAAATATTGACACTAAGTTCAAATGGATTATATAATGTTCTCACTCCGATACAAATCAAGGGGATGAATTGTTATGTTGAGACCAAAATTGGCTAGCTTGTTTGTCAATTTGTTGCCTTCTTTGTGAACATAAGAGAGGAGGGGAGTTATGATTTTTTCCAGGAGTTTTGCAATATCACATATTTGAGCTTACAACCTCCAACTCTTAGAGACTTTAGAAGGATCTAATCCACATTATATTTTTCATAAGATATTGAAGATGATCATGTAATCTCCTCCAATATCGAGCTTGTGAAATTGTTTGTGAACAATAATTAAGCAACCCTACATCAATGCCCAGATTTCAACAACATTATTAGTGTTGAGGCCTATGACACCTGCATGAACATGTAAAATCTACCCATTAGCATTATGAAAGACTCCACCATAACTAGCTCGACCTAGATTTCCTTTCGAGACCCCATCAAAATTAAGTTTGATGAAGTCCTCAAGAGCAGGTGACCAAAAGGAAGGGTTGGAAGGGGAAAAATTCAATACAAAGGGAGCCTTACATAAGGAATACAGGAGAGAGAACCATTTTGGTTAGAATGACCTTTTTACGTTGATTGCATTCTCATACTTTGGAGTTCCAAGGAAGAGAAGAAATGGTTTCCTTATTGGATTTAGATTGACTTACCAAATAAATTATGTGGGGGGCCTAATATTCTTAAATGTTCATATACTATGCTCTTTTTAAATCTCCCATAGGATGAATCTTGGGATGAGTTTCCATACTTCATTGAAAATGATATTAGTAAAATGGAAGTCACACCATAATTGTAGAGTAGAGACGACATTATTTTGTATTCTATCGATTTGTAGAAAGAGCATGGAAAGGTGGTCTCGGATAAAAGTAGAGAATTTGCAACTACTAGAAAGATAATTAGCATTTTCTGAATTGGAGAAACAAAGAACATAGATTGAGGGCCCCTGAAAACCATGAATTTGAAGCTTGTCACATGTCAAAGTTTTGTTCCATATTAGAAGCCACAAAAAAAGAGTTATTTTGGGCCATTGTTTGCGATTTCATATTTTATGCCATTTTCCTTTATCATCCTCATTATTGTTTCTTATGAGAAGACTGAAAGCTTCAGAGAGGTTAAAATTTCATGAAGGATGATCATCTGAACGAAGAATATTGTTGCCCTCTTGAGCCACAATTCTTCTATTTTCTAATTCTTGCTTGATAATTATGCTTTCATTTTGGAAGGGAGGCTCAATCCATTCATCGCATGAATTCCAATTGTACCAATGGGAAGTGTAGGGGGTTGAGTCCCAAATAATTTACAACTACGATTTTCCCCGTCAAGATGAGGGAGTCCCTGGTTGGGCACCTCATTTTTACTACTATGCCATGAGTCATCACAAAACAATTCCCTATTCCCATTTATCAGTTCCCAAAATATAAGTGAGGACCTGGGGACTTACATTTAGGCATTTCCATAATATTCACCTCCACTTCTTGCATGGCGATTTCCTTCAAAAGGAGATCATTATGTTCCCTTGTTACAAGTTTTGGAATATGCTTTGTTATTTTCTTGATAGTAGGCCTTCTATTCAGAACTATTTAAGTGAGTGTGGCTTGGATATCATTCATAATTTCCTGGCCTATTGCATCATATCTTTCAAATTTTTAGTGATTGGGCATTTTGATGCTTAATATTCTATTACTTTTTCTATGGTTGATCATGGATCTGTGGAAGAATTTATTTTTTTCTCCTTCCTTAAGCCATTGTACTTAGTTTTTTTGTCTCTAAAGGATTTCCTCTTGCTTCAATCTTTCCTCTAGCTAGACGTGAGTGACTGCTTCTCGATGTTCCAATTCCTTAAATCTGCCATTTGATATTATTTATTGTTGGATGGTGGCCATCTATTTCTCTAGCTTTAGTTTTTATTTCTGGGTGTTACCAAAATCTTTAGTATTCCATTTCTGAGTTTTCATTTTGAGATTTTTTAACCATTGTTGGAAGAAATACATAAGGGCCCTAGGAAAATGATTTGATTCTTTCCACCATATTTCAACAACAGACTGAAAATGAAGATGTTGTAACCAAAAAGCCTCAAATTTTAAGGGCGTGTTCTTAGGATTACCAATATAATCCATAGAGAGTTATATGGGCCAATGATCTGAACCATGACAAGGGAGAATAAAAGCCTCAAAATCGGTGCGTAGAATATAGAGAGACTTTGTTATGAGGAATCCATCGAGTCTTGAAGCTATTTGAGATGTCCCTCCTTGCTTATTGTTCCTGGTGTATAAGCCATTGCATGTGCTCAAATCTATAAGTTTGGATTTATTATAAATTCCACAAAGAGAGGGATTTCTTCATCAATTCTATAAGTCCCACCCTTCTTTTCATTAAGAATTTTTATCATGTTAAAGTCTCCACCTATAATACATAACCCCCCCCCCCCCAAAAAAAAATTTTAGGCTCTTTGGAGTTTTTGAAGGAAAATGTTTTTGTGAGTCGGAATATTAGGACCATAAACAATGGTTATGAAGCTCGAACTAGCTGCACCAAAGGGATGAAAGTTAGCAATTAGGATTTTGGGTAGAGAAAAAGAATCCTAAAGAGTGACTGAGGAAGGGTTCCATGTGATAACAATACCTCTTGATGCTCTTGGACATCCTAAGCTAGATAATCACAGTTTCTCCAGACATTCTTTAAAATCTTGTTCAAAGACTCAGTAGAGAATTTTGTTTCTTGAATCATCATGATGTCAGGGTGTTTTTGGTGGATTTTTTTTTAGGATTATTTTCTTGGATTTCCCATTAAGACCCCTAGCACTACATGAGATAAATTTCATTCATGATGTTGAGAGGAAGGTTGAAATATGGCATCCATTGGTGACACTCTATTAGTATTCACCAACAAATATCCTAGGTCTTGTAGTAATTTACTATTTATTTTCCACCATTTTATCTTTATTTCTTTCAACATACTCAAGTGATATATGGGATTATTTCTTTTGATTCCATTAGAGGAAAAATAAGATTTGTGGTTAGGGGTATTACCTATTTCGTGAGCTTAACAAAGAATTAGATCTTTATTTTACATGCATGCTTTGGTGATGACTTGAACTTGATCCTTGGGAATAGTTGTTGGGTCTTTGTTTCTCCATTCATCTACACGATATTGCAGATCAATGTTTTTCAATTCCATTGCCTCAAAATATTATGCATAAAAAAATCTTGGGTATTATCCTCCATTTATAGTTCTGCTTGGTAATCTTTGCTACTAGGTTGTGCATGCACATATATTGTAGGTTGGGGTGGTTGTTGATTGGTTTGCCCAATCTCTTATGTTTTGGGTTTTTCTCCTTCGATAGTTCCCTAGTTTTCTTCTGCGTGCCGGAGAACCGTGTACCTGTTATGTCCCGTTGCATTTTTAGAGGTTGCATTTTATGTTCCTTTTTTGAATGTATTCCTTTTATTGGTGACCCTGATAAGCCCATATTGATCTGAGGACATATTTACTTATGAATTTTATTGGACTTGGTTTGTTTGGAATTCTTGGGATATATGGCCATATTCATGGCATTTTCAACATATAAATGGGATTCACTCATAATCTATTGGTTTTTCCCATATTTCATTTCCATGACACTGTTAAATGCTTGCTGGGAGGGACTTGGATATGTATAGATAAGCACAAAGGAGGGCATAGGAAGTATATAGAAATTTCTTTGTGGTATCGATGATCATAAAAAAACAACCTATGGAATTATTAATGCTTTATATGATTTCATGGTCTCAAAACTCTTGAGCGAGAGAATTAAGACAGATCTAGACTAGGGTTGTGGAAAAGTCTTCTCTGTCAGGGTGGAATATTTGAACACATGGCTTCATGAATAAGCCACCGAATTCATGAAATATGGTCCTCCTTGACATATGTGATCTCTATCCTCTATATTTTTTAATATGGTCATGAAGAAATCCTTGAACCCTAACTTTAGGTCGAGATCCCCTTTGAGTGTCCAGTTCTTCTAGATCCAACTGAGCAAATTTTTTTCTAAGAGACAAAGACCTACGAATTTCCATTATACTGCATGATATCTCATATATTCAATTTTTTCCACTCTTTTTTCTAATTAGATTTCCAGAAGGGGAGTTTTGATTGTCTGAGGAAGGCATGAACCATTAGCTTTTGTATTGTTTGTTGATGGAGTATCAAAGGTAGCACCTACAACCTCAACCTCATTTTTGGTTGAATTAGATATTTTTTGAGTTGATGAATTGCTAAATTTGCGCGAGGTAGCTTGATTGGCTTTAGAAGCCACGATGTTTCTATAGGAAGGGCCTCCTCCACCCCCCCATGGGTGCACCATTAGAGGGAAAGGCATTGATGCATGAGGAAAAACCCTAGAAGTAGAGGTTATAGAGAAAAAAACATTGAAAATGTTTCTTGTAAATTTGAAATATTATTCTAGGTCTCATTGGAAAAAACTAAATAATATTACTTTCATAATATTAAAAAAAATACAATAAAAAACAAGTATACGGATTATTGATATTACTCTCATAATATAAAAACAAAATAAAAATTGACGATACCATAATTGATATTACTGTCATAATATAAATATACAATAAAAATCAATGATACTCGTGATTAATAGTAACAATAAACTAAAACTTTGAATTATTAGACTTTTGCCTTTAAGCTTAAATCTAAACATATATGCATTAAAAATTATTCATATCCATAAATATGAATGCTATTCGATTTTTTATTCAAATAAATTTTGAAATGAGATCTAAATGTAATTCAATTTTTGTTTGATAGAAATATTTGAACATAGTATAATAATATATGTAATAAAACTAGGTATACAAATACCTTGGGTATTCTTATTTACTTGGCAAAGCATGTAAATATGTTATGTAAAAATCGGTAGTGGTTGGCGATTTTCTTTTTACCGTGGTAGAATATATGGATGAGGAACTCCTCAACTTCTTCGACAACCCTTACACCTTTGCTGACATCTAGTCAGTCCCTCCACGGATAACCACGGGTATGCCATGCATCCTGCCGGTTGTTTTCTCACAATATTTTGACGGGGTGTTTAGGGTTCCACAAATATGTACCCATCCTTTTCCAACCCTATACCAGACTTTGAATCCCACATCGTTGTTTACCTCAACGTTGATGGCTCCTCCATGGTATATACCTCATTTGATATTTACCAACTCCATTCTCTGGAACTGTGTTTTCCGTCACCATCCTCCCTCCAGTTCCTTACACGAACTTTCCCTCTACCACTTCCGGACACCTCTATTCTTCCCCTCCTGATTAGTGGAGACCTAGGCATCCTCCACTCTATTATTACTGGTCCTGGGAATATCGGTGTCGTGGCTCCATCTACCCCATTTTTTGCCTATACATCCACTCCACTCCCTCGTACATGCTTGATCTTGACTCCCCCACCCTCTAGTAGCTTTATGGTCTGCATTCCTACTCCACTTTACCATGCTACCTCAACATCGAGCATTACTCCCCCCTCTTCTGCTGCTTCTGAATCTCTCTCTACTAGTACACACACCATAGCGACGAGGAATACCAAGTGTGTATGCGTATGAAACAGGGGCACTCAACTCACCCTTGGTGAGGGAATATAGCTGGGAGATGTTATGGGGACGGTGGACCGTGTATTGGTGGGTCGGGTCTGTGGTCAGAGTTATAATGCTAACAGGCTCGGATAGTGGGTCACTGAGATTTGGGGGAACACTATGTGGGAATTACCTACCGTTTTCACACTTAATAAGGGTTGGTTTTCTAGTTAGTTCACCTCCAATGACCTTATAGATTGGGTTTTATCACAATTCTCTCACATTGAACTTTACCCTATTCTCCTCAAGCATTGGAGTCCCCTATTTGATCTAGAGAGGGAACACTTGGGCGCTGAACCTATTTGTGTTCGCCTCCCCGGATTATGTTTGCACCTATGGAAGGAGGAGATCTTCACTAGTATCGGCAACATTCTGGGCACATATATTGATCATGATAGATCATTTGCAGTCACAGGGAAGATGGCATTCGCCCCTATTCTGGTTCATCTCGATACTTTGGAAGGATTGGAGGAGTCTCTCAAGATCCACTAGAGGAACACTACCCGGGTACAAATCCTAGACTATGAAGGAGTCCCTTTCCGTTGTCAGCGGTGCCACGAGGTCAGGCATGTCTACAAGTACTAATCGTTACTCTCTAAATCTGACACTATTCCTATTTTGTCGGGGCCTCAAACATCACAGGAACCAGTTACAGTGACACTGAACATGCCGAAACAGTCGGCAAGTTTACACTCTACATCACAGGGTATCACACCTCTGGGGACTGTCAATGCTGCCGCAACACACTCATCCACCATGATTACCAGATCCATGACAATAGCTACAAAATCGGGACATCCTCCTAGCTCTAGTACCTCTTCTCTCCCTCCTTTTATTTTTTCATCTCTCATGACTTCCCCTGCATCGTCTCTGTGTATTGATTCATTACCTTTTGAAATTTGTGTATCATCTATTGTTTGATCCACTATATTACCCCCAAATATATACCCTTCCCCCCCTCCTTCCACTCCCCCTCCCTCTCCCATTTCATTTTCTCCTCTGGATAACCCCTCAGACTCTCTGTCCAATCATTCCCACAACCTCCGTTGTCGAGTCAATAACACTCACATTGGTTTGGGCATCGGCCCATTACCTCCCCATGTACTGGTCAAACATTCTCTAGGTAGACACTCTAACATATCTAAAGTTATCCTATAGTTGGGTCTAGACATTGTTTTAGGTAGACAACTCTCAATTGAAGGGGTTCTTAGAGCAATAAACTCCCCCCGATTAGGTTCCCAATGAAGTGTATATCCTTCAACTATCAAGGGCTTACAAGCTCTGCGAAGCGCCTTTCCATAAGGTGACTTTTCGACTTTGTTAATGTGGACATAATCTTCCTATAAGAGACTCTCGGATCATATAAGGTTATCCCTGCTTCTCTTACCTTTATTTTCCCCTCCTAGATCTTTCATGCACTTGATGCCTGGGGACGATTGTGGGGCATTTCTTTTGGTTATAACCCTAGGGTTATTAGAATTAATAATATTTGGGGTAGGGATGGAATTCTTGTGGCAGATATCTTCTCTAAGCAACTCAGGATTGACTTCAGGATGGTTAATGTGTATGTACCTTGCCATAATCGCCATGATTTTTGGCATTCCTTCTTGCAATCATCCTTCATGCAAGTTGACAACATCATACTGTGTGGTGATCTCAACTTCTCCTTGGGATTGGCTGAATCCTAGGGATCAAATGCTCAAATGGACCCCCTATCTAGCTTCTTTCGGAACTTACTTGCACTTCATCACCTAGTTGATCTCCTGATGCCCTTAACCAAGCCTACATGGCGCAATAAGCACATTGGAGGGGATTTGCTTGAATGCATATTAGATATATTTCTTATCAAGGAAGGGTTGTTACATCATTTGGTATCATATAGTCAATGGATCGGTTTTGGGGGTATATCAGATCACTCCCTGATCTATCTCGAGCTCTCCGGAAACTTCCCCAAACCATATGCCCCCTTCAAGTTTAGTTTGACATGGTTGAAAGATGGGGCTTATATCATAATGAATAATCATGCATGGAGGAGTGCTCTAGTTACCCTAATATATCCATGTCTGCCACTTTTGCAAATAAAATACATTTTTCCAAAAGGAAATCTATTGAATGGGAAAAGTCCAAGAGAAGACAAGATGACCTAGATTTAGACAAGACTGAACGAGAGATAGCTCATTTTGAGGACCCATTAAATGGTGGCTACTCCTCTATTGCATCCAAGGATTATATCATCAAATTGGAGGTAGACCATCTCAGAATCCTAAAGTGGGGGAAGAAAATTGGCGGCTCAAAATTTGTGCTACATGGTTAAAAGTAGGGGATGACAATACCAAATTCTTTCAAAAACATGCCAGAGGTCGTAGGGCCATCAACACAATTTGGGAACTAGATAATGAGGGTGGTCAACCTGTTTATACCTTTGAAAAACTGGCCATCCTTGGATCTACAGACTTCAGGAATCTCTATAAAGCACCATAGGATGTAACATTGGCAGAGACCATCAAAATTGCTGGCCTTTTTCCTAAGTTTGTGAACAGGGATGACACCGATGACCTCTATAAATTTATTACCATGGAAGAACTAGAGGTGGTCCTCAAATGGTTCAAAAAGGAAAAGAGCCCTAGGCCAAATGGTTGGTCTGTGGAATTCAATCTGGATTTCTTTGATTTACTTGGACATGATCTTCTTGAGGTGGTGGAAGAGACCAGAACTACTGGTCGCATGTACGATGCTTTCAACTCTACTTTTATTGCCCTCATTTCCAAATATGATAACCCCTCTACTTTCAAATAATTTCAACCTATTTCACTTTAAAATTACGTCTACAAAATCATGGCCAAGACTATTTCCAATGGACTCAAGCCGATCCTATCTAATCATATCTCTCCTGAGCAATTTTCATATCTGGAGAACAGACAGATCCATGAAGCCATTGGAATTTCACAACAGGGACTTCATTTTATGCATACCAAGCATATCAAAGGAATGATCCTCAAGATTGATCTTGGAAAATATTTTGATCAGACAAGTTGGCTCTATCTGAGAGTGCTTCTCACTCATTTAGGATTCCCCATTATTGTCATCAATTGGATTATGTGTTGCATCACATCAATATCCTTCAATGTCCTTATAAATGGGGCAGCCACCAATTTTTTCCATGCTGAACGGGTTCTCCGACAGGGATGTACCCTTTCTCCCCTATTATTTCTACTGGTCATGGAAGGACTGAGTAAAATTTTGGTCGAGGAAAGGGAACGTGGAAGGTAGAAGGGCATCAAGATCACTGACAACTGCATCCCAACACACCTGCTCTTTGTGGATGATGTCCTTATTTTTTTAAATGGATATGTCAGTGACATATTAGTTATCAACTATGCCCTAAATTTGTTCTTCAAGGCTACAGGTATGACATGCAACAACACCAAATCCACCATTACAACTCTTGGATGTACTCCACATGAAATCCACTTTGCTCTTCAACGTTTTCATTTAACCCCGGGATTTGAGGAGGGTCTAAAATACCTAGGTTTTCATCTTAAACCCTCAAAGTAAAGAATTGTTGATTAGACTTGGCTTATAGCTAAAATTGACACAAGACTCAAAATTTGGCATCACAGATGTCTCTCATGGGTTGGATGCCTTGTACTCATCAAATCTTTTTTGGAGGCAATCCCAGTATATTGGATGTCTTTAGCCTGGATACCCAAGGGCATATTATCTAGGATTTAAAAAATCTGCAGCATATTTATTTGGAATGGCTCGAAGGATGGAAATGCTTTTTCTTGGGTCAGATGGGATATTATTGCACTACCTAAGAATTTGGGGGGCTGGGGTATAAAGGACATGCCCTCTTTCTCTATGGCACTAGAAGAAAAATTGGGATGGAAAATCCTAACTGTTGAAAGTCTATGGACCAAGTTGCTCATTCACAAATATATAATCCCATTACAACCGATTGAATGAATCAGATATGGGCATTGTAACAGAACACACATTTCAACCATCTGAGGGCTATACTAAACTCTATTGAATATATTAGAATTGGCCTGTCTTAGAATGTTGGTTCAGGCAGGCTTGTCTGAATTGGATGTGACCCTTGGTCTAGTAGTGGTAATGCTCATCTCTTATCTCCTGATTTTATACTCACACTGAATAATGCAGGTCTCTATACTCTGGATCAGGTTGCTAATCCAGCCAATTCAACCATATTCTCATAGGGTTGGAAAAATTGTTATGATATACTCATTCACCACCTATGGGAAGAGGAATGAGCGCACTTCAGCTCCGGAAGAATTACTGACAGATATGATGAGATCATCTGGGCGATCTCAAAAAATGGACAATATACCCCGAAGGATGGATATCCGATCGTTTATGATGCTTGCAAACCACAGGAATTGCTTGGGTGGTGGAGATCCTTATGGAAGCTTAAGAGCCCTTCTAAGGCCAAACTACTAATGCGGTGCATACTATCCAACAAGATTCCCACTAGAGTCTATATTCAAAAGCGTACTTTCATTGGACCTTCTTGGTGCTCTCTCTGCAAAGGAGCCGTTGAGGATACTAGCCATATTTTTCTCCACTACCCTGTCAACTAATCCCTCTGGTCCCATGTGAAGCCTACCCTCAACCCCAACACTTACTGGACTGGTCTATCTATATCTCATCCTAGGAATCATGGTGGCTATCCTCTCATCCGCACAAGCTTCGTAATATTCCAATCATCATATGTTGGGGCATTTGGATTGCCCGGAATCGTTCCATTTCCCAAGATCACCACCCAAATTGGCTATTTCCACCTTATACCATATGATACCCAATGATCCTATCAACCCATCACCCAGGACTATTATACCTAAACCTATTGAAAAATCTATCCTTTGGGCTTATTTTGATGGCTTTGCACAACATTTTGGCTGTGGGGGGGGTGATCCTGTACTTGTCGGAACAACATTTATACAAGGTCAAGATTGGCCTTGGAAAGGGTACTAATAACTTTGCTGAACTATCATGCCTCAGAGCTCTACTATCCTTTGCAATTACCAAAGACTACAATAGACTTCATATTTTTGGCAATTCAAATATCATCATTGATTGGTTCAACCTTCATACATTATGTAACGGGCACACACTATAGAATATATTGGAAGAGGTTTATCAACTGAAAACCAATTTTGACTATATTTCTTGTCATCATATATACAGGGAAAGGAATCAGATTTCCGATTCACTTTCCAAGGAGGCTGCACACCTACTAAGGGAGCATTGGGAGATCCAGGAACACAATGAACATCAATTCTACTAGTTCTTTCATAGACCTCTGAAGATGAACCAGCACAGGGGGCGGTTGAACCCTTATTTATGAGTTTTTACCATGATTTTTATCATATTTTTGGTACTTTGGACATATACTTATTTATCTAAGCATATGTACAACTTTACTTATTGTATATATTCACAATACTGTTTATTTTGGAACGTTTACTGATATTTAATTTTCGAATGCGACTTGTGTCGCCATATTTGCATATGCTACATAGTGTAACGCCCTGTTTTAATTTATTTATTGGTTAATGAACTTGTTATGTCACGTTTTGAATGAGTAATGAATAAGGCTATTCGTTTTTTAATTTATTTATTGGTTAATGAACTTGTTATGTCACGTTTTGAATGAGTAATGAATAAGGCTATTCGTTAACAAGACTTGAATATATTATCTTTTGTATTTTTCAAAAAAGAGTTAATTAATATCTGCCTTGAGTAGAAAGAAGGAAGTAACTGATTGGTAAATAATTCCAAGAACTCAGGGTAAAAAGGTTGAGACAATTCTGAAATTTACCTTCCCAAAAAGGATTTAAAGGAAAATCATAAGAAGGGAAGGGGTTCTGTGCAGTAAGGATGTTGGGGTTAAGCAACAGGTTCTTGCTATGAGTTATCCAGAGCTAGTGAGGAAACCAGTGGAGCTCAGGAATACCCAAGTGAAGTAAAGACTGGATTTTATCCTGAGGTTTAACTTCTTGTCTCAGAGAATTACCTAGGCCCTGGTGAGGAGCAAGGGGGGAGCAGAGGACGTGATTTCCACGCTCAAGTTTGGGAGGATTATCAGTTACTGGAAGACTCCTATGAAAATAGGTATTTAAGTATCTTGGATTTTCCAGTTTAAACATTAATAGCAGTATGGATAAGCCTTACTATAATGATATAATTGTTACATGTGGTGTTTACTGTAAAGCCGTAATTATCAATTATTTTATGTTCTAATTGTTTCAGGTAGCGTATATTGTATGACACAACTATAAAATATTCTTCGTTATAATGATTACAGGTAGTGTCCACTATAAGTAGTAAATGAGGAATTACAACGATAGTAGAATGTTCAATAAACTCTATAACTCCAACTTATAACAAAACCTATATACTGTCTAAACAATATAGTATTGTTTTATTCAAAAGCATGGATAGATAAATTGATTCCATAACATTAAAAATAGAGATTATATCACAAAGAGAATAGTAAAATAGTACAACAAGAAATAGACAGTAAGGTTAATAAGCAGTGAGAATTCAAGGGTCTAGGGCTACGGGTTTAGTACCCAGACCCAAGGGATGGGTCTGGGTTCATGTCCCTTAAGCCAGTGACCCGGGATATATATATATATATATAATCCCATAAGAAACTAGGGGAAAATTTTACAAATAAGTAATATTGTGCAGAAGAAAAAGAAATGACATTCAAAATTTCATTAATGAGCAATGCATAATAAAGCCCAACAACAACCAAAAAGACTATAACTGTAGAGTCTCGAAATGAACAGAATAGACAAACCACATTTATATAAAATATTTACTTCATACATTGTTATTTTTTACTAAGCTAGAGTATGGAACAAAAACAACTCTGAAGCCGAAAATTAATTACATGCAAGAGGAACCAAAATACAAAACATGGAGTCACGAAAAATGACTGAAAGTCCTAGCGATGGACTGAGGAATTAACTAAAATAAATTTGGAATTAAACTGAATGATGAATTCCATTCCTATGTCCTATTAAATACAGAGTAACTAGATAAGCGTAGAAAACTGGACAGAACTGTAAGAGGGTCAAGCCCTGGTAAAACCATTTGTAAATAGTAACCAGAAAAATAGTAAATTTCACAGCTAGGCCGAAATGTTTTCATGCTAGCAAAACCCCAAGTCCCTGCAGGAGACAGATGGGCGGTCATGATTAAAAATATGAGGAAACCCAGCTATCAATTACTTTAACAATAGTGAAAGAGTAGATATCTTACCTGTAAGGAGACTTGTAGGGCTTTCGATATTATTCTCCTACTGACCTTGACTGGCATGTAGGCCCTGCGCCCATAATTTTAGCTTTGGGGGTTAAGGCCATTGGATAATATCATTACCCAAGATAAATGAAAAAGATAATACACACTATCAACGGTTAAACTATTACCTAATATGTTAAGGAAGTCGGAAGGCCGGTGCGACCTTTCGGCCTGCTAGACATACTTGGTATGCCTCCCTGTGACAAATTTAAACCCTAGAAAGCTAAGAGAATCATGAAAAGGAGTAGAACATTACAAAACACTCCCATTACCAAACTGTTGCAGAAAGAAAACAAAACAGAAGATTAATTTGCATAAATATCCAAGCGAAAAACCAGTAGAGTTTGAATGGAAAGTATACCTCTGTAGACAACAAGGTAAATGCGGCATGGTCACACCGGCAAGCATCATTGTGTTGTAGAAGGAACCATCAAATGTTAAGCACAAGAAAGAAACAAACTTGCAGAGCCGAAACCTATTCTCGATGGCGGAACAAATGACAACACGGGCAGGAGGATGGGGTGGGTGGTTATCCTAACCATCCCTCCCTGCATCTGAACCGTTGATCTCCATGGATAGGAATTCAATAGACAAGATTAAACCTAAGAGAAAGCACGGGACAAAGGATAGCCAAGGGTTGGGACAGGTGGAGTCGTCATGGTGATCGAGACATGCAAATATTTAAAAGTAATTAACACTCCTCATAAACAATGGTACCAGCAATCAAACCTTTGTATTGATATTATATGTTGTGATATCTATTGTCTAACAAAATACATTAAAAACAATAATATATATATATATATAATTGGCATAGTAAGAGCATACAGAAAATTTAATAACGAATGTTGTGGGAATCCCAATGGGATCACCCGACTTCGAAAATGTAATATATACCAAGTAAACATTCAAACCTTTGGTATGGTTCATATATATAAGTGCACATCAAAGTGTGAAAGCTCGTGCATTAATCAAACCCTTTTAATCATTATTTTAGGGTGACTACTAAAGTTGTAAAATCATATAAATGATTATATGCATGTTTTAGGTATAAGTTTGTCATAATAGGTGGGAAGATATGTGTAAATCAAAATGCTATGTGGATGTTACAAGTGGTATCAAAGCGTGGTTACACGCTGGGGTCAGATGGGCCAACACAATAACATGGGTGTTTTTCATTAAGTTTATTGCTGAAAATTGTGTAGAGTACAGGAAAAGTTAGCGTTAAGCTACCATGAGGAGAGGATCTATTCATCAGGAACCTAGGAATACGGGGGAAACCCATCCTATGACCAATCTTGAAGTCAATTCCGAAATGTGTGTGCAGTTAAGCGTAGACCAACACCAGCAAACAAGCAGGATGTGGGAAGAACAATAGCGACATACAAATAGATTGCTTGATACTTTGCAACAACTTCAAGCAGAAATGCTCAAGGTTCGCAGCGATAATGAAAGGTTAATGAGGGAGCAAGAAAGGATACTAAAAATTCTTTCGGATAGACAAAATCCTCCCACTGCATAACCCAGCCTTGAGAGGGATACTTAGGGGGAAGGAGAACAACGACAACCAATGCATGACAATCCCGAAGGTAATCAAATGCAACAGAGTAATAAAATTTGAACCTACAATGAAGCTGAATCTGGGAATATATATAAATATATAGGAATTAAAAATAAATAAAAAAATAAATAAAAATAAAAAAATAAAAAAATAAAAAATAAAAAAATAATAAATAATAAAAATAAAAATAAAAATAAAAATAATAAAATATAAATATATATATATATAAAATAAATAAATAAATAAAATAAAATAAAATAAAAATAAATAAATAAATAAATAAATAAATGAAAAATAAACAAATAAATAAATATATAAAATAAAAATAAAAATAAAACAAAAACAAAAATTAAAAATCTAAAAGAAAAATAAATTTAATAAACCAAATTAAATAGAATAAGTAAAAAACAAATAAAATAGTTAAAAAATACTAAAAATAAATAAATAAAAATATAAAATAAATAAAAACTAAAATAATATATATATATATATAATTTCATAGCTAAAAAAAAAAAAAAAAAGGCTTTAGAGATCGAAAAGAGGCCTGTCAACTTTAATAGGGATGATGGGTGGAGTGTCAGTAGATGTTGGATTCTCGTCATTCACTCTTAGTTGCTTTTTTTTTTTTCCCTCTAGCTTCCTTTTCTTTTTATATATATATATATATATATATATATATATATATATATATAATTATAATTTATTTTTTTTAATTTTTCTTTTTCACCTCCTTATTACTGTATGAATTTATTTAGCTATGAAATTAAATTTTATATATATATATATATATATATATATATATATATATATATATATAATTAATTAATTTTATTTTTTTATTTATTTTATTTATTTTATTTTTATTATTTTTTAACTATTTTATTTGTTTACTTATTCTATTTAATTTGGTTTATTAAATTTATTTTTCTTTTAGATTTTTAATTTTTGTTTTTGTTTTATTTTTATTTTTATTTTATATATTTATATATTTATTTGTTTATCTTTCATTTATTTATCTATTTTTATTTTATTTAATTTATTTATTTATTATATATATATATATATATTTATATTTTATTTTATTATATTATTTTTATTATTTATTATTTATTATTTATTTTTTAATTTTTATTTATTTTTAATTCCTATATATTTATATATATTTTTATTTTTATTTTATTCTATTATATATATATATATATATATATATATATATATATATATATATATATTTT
Organism: Pinus albicaulis; assembly: GCA_034641835.2. Classification (NCBI taxonomy): domain Eukaryota; kingdom Viridiplantae; phylum Streptophyta; class Pinopsida; order Pinales; family Pinaceae; genus Pinus; species Pinus albicaulis. Next base: position 809,810,778 of record CM076582.1, read on the forward strand.
AAATAAAAATAAAAAATTATTTTAACTTTATATTTATTGGAAATCATTAATATTGAATTGAATTTAAATTAAAAACTTCTAATATAATTTTATCATACATAATAAGATATAGTTTTGTAAAATCTCTTTCGGTAATAATCACATATAATGGAACGTTGTCGACGCGTTTCGAACCAACCAGTGTGGTTCATCATGAGGACTAGGTGAGAGATTAGATCAAATCAATAAGCTTAAATAGATGTAGAGATGTAGAGATGTTTAAACTAGTCGTTTTCTAAACGGCTAGTTTGACTTTTTAATAATTTAAAATGTTTTTAATTAGTAATGGCTAGTTCCCTCCTATTGTTAAACCAATTAATAAATTTATTTGTTTAGTTAATAAATTAGTAAACTTATTAGTTATATATTTTTTTTGGTTAAAAAATATTTAAAAAATAAAAATAAAAATAAAAATAAAAATAAAATAAAAATATAGCAAAATAAAAATAATAAAATAATAATAGAATAAAATTAAAAAAAAAAAAAAAAAAAAATATCAAACTTTCAAACTATAAAAAAATAAATAAATAAATAAATATAAAATATAAAATATAAAAAATTAAATAAAATAAAACAAAATATAAAATAAATAAAAATAAATAAATCAAATCAAATCAAATCAAATAAAAATCAAATCAAATAAATAAAATATAAATATAAATATAAATATAAAAATATATAATAAAAGAAAAAAAAAAAAAAAAAAAAATATATATATATATATATATATATATATATATATATATATATAAAAATATAAATATAAAAAATAAGATAAATAAATGAATAAAATAAAAATAAAAATAAAAATAAAAATATTAAAAATAAATAAATATAATATAAATATAAAAATAAAATAATTAATTAATTAATTTTATAGAAAAAAAAAAATCGGGACATATAAGGTGTGTATACAACACTCAAGGCCCTAACCATCATCTCTGTTGAGATTAAGGGGTCTTTTTTCGATTTCTAAGGCCTCTCTTAACTTACGATGATGGAAATGGTCAATCCTAGCAATGACCTTCGCCTCTTCAATGCAAATATGATGGTTAGTCTTTTCTGCATGTTCAGCTTGGGCAGACGAGCGGGATCTTCCATACTTAATGTCAGCAGCATGTTCAAAAATTCTTTGATTTATAGAACGACCAGTTTCGCCAATGTAAGGCATCCCACAGGAACAAGGAATGATGTAGACACCTTTCCCATCCCTAGGGTCAATCGGGTCTTTAACCGATTTGAGAGAGTTGCGAATCGTGTTAAGGGGCTTGAAAAACGAAGACACCCTATGCTTCCTAAGGACCCTTGCAATTTTATCAGTGGTTCCTTGAATGAATGGAAGACGAACACTGCGGGACCATTGACTAGGGTCTTTATTCTTTTTAGATAGAGGACCTTTTGCTGCTTTAAGAAAAGCTTGAAGGCCTTGCGATCTACTATAACCATTTTTACAAAAGACACTTAACAAATGAGACTTTTCCCCTTCAAGGTGAGACTCATCAGAGATCCTCAACGCCCTTGTGGCCAAGGTGTTTAGGACACCCAATTTTTGAGCAGGGAAATGGTGTGAACTAGCTTGAAGGTACTGCTCAGTATGAGTTTTCTTCCGAAAAACTTGATGGGAGAAAGAGCCATCATCTTTTTTAGAAATAAGAATGTCAAGGAAGGGAATGCTTCCATCTATTTCATGCTCCATGGTGAATTTTATGGAGCGCGATTGATCATTAAGGTGACGAAAGAAAATATCTAACTTATCTTCGCCATGCAGCCACACGACACAAGTATCATCTACAAACCTCTTCCAAAGCTTTGGTTGGAAAAGAGCCGAGGAAAGAGCTTTGGATTCAAATTATTCCATAAACAAATTAGCAACAATCGGGGAAAGGGGGGAACCCATAGCAACAACACAGGTTTGCTCATAGAATTCGCCTTCAAAACTGAAGAAAGTGGAGGTTAAGCAGATCCCAACTAAATGGGCAGTATCAGGAATAGTAATGTGATTAATGACATCAATAGCCTATTTTATGGGGATATTGGTGTGAAGAGAAACGACATCAAAACTGACAAACCTGTCCTCAGGATCCAATCTAATGCCCTTCAGCTCATTAACGAAAGAAGCAGAATCTTTAACAAATGAGTCTGTACGACCTACAAGAGGCTTCAGTTTATGAGCTAAATACTTGGCTAGAAGGTAAGTCGGACCACCAATGGTATTAACAATGGGATGGATGGGGGCACCATCCTTATGGATTTTAGGAAGACCATAGATTCTTGGAGTAAGAGGATTGCTCTCAATCAACCTCTTACTCAAAGAGCCCACGGAGCTACTGGACTTAATAGCATCATTGACAACTTTGGAGATCTTTTTTAAGGGATTTTTAGGAAGTTTCCTATAACTCCCACTATTCTCCAAATGATCTAACATCTTCATCCTATAATCCTCCTTGTTAAGGATGACAACCGCACCACCTTTGTCAGCTTTAAGAACAACACTATCCTTATTATTGTTTAAGGATTTTAGAGCTTCAAACTCAAGCTTGCTCAAGTTGCTCTTAGGTGGCTTGGCTTTTCTTAAGATAGCCGCACAATCTTGCCTAATGATGTCCTTGGATGAATCCAGCGAGTCTCTAATACCGAATTCAATGTCCCTGATTTTTTATTTTTTTATTTTTATTTTTTTTCTTATAAAATTAATTAATTAATTATTTTATATTTATATTTATTTATTTTATCTTTTTTATTTTTATTTTTATTCATTTATTTATTTATTTATTTTATTTTTATATTTTATATTATATATATATATATATATATATATATTCCTTTTATTATATATTTCTATTTTTATATTTATATTTTGTTTATTTGATTTGATTTGATTTTTATTTATTTATATTTATTTTTTATTTTGTTTTATTTTATTTAATTTTTTATATTTTATATTTTATATTTTATATTTATTTTATATTTTATTTTTTTTGAAAGTTTGAAAGTTTGATATTTTATTTATTTATTTTTCTTTTTATTTTATTCTATTATTATTTTATTATTTTTATTTTGCTATATTTATTTTTATATTTATATTTTATATTTTATATTTTATTTATATTTATATTTATATTTATTTATATTTATATTTTATCTATATTTATATTTATTTATTTATTTATTTTTAAATATTTTTTAACCTCTCACTTTAATTAATTAATAAAAATGATATAAAAAAATAAAAAAAAAATAAAAATAAAATAAAATTATAACTAATAAGTTTACTAATTTATTAACTAAACGAATAAATTTATTAATTGGTTTAACAGTAGGAGGGAACTAGCCGTTACTAATTAAAAATATTTTAAATTATTAAAAAGTCAAACTAGCCGTTTAGAAAACGGCTAGTTTAAACATCTCTACATCTATTTAAGCTTATTGATTTGATCTGATCTCTCACCTAGTCCTGATGATGAACCACACTGGTTGGTTCGAAACGGGTCGACAACGTTCTATTATATGTGATTATTACCGAAAGAGATTTTACAATTTTATATGGATCACAGAAGCATAGATTCTAAAAATAAGATATAGTTTTATTCATGAAATTTAATTTATTTTATTAAATTAGTCAAATTAGTCGTTATATTACTAACTGCTAGTTGGAGCATTCATGACTATTTAATTTGGTTTTTTGGTTCAGATTTCTCATCTTGTCCTGATGATGAGTCACACTAGTTGGTTCGAAACGCGTCGGCAAAAAATTCCTACATGTGATTTTCACCGAAATAATTTCTTACACATTTTAAATTGATATTATTTCAAATAAATGATGAGAGTTTTATTTTTATTTGGGTGTTAAAATAGTGTTGTTTAATTAGGCCGATAGGTTTTCTCTTTTGAATCAACTCTTTTTTTTTTTCCTTCGTCAACTAATTTATTTTGGTAATCACATGTCACCAGTGAGACATGTGTAAAAAAAGTAGTAAGTTCACATATTTTCCTAAATTTTTAGGAATTTTCTTTGATAACTAATTCTTTTGGCAATAGAATTAGGGATCTTTCCAAAAAGATTATTTTCCTCTATAGAAAGTAGCCCTAAACTTCTAACTTGCCCAATTTAAGCTGAGAGGTTTCCATATAAACGGTTACCTCCCATATCAAACCTCTCCAACTTCTCTCCAACTTTTGAAACATTTTAAGTGATGATGAGACTGTCTCTGTATTAAAAAAATTGTGACGAGTTCAGCACAAAAAATGACATGCAACGGAACATTTAATTCTTCGTGTACTATTTTCGTATTGCCGCCATTGAATCGCTTTATTTTTTATGGAATGTAAAAGATATAAAGTTAGCCATCCAATAATTTGTATGGTGCTTAATATTTATCACAAAACCAATCATGCAATTTCAAATTTATCTTCCCTGTAAATTGAATATAAAACCATGGTTATTTGTTTTTTCACACATATCATTTTATTTTTATGCAAATTCTTATATGCCATTTTATTTATTTAATTTAAATTGAACATTCAACATTTAAATTCTGGACACTGCCTTCATGAATAAAGTGAAAATACCACAAATTCTATCTTTTTTCCTCCTCTTTTTATTGTTGAATCAAATAAAACTCAGCAAAAAACAACATTAATAATAATAAATAGTAAGTGGCTATTTGATATACCAAGGTTTCACAATAAACATTGACTTTAGTGTAGTGTGGCCAACTTGGAGGAGCCATTACAAAATGTGTCCAACATTTTTAACTTTTACAAAGAACTGGAGTGTCTTGTATGAGATCCACCATTTTGTCCTTCCACGAAAATAGGAAGAAACATTATTTCATTGGAATAATAGATTTTGGTAACTTGGTCAAATTCGAATCGTTTGCTGCATGGATTTTTGTGGATTTAATCGGCGAAGCACCATGGTGATACACCGTGGTCATTAGTATCATGCATCATGACACTTGGATGAACTGTTAGAGATGGTTGGACTTCGATTAAGGTTTAATTTCTAGATATGTTTTTATTTTTATAAATTGTTATTGTAAATATATATGTTTCTATTTTTATAAATTGCTATTGTAAATAAATAGATTTAGAATATATGTTTATTTGTGAGATTTTTGGACAAATAATTTTTGGAAATTTAGGTTTTGAAGAAAAACTATAGAGATTTTTGGGCAAAAAAGTTTTGGAAATTTTTGAGATTGCAAACATTTCAACAACTTGTCCTAGTATTTAGATTCTCTCATTTAGCAAAGAAAAAAAAATCTCTATAATTTGTATTAAATTTTTAACGTAATAATATACTTATAAGTAAAATAAACATAAAATATTTAAAAATATTATTAATAAAAATGTCGTACTTCTAAACCTTATATTAAATAATGAAATCATTATTAGAAATTTTGACTTAATGTCTTTAACAATGAATAGAATATATTCAAACAAATTATCCTTTTTTATATTTCAAATTTTCAAACTTCAAGATAATACTCCTATCGGCCTCTCTTTGCACTTTCTGGGGCAATTGCTAGTTATTAGATGTTTAAACGTTTTGGAGTTTTTACTAGGAATGAGGTGATTTTTTTGGGTCAAATTTTGATTTGTCTTGTTTAAGATGAGTTTTTGATTGTATATATGTATTGAACATTCTCAAAATCCGGGAAACACTTATAGTAAGAAGAGTTGACAACTTAAACTTGTGATTCCCACAAATCTCTAACCATTTTTAAACAAATTAACCAAAAATACAACTTAAACTCATGATTCCAACAAATCTCTAACCATTTTTAAACAAATTAACCAAAAATACATCAATATAAAACTATTAAAATTATTATATAAATTACAATTATTACATAATATTTATATAACAATATATTAACATTTTCAATTTTAATATATTAAAATTGATTTTCTATTTTAGTAAATACTAATTTTAAACTATATTTAAATTTTGTCTATATAACAACTATAATATTAAAATTATTAATTTAATTTGTGTGTATAGTATTGTAAAAGTATTTTACAATATACTTTATTATTATTATTCTCAGTGGACATTATCATTATCATCATCAATAAAACTTTAGTATATATAGTATTCATTAACAAACAAAAACACATAAAAAAATTAATATTTTTTTAATATATATATATATTTTCGAAAATTGAAATATTATTTTAAATATTTAAATTATATTAAATTTTTAATATAATAAATATAATAAAATTCAATGATATCGATAATTGATATTACTTTTATAATATAAAAATATGGCAAAAATCAATGATACTGATTAATATTATTATTTGTATATAAAAATACAAATACAATCGTAAGAATAAGTTAAAACATTAATTTGTTAGTTAGACTATAAAAAAATACAATAATAAAAGTAGATTAAAATTTTTATTTTTTAGTTAGACTTTGTCATTAGTAGTTGGTTATATATATATATATATATATATATATATATATATATATATATATATATATATATATATATATATTAAAAATTATTCATATCCATAATAAATATTGTTATTATTATTGTTATTATTTTATTTAAATAGATTTTGAAATAAAATATTAATAGTGATATTTTGAATAAATACCATCTATATTTATATCTGTATGAGGGATAGACGTGGAAACTTTGATTTATTAGACTTTTATCTTTAGTACTGAAGGTGATTATTATAAAAAATTATAAAGAAAATGTCATTAATTTTTTATTCAAATAACTTATGAAAGAAGATTTATTAGTAATTTATAATAGTAATATTTTGAATAATACTATCTATATTTATATTTGTCTTAAGGTAAATGTGGAAACTTTATTATAATTTTTTCTTTAGTCAAGAGACTATTATAAAAAATTATAAAAGAAATGTTACGAATTTTTTTATTCAAATAACTTATGAAAAAAGATTTATTATAATTTATAATAGTGATATTTTGAATAAATACTATTTATATTTATATCCTAGAAACTTTGAATTATTAGACTTATATCTTTAACACTAAATATAATTATTATAAAAAATTATAAAGAAAATGTTATTAATTTTTTTATTCAAACAACTTATGAAAGAAAATTTATTAGTAATTTTTTTTGTTTGATAATAATATTTTTTATAAATACAATATAATATTTATAATAAAGTAGATGTTATCTCCCTAGATGGAATTAACAAGATGTCAAGACACTTTTAATTAGTATTAATGATTAGAACTAACCACTAAAATAAGACTGAATGGTTGGTATAATGAGATGTATCCCTCTTCGCAGTTCAAATAATATATATATATTAAAAACCATTACATTATAATATATCCATTACTTCTAAATTTTGTAAAATAGGTTTTAAAAATTAAAATTACTTCTGAATTTTGTAAAATAGGTTTCAAAAATTAAAAGAAAAAATAGTTTTGAACCGTCGTTACAACGGTACTCATTAATAAATTGTGATGGGTGTGATTGGCATACTGTCATTGACGAATAGGAATCGTCATCGAATCACACCATAACTAGCTGGAGGACTGCAAAGTTGTAATTGCTTACCTTTAACCACGTAAAGATACAAAATTGCGAATGTATGCATCAAGTTTATTTTAGCCTCTAATGGCAGTGCCGCTTTTGCAGAGAATAAGGGAACACGAGCACACAAAATATAGCAAATTCGCAAATCTGATGGTGGCGGACCACGACAACAACGTCCGTCCCTCTTTGTCAGTAAATACATGACGCGCGTCATTTAAAATGTAGCAGTGTCTTTTGACTGGCAGACGGACAGAATGCTTCCCAATCCCGTCTCTATATACTCTGTATACCTTTCTGCTTTGTATTTTGCGGACAGAATGCTTTCCAATCCCGTCTCTATATACTCTGTATACCTTTCTGCTCTGCATTCTGCGAACTAGAAGAAGGAAACGATGGCAGCAGAGATAAAGAAGATACTGGTGGCCATAGATGAGAGCGAGTACAGCAAATACGCGCTGGAATGGACTCTAACCAACCTCAACATGAACGCCAATCTCACTACCTTGTTTGCTCAGAGTGAGAGTGGGGGTGCTGACAATGGATTGATATCATTTTACGTTATGCACGTTCAACCCTTGCCCAATATATCCACTGCGGGCATCGGAAACCCCAGCGCAATAGCTTTTGGAGGAACGCGTATGTAAATTAAACGATTCTCTCTGTATTGCTTTGCTCTGTCTTCTCTTCAGAAACAAAAGCAAAATTGGAAAATCATGATTTGCAGTAGTTTGACAACACCCTGCACAAAGCTTGAACTCTGAATGTTTCTTTTTAATCAATCAAACAAACCTTAACAAGAACCCAATGATTTATTTTTCAAACTTCTCTGAACAATCGATGCGCTTCTCCAGTATGCAGTAGTCTAATTTGTTGTATTTTTTTGGGTCAAATTTGCCCAAAAACTTGTACCTGACTCCAATTCCTTTGAAAATGACAGCTTGGATTGGCCGGAATGGCATGAAACTGACAGTTTGCACTGGGTGACAGCCAATTAGTAGCAGAACATGTTTATGGTTAATAGAATGTTGAAGAGAGTCAAGAGGGTTAACTGTATTGGTGGAGGAGTCCCCATTGTTAAATTGGTCGAGTCCCATTGTTAAATTACCAATCACCTTTACTATTAAAAGAAAGGTCACAGTTTCAATTCTCTGAACACACTTGGAGTCAGGCTCAGGCTCTAATATTGAAAGCGAAAGCTAGCAGAAAGTGATCCCTTCAAATGCATCTGTCTGGAACAAATTCTGTGAAGAGATATACAACACCCTTGATTTACCATCTAACCAAGACCCTGTTGATCCTCCAACGTAATTACTGAGTATTAAGGACTGTATTTTCATTATTGTAACGATGATATAGGACAAGTTAGATGTTTGGAAGCCAACTTGAAGGGCATCTTGTGAGTTCAGCGATGCTCTGAATTTGGGTTGGAACTTGGCTTTCTGTACATTGAGAGCCCTTTTTGAAGAACAGATTATATTCCGAAGGCAGAAAGAGAAGTGTTTTAAATGGGCTATTTTGGCAATTTGTTTGGTGATTTTGTTTCCAAAACTGTTGGAATATGCAAAGAGGGTTACCATAACAATATCAGCGTTTGTTGAATTTTGGGGAATTTTCAAATTATATTCTGAAGGCAGGAAGAGAAGGGTTTTATTTGGGCTATCCTGGCAATTTTTTGGGCCATTTTGTTTGCGAAAACCGTTGGAATATGCAAAGAGGGTTGCCGTAACAGTGTCCATCGTAGACTCTGCTCGTTGGAAGTTGAGACTACCGTCTTGATTAGTCATCATGAAACTTGGGTGAAAAAGAGAAAAATGGAAAATGAGGAGAAAGTGAGAAATCAGAGTACATGAGAGACGGGGTTGAAGTCGGTTTTTCGGCAACCGAGGAAGTTTAGTCAGTTTAACAAATGCAGTGAAATATTATGAGGGTTGAGACAAATTATCATATAACTACAGGGTAGCCTATACATGGACTGGTTGAGTCGTGCCATCATATAACTAGAGAGTAGCGTAAATGTAGAGTCCGCGTCTTTGAAGTTGAGACTAGGGAACACTTCATTTAGTTAGATTTTATAATCGAACAAGTACAATAACGAGAAGAGAGACTATAATGAACTCATTAAGATGCAGAAGAAAGAGAAGTATAGCTAGCATAAAGTAGGCTGCTAAGGTACCTAGGTGTAATATTTCTAATGGAAATATTACAATGATAACAAAAACATGCAAATATATCAACACAGAAATTTTCAGAAATTCATACACATTAACCAGAAATTTCTCCAAATCCACAAATTGGTCAAGATTTTATTCATAAAAGCGCTGGGTACAAATAAGTTGGAGAAAATGCACCTGAGCTTGCACAAGGCAAGCTACAACCACCAGGTGATGAGTACAAGAAAGTCCAACAGCGGCAAAAGCTTGATTCTCCAGAAAACTGCGCTGCTGCTTCCAAACTGCACTACTCGCAGACTTTGCCCCCTTTAGACTGACCCGAAAATTCTAGGAAATTGGAAATGTGATCCTTGGCCCAAATGTAGAAAAACCCAAAAAGGGTTTCCCTTGGTTCCAACCTTCAAAATTTGACCCTTTATAGCTTGGCCTCCCAATTTCGAATTCTGTCACTGTGGCTGCTCCTGTCAATCTCTGCTCTCCAAACTTAAGCGATTTTCCTCAAATAACCCTTGAAGTGAATTCCTAACAACCCAACTCCAAACTCCCCCAGATGATACTGCCCCAAAAAGACCCATTCCAATGACTGCGTAGTCATGGAGGAGATGACGCAGTTTCTGAGTGCAAGAGATGAGAACTGCTTGTAGGCTGATCCTCTCTGTTTGTAGCTGCTCCCACACTCCTGAAAATGGATAAGAAACACTCCTGTAGCTCCTCCGGTCAATTCCCAACAACTTTGCTCCACAAACAACAAGATGGCTCCTCCCTCTACGCAGTAGTGGCTCCAGACTGTGTCCTAGGCTCCCAGAACTGCGTGGAATCTGTAAGTGGTGCTTTCTCTGGTCTCAAAGGTAAAGGAAAGCCTTCCTTGCGTGGCACTCGAAGTCCATCGAAGAAAGGTTGAGCTTCTCTCCTTGGGAAGCTCTTGTGCTAAACAACACAATCTTTGCTCAGCTGAACAACTAAGGCAATTCGATTTCTGAAATAGACAAAAGACCCAAATGACTCCTTCATCCTTCCTTTTATAATAGCTGGCCATGCATTCCTTGTGGGTCCCTCCAACAATTCGATTTTCCTTAGGGAATTTGAATTCCTTCTTCCCCAGGTGCGTGTTTCATGTGGGTCCCACCTTCCACTTACATCCAAATAAAGTATTTCTCCTGTGTGTTCCACCAAAATTTGCCTTGGACTAGCATTAATCAAAAGCGTCAAAATTTATTTCCTTAAACATTAGGAAAATCTAGGAAGGAACATTATAGTCCTCCCCTCCAGGATGTTGCTTGACCCCAAGCAACTATAAAACTGGAGGCTGCAAATTCTGCTCATTCTCCCATGTAGCACCCTCCTTCGGTAAATCTTTCCACTTGACCAAATGCTCCCTGACCACCCTGTTTCTCAATTTCCTCTCTCGGGTCTCCGGTATGAGCTCTGGTGTTGAAATCAAATGCCCCTCATTATTCAATGGAGGCAACTTGGTTGCTGCTACAACCTACTGTCCCAACGCCTTTTTCAGGCATGAGACATGGAATACATTGTGAATCTGGCTCTCGGAAGACAACTCTAGCTCATAAGCCACCTCACCTACTCTCCTGACCATCTAGTAACGTCCATAGAATCTTGGTCGCAGTTTTTTTGCACCCTTCAACTTGAGTGAAGACTTCTGTACGACTACAAGCGTAGGTAGACCATGTCTCCTACCTCAAACTATCTCTCCACCCTGTGCTTATCAACATATATCTTTTGCTGATTTTGGGCCACTTGCAAATTGTTCTTGAGAGCCCGGATAGTCTCCTGGCTCTCTTGAACCCAGTCCTTTGCCCCCTAGGCCCTGCTATCTCCAAATACCATGTTAGAAAAAAGTAAGAGCATCGCACCCATAAACGGAAAGGGGACATACCAATAGACATGTGATAGGTTGTGTTGTAGCAGAACTCCCTGAGATGTAGCCACTTTGCCCATGCTCTCTGCTGCCCAGTCGCGTAGTTGTGCAGGTACCCCTCCAGCCATTTGTTCACAATCTCGGTCTGCCCATCGTTTTGGGGGTGATAGCTAGTGTTGGGTGTAAGCTATGTCCCCACCAAACGGAATAACTCCTTCCAAAAAGCCCCCATAAATTTGTTGTCCTTGTCACTCACAATGGTCTTGGAAAGACCATGCAATTGAAAGACCTCTCGAAAGAATAATTCAGCCACATGTGAGGCTGAGGATCTCGACGAAATAGCAAAGAAGTGGGAAAACTTGGTCAATTTTTCGACCACTACATAGATGTAGTCCCTCCCCTGCGCAACTGGAAGCCCGGTGATGAAGTCCATAGATACACTCTCCCACTTCCTCTCTGGAATGGGACGCGACTATAGCAAACCAGTCGGGTGTGACAACTCTACCTTGTTCCTCTAGCAATTTGCGCAGTCCCTCACGTGCCTTAGAAAATCTCCCTTGAGCCCCCGCCAAGAGAACCTCTCCCTGACAGCACGATATGTCTTTAGAAATCCTGGGTGCCCTGCTAGTGGAGAATCATGGGTTGCCTGCATGATCCTCTCCTTCAGTTGAGATCCTGGCACCAGATAGATCCGGTCCTTGTAGTAAATCACATCATCCATCACCCGGAATCGGTCATCCCTATGTGTGCCATCCAAATATCACAAGCTTGCCTGTCCTTGGAGTACCCAACCAATAGTTGAGCCTTCCAATCCTGTGTGACATCCATCAAGGACAGTGCTGTTGGTCTCCTAGAGAGGGCAGCTGCTACCACATCGTGTTTTCCCTTTACATACTCAATCTCAAAATCGTAAGCCTAGAGCTTACTTACCCATTTTTGCTGCCTCTCCTCCAGTGGCTGCTGCTCTAGGAAGAACTGAAGACTGTTGTGATCAGTCTTCAATTTGAACCGGTTTCCCACTAGATACTGTATGAATTTGGTCAGTGCATGCATCATTGCCAACATCTCTTTGTTGTACAATGAGTACCACTGCTCATGGGACAACAATTTCCTGCTCTCAAACGCAATAGGATGGCCCCCTATGTCAAAATGGCTCCCACCCCTTCACCGGAGGCATCACACTCCAGCACAAATGGCCGCATGAAATCTGGCAAGGCTAAGACCGGGCAACTGCTCACGACCCTCTTGAGGCGCTCAAAGCCTCATCTGCCACCTGCGTCCACTCAAACGATCCCCTCTTCGTCAAATCCGTAAGAGGTGCTGCAAGCTGTGAGAACACTCTCACAAATCTCCTTTAATATGTACAAATGTCTAGGAACCTCCTCAACCCCGTCACGTTCCTGGGTGTGGGCCAATCCAGTATAGCCCGAATTTTCTCTTGATGTACCTTCACTCCATCTTCCTCAATCACATGCCCCAGGTACAACATCTCCGTTAGTCCAAACTCGCATTTTGACATCTTTGCATACAGCTGCTGCTCCTCAAGTATGTGAAGCACTACCTCCAAATGTTGGGGGTGCTCCTCCCATGTCATGCTGTAAATGAGTATGTCATCGAAGAAAACTAAGACAAAGCGTCTTAGCTACCCACGGAACACACGGTTCATACACGACTGGAATGTAGTAGGAGCGTTGGTTAGCCAAAGGGCATCACCAAGAACTCAAAATGTCCATAATGGCAGCAAAAAGCAGTCTTTTGGACATCCTGCTCCCTCACGTGGATCCGGTGATACCCCAAATGCAGATCTATCTTAGAGAAGTATTTAGCTCCTCTAAGTTTATCCATCAACTCGTCTATGCGTGGAATGGGATATCTGTTCTTCAAAGTCTTCTTATTGAGAGCCCGGTAATCTATACAGATACGCAGCGTCCCATCTTTATTCTTCACCAGCACCACGAAAGAAGCAAATGGACTCGAGCTAGGCCTGATGTGTGTCCCAATCTCAACATCTCCTGAATGGCTCGCTCTATCTCATCCTTATAGGCCTTTGGGTGCCTATAAGGGTTAGTGATGACTGCGTTCACCCCATCCTCTAGCTCAATGGTGTGCTCGAATCCACTGTCTGGTGGTCTACCTGGTGGAACATTCCCAAAAACCCCCTTGGTGCTTCTCCAACAAGGCTAATATATCCGGATGCGTAGCTTGCGCCCGTGCCCCTATCTTAGAAATCCTCAACTCAACTGCCCACTCCACATCTCCATTCTGTAGATCAGCGTCCATCCTGTGGGCCGAAACTGTCTGCGGTGGATAAGAGTGCATTCCCCTCAGTAATACTGGATTCACATCTGGCCCCTTGAACTCCATCTCTAGTTTCTACCAATCAATGGTGACCTTCCCCAATGCGTCAACCATTGAACTCCCAACACCACATTAGTATTTGGGACATCAACCACAAAGAAATGATCAGTGAGCGAGTAGTTCCCCTTCTTCAAGGTCAGCCCGGGAACATACTTCGTACACTGCATGGTTCGGCCTCCTCGCACCAAAACTGAAAACCCCTCAAATGTTGTTGTCTGGATGCCCCTACGTTCCACCATCTGGGAATCATTGAAATTGTGGGTGGCCCCACTGTCAACCAGAATTGACACGCTGCCCTTGTATGGTCCTACTGATCCTGAGTGTCAAATATTTTGGCACAACCCGAAGTGAAGCAAGGACTCGCCTTGTTGGGGCAAGCGATCCTCCTCTAGGTGGTGGTGGTGGTCCTCCTGATGATGGTCCTCCCTCATCCCTCGACACCTCTACTATCTCAGTCTCCTTCTCCCTCTAGCTCACTATCTGAGAACACATCAATGTAATGGGCCTTGCCCTTGGTGCACTTGTGCCCAGGTTCCCATGGCTCTTGGCACGTAAAACACAACCTCCTCCTCCTAAGGTCCCTCCGTGCATCATCATCCAATTGGCCACGTCCTCCATCTCTCTGTGGTGGCCTAGTGTCTCTGTTCCCCTGTGGGGTTGTGGGCCTTGTGGGGATAAAGGCTCGATTCTTGGGCACAACATCAATCATGTCCCGAGTCTGAGAAATGACATCCTGAAGTGATGTGGGCTTGTAAGTCCTCACCCAACGACGCAGAGGCTCAATAATTCCCTCCACAAACAACATAATTAGCCGACTCTCTGAAATATCCGTCACCATCACTGCCAGCCTCTGAAACTCTGTGATGTTGATTTATGGTAGCATCAGATGTGCTCTAAATCTCAAATTTTACAGGGAGACTTAAGCACATGTATTCCAAAGAACCCAAAAAACATTTTGGGAAATTCCACCCGGATTGTGTTTTCTGAAAATAGTTAATTATTTTTAATGGGACCCTAAGTCTAAACTTAGGAAATTAAAATAATTAAAACATGTTGTGAATCTTCTAAAAGAAGACGAAGATTAAGTCAAGTTAATCTTAGCCGTTGATTAGTGATTTAATCTCGGCTATTGAAGTCACAACGAGAAGATTATAAGAAGGACTTAATGGGACATTTGAAAAAAAACACTGACAAAGTCTAGAGATAGAAATTCTTTAGTGAGCAGTGCTTAGGGAGAAGATCGATTGATTTGATTCTTGCAGAGAGGGGCAAAGATAATTTCTGGTTGGAGATCTTTCCTTATCCAGAGAGTACAAGGCAGAGAGGGCAGAGAGCAGTATGGAGATGTAGCGCAGAGCCAACTACGCAGAGCTTCATAGGGAGTTCGTATTTCTGTTGTGAGACAGTCAGGATCCAGTGTCGGAGCCGGGGTTTGAGACTGGGAGGCTAGAGGGCTGAAGTTTCCAGTTGGTAGAGAGATTAAAAGAGGTGCAATGCAGTCCCAACAACAGTGACTGCGCAGGTGTGACGCAACACTGCACAGAGACAACGCCGAGGCACATCTCCAACACATATCAGTGCCAGATCTTCCAGTGACGGGGTCATATTTTTTCACCAGCTCTTTGTTCAGTTAGATCTGTATAGGATTGTCAGTCTGGGCATTCAAAGAATTGTACTCTAAAATTACTGCCTAATAATACAAACCCTCAGCCGTGGCACCGATTTTCCTGCATTAGGTTTTTCTGGGGACTTAGTCCAAAATAACGGTGTCGTGTATCTATTATTTCTTCTTTCTCAGATCTTGTTTCCGCACTTATTTTTCTTTTTGCGGTTTATTTAGTGAAGGTTGCAGTGTGACGTATTCAATGTTTGCCGTAGATAACTTCAAATAAATTGTTAAGCAAAAGTTAACAATTAGGTGAATAGGATTCTTGATCTAGGAATTTTCACATGGTATCAGAGCTTGTATAGTAGTGCAGGAGAAGCAAGAGAGTAGACCAGAAGGATCCAATGTTGATTAGGAAAAAGAAGATCAAAGAGCTGTGTAGGCAGCAGATCGATTTCCCTAGGAATTGCGCAGTCCAGGCCAAGACGACAAGATTTGCGAGGAAGTCTCTCTCTGAGTGAGTCGATAGAGAGGTAAAACTGTCCAGATTGTGATTTGTCAGCGGTAGAGGGAGCAACACAACAGACTCGGCGCAAATCAACAACTGGTGGGACACAGTTTTCTTGTAGTAGCAGTTGCTGGTGCAAAAAGCACTAGAAGAGAGAAGAAGACACTTTTGAGGGAATTTTGACCTCAGAGAATTTCTTGCCCTAGAAATTTTGATTTCCTGTGCAAAAGCAACATGATCGTGATTTATTTGGTCGACTCCAACAGAGAGTGCGTAGAGCTAGTTGTGCAGAGGGTTAGAGGCAACAATTCGACATCTGATTGGGTGAAATGGCAGCCAGTGCGTTGCGTGATCAGGATCGGTTGGAGGGTGCCTCCAACTATGTAATCTGGAAGGCAAGGCTCTCCTTCCTTCTGGATGAGCATGAGCTCAAGGCCTTCTAGATGCAACACTGTTGAGAGCCTTCAAGAAGAACATGGCAAAAGACAAATGGTTGATGTGAAAATTTCTGAATGTTACTTATGTAGAAATCTACTGTTAGATCTGTTTATACTTCTCCTACTTAAGCAAGTTATTAATGCTGAAATCTTCAGATTAACATCGAAGTAAACACATAACTGACTTTTCAGATTCAGATCTAAAACAGAAAAGTACATGCACACATAGACACAGCGACACAAGATTTTCTAGACAATCATCCCCGAAAAAACCCAATGCGGGAAAACCGGTATTCTAGCTGCTGGAGGGTGTTTATTATTAAGTAGTTTTCTGAATACAGCAAATCTGGGCACCACACTGGTTAACCTGACAGACAAAATTAATAGATTTGCAAGTACCTGTTGTTCTGAAGCCAAAACCTTGACTGATCCACACCCTCAAACGAGATTTACAAGACTTAGCCAAATTCTGGCCCTAGAAACCCCAATGTTGCCCCTGAAGCCCCTGCGTCAATCTCTTCAGCCTTTGCGTGCCTTTGCGCTGACCTGGAGAGGGCTGCGTAACCCCAGAATGGGTGACGCAGACCCTACGCTGCCCCTGAGGGTCTCTGCGTAACCCAGATGGGTCTCCTGCTGCCCAATGGTGCCTTAGGAGGGACTGCGTAGCTGAAGCTGCCTCTGCATTGTGCAACTACTGCCCTCTCTACTGCTGCTGCCTTTGCTTCTCTATATCGCCTCTGGAAGATGCTCTCTGCCTCTTGCTGATTCTAGGCACTGGGATCAGATCACCCCCTTTGCCTAAACTACCACTCTCTGCAGCTGAAAAACTTTTGGAAATTCTTAGCAAACCACGCCCTAGAATTCCAGCTTAGCTTCAGTGCTCTGCCTCCGTGTGTCTCTTCCAAATGACCCCAAGCCTTTCCTTTATAATTTTCTTGTTGGGAAACCAACAACCATGATCAGATCTTGAATCAATGGTTAAGATTAAAAGAAAGCTTGATCCGTATGACTTAAGACAATTTCATCACATGTTTTAATTAATTACCTTTAATAATTTAATTTTCCTAAGTTAGACTTAAGGTCCATAATTAAAATTATTAATTAATTAATTATCTCCTAAACCAGATGAAATTTCCCAAATCCCTTTCTGGGTATTGGAGATCTCATGTACTCTAGTCCCTCGTCAAATTTTGGGAGCTAGAGCACATCCGATGCTACCCAATCACTCAAGAAAACTCAACAGTTGATCCTCGACGGAGTGAAGGATCACATTGTCTCACATATTTCCAGCAAAGGAACTGCAAAGGAAATGTGGGATGTGTTGGCTACGCTATATCAGGGTTCTTCCGAGCAGTGGAAGATGTTCTTGGAGGAAAATATGCGGGAGAACACATTGATCCATTCCTTGCAAAACATCAGGATGTCCGAGATCCGCTGGCAGCTGACGGGGCAACTCCTTAGGCCACGGAGATGGTCAGATTGACTTTGAATTCTATGTTCGAAGAATATCAAGTCTTTGTCCCGAGTGTCCTGGGCAAAGAGAAGTTGCTAAACTAGGAAGGAATGTGGGCAACTCTTCAACAAGAAGAGATGAGGAGAGACTTACTCAAGTGCAAGCTTTATGGAAGTAGCAACAGTGGGACAAAGCCCAAGGAGGAGGATGAGAATGCAACCCTTGCATCAAAGGGGCAATTGGAGCAGCGGAGGCGGAAGAAGGACGTCTTAAAGATTAAATGCTTCCGGTGTGGCGAGATGGGACATTACGCTACATAGTGTCCTCTCAAGAAGAAGGAAAAATATGAGAAGCATGATCTGCAGTCGGCAACTGTGAGGATCAAGGAGGAGGAGTTCGTGATGATTGCCCACATATCTCTAGGGGAGAATTGGGGTGATCTAGAGTTGTAGATCGAAAGAACTGCAGTTGGGCAGGATCCTTGAGGAGTCCACCTCATGGATCAATACCTTGCTACAGTAGCCCAAATCAGAAGTAGTAGGATGGACGAGTATCAGTTGGTGCATAAGAGTGCAGAAGGGACAACGCAATGGCTAGTGAGTGTCAGATTCTGAGCAGTGCAGGGTAGAGTTGGCAACAGTGCAGGGAGGCACAGCGCAGAGTCAACAACAACGCAACAACTTCAGAGGGGCAACGCATAGACCAACAACAGTCAGATTTTCATTATGAGATGCATCATGCTGAACTTAGTTCAAAGATTGGATGTTGTTGCAATAAGCAACAGAGTTGCAGTGCAGTAACAATTGACAACAATATGCAGGGTCAACAACAACATAGATGCAACAATGAAGTGTTGATGGGCAGCAGTGTTAGACATCAACAACGCAGAGGGAAATGTTACAAAGGCAGAGCGATACTTCAGCAAGATGTATTGCTAGAGCACATTGCTCGCTAAGAGAGAGTGTTGATTTTTGGTAGCATCGTATGTGCTCTAAGTCTCAAATTTTGCAAGGAGGCTTAGGCACATGTATTCCAAAGAACCCATAAAGCGTTTTGGGAAATTCCACCTGGATTGTGTTTTATGAAAATAATTAATTATTTTTAATGGGACCCTAAGTCTTAGGAAATTAAAATAATTAAAGTGAATTAATTAAAACAGGGTGTGAATCTTCTAGAAGAAGACGAAGATCAAGTCAAGTTAATCTTAGCCGTTGATTAGCAATTTAATCTCGGTCATTGAAGTCTCAACGAGAAGATTATAAAGAGGACTTGATGGGGCATTTGAAGAAAAACACTGACAGAGTCTAGAGATTGAAATTCTTTAGTGAACAGTGCTCAGGGAGAAGATCGATCGAGTTGATTCTTGTAGAGAGGGGCAGAGATAATTTTTGGTTGGAGATATTTCCTGATGCGGAGAGTACAAGGCATAGAGGGCAAAGAGCAGTCCGAAGAGGCAGCGTAGAGCCAATCATGCAGAGGCCGCGTGGAGCTTTAGAGGGAGTCCATATTTTTGCTGTGAGACAGTCAGGATCCAGTGCCGGAGTTGGGGTGTGAGACCGGGAGGCCAAAGCGCTGAAGTTTCTGATTGGCAGAGAGATCAGAGGAGGTGGAATGCAATCCCAGTAGTAGTGACGCAGTGACTACGTAGGTGTGATGCAATACTGCGCAAAGACAACGCAGAGGCACATCCCTAGCGCAGATCAGTGCCAGATCTTCCAGTGACAGGGCGAGATCATTTCACCATCTCTTTGTTCAGTTAGATATTTGTATAGGATTACCAGTCTGGGGATCTGAAGAATTGTACTCAGAAATTACTACATAATAATACAAACCTTCATCTATTGTACCGGTTTCCCCGCATTGGGTTTTTTCGGGGACTTAGTCCAAAAATAATGGTGTCGCGTGTCTAATATTTCTTCTTGCTCAGATCTTGTTTCCACACTTATTTTTCTTTCCGCAATTTATTTAGTGAAGGTTGCAGTGTGATGTATTAAGTGTTTGCCATAAACAACTGCAAATAAATTGTGATCGTGATTTATTTGGCTGACTCCAACAGGGAGTGCGTAGAGGGTTAGAGGCAATAGTTCGACATCTGATTGGGTGAAATGGCAGCGAGTGCATTGCGTTATCAGGATTTGTTGGAGGGTGCCTCTAACTATGTAATCTGGAAGGCAAGGATCTCCTTCCTTTTGGATGAGCATGAGCTCAAGGCCTTCATTTATAATGCAATAACTGAACATGTAGATGTAGCACCGTTGAGAGCCTTTAAGAAGAACATGGCAAGAGCCAAATGGTTGATCCTTGACGGAGTGAAGGATCACATTGTCTCACATATTTCCAGCAAAGGGACTGCAAAGGAAATGTGGGATGCATTGGCTACGCTACATCAGGGGTCTTCTAAGCAGTGGAAGATGTTCTTGGAGGAAAAGATGCGGTCTACAAGGATGCAGAAGGTAGAGCGCAGTGATCCATTCCTTGCAAAACTTCAGGATGTCCGAGATCAGCTGGCAACTATAGGAGCAAATCTTTAGGCCCCAGAGATGGTCAAATTGGCTCTGAATTCCGTGTCTGAAGAATATCAAGTCTTTGTCCAGAGTATCCTGGGCAGAGAGAAGTTACCGAACTGGGAAGGAATGTGGGCAGCTCTTTAACAGGAAGAGATGAGGAGAGATATACTCAAGTGAAAGCTTGATGGCAGTAGCAACAGTGGGACGAATCCCAAGGAGGATGAGAATGCAACCCTTGCATCAAAGGGGCAATAGGAGAGCGGAGGTGGAAGAAGGACGTCTCAAAGATTAAATGCTTCTGGTGTGGCGAGATGGGACATTACCCTACACAGTGTCCTCTCAAGAAGAAGTGCAAAGATGAGAAGCATGATTTGTAGGCTGCAACTGCGAGGATCGAGGAGGAGGAGTTCGCGATGAGTGCCCACATATCTCTAGGGGAGAATTGGGGTTTTTAGTGTCAGTCTGTTCAGCCTATCACCAGTGATCAAATATGCTCTTACAATGTCTTGTTAGGTTCTGAAAGTCAAATTTTTGTCATTTCATTAGGTCTTCAAATAAAAATTTGGTCACTGAATAGTGTATTTAGGGCTATTTCCACTCCTTTCAAAAATTTTACATGCTGGTCCTTGTGATCACTCAGTTGAGTGTACCATCATTGAAAGATCGTCATCATCACTTCAGTCAACATCATCATGGTTTTCATTCATCTCAGTGTCACCATTAGGTCATTCGGGTTAAGGTCACCAAAATCTGTCATTCCATGCATAAAATTTGGTAAATTAGGAGTGGTAATAGGTAAAGTTGTTTTATAAATTTGGTTTCAAAATGTAATTTATGTTTCATATTATGTAATAAGTTTCAAATTCCAAAGTTGCATAAGAAAGTGTCAAAGCTATATAAGTTTTCAAAGCAAAATGAAAAAACATGTAGTGGGCCATCCCACTACTATGAGGAAAAAGTGAACATCACAAGCTATTAAAGATCATTTCAAGCTCATTTTCTCATTCACCTCATTGAAGAAGAGTTCTCTCTCACCTTCCAAGGCAATTTTAGCAATTTCAAGTCAAAGACATTCCAAAATTTGATGCCAAAGCAGCGACAATGCGTTTTCTAAGCTACATGTTGCGTTTTCTTCTACACGCTGCGTTTTCTCCCCAAGAGGCATCAAATCAGCTTCTAAAGGTTTTTGAAGGCTATCAAGGTGTCCGGCATCATTGCACAAGTAAGTTACACCTTAGTAACCCCTCCTTGCAGCTCAATTTCATTGTTTTAGAGTGTAAACCCTCCTTTGGTCCCTACACTACGTTTTAGTGGCTGGCCCATATTTTCAAAATTTGCTAGACAAACACACCTTCCCATAGACTTGTTACCCTCTCTCACACTCTAAACCATCTCTCATAGCCTTCACACCCCCTCATTCCCAATTCCTAAGCCCCAAACCCCAAACCCTAGCCTAATACTGCATTTTTTGGCAGTTTTCCTAGCCAGGACTGTAAAAATTTCCTAGCCTAATTCCCATACCCATTTCACTTCATTCCACTTCCTATAGTTCCCTAAGCCCCTTTCCACCTCCCTAAATTTTCCTACTCCCGTCTCCCTTCCCTAACCCCTTCATCCTATCCCTTCACTCCCTTCCCCTGTTTTGTCCCATTAGGGTTTCCCCCTAGCAAACTATCAAATGGAGCGAAGAAGCCTTACAACTAGGGAGGCCAATTGTCAAGATATGAACCCTTAACCACTCATGAAGTGACGTCGTCACCATTATCCAAGCAGTGTTTTCAAATGGTAGGGTGTCTTCCTTTTTGTAAGCAAGTTGAGAGAGTCAAATACCATGCCACATTGACTAAATTGTTTGCCACTCAGCTCAAAAAGGACAATGTCATCATTGCAGGGGTTACATATACTATATCAACTGATGTAGTAGCAAAGGCCACAGGGATACCCAATCATGGTGAGAAATCGTTCAAAAACCAAGACCTAGAGATTCAAAACTACAAGCCCTACCTCAGAAGACATTATCAACAACACATGAAGAAGGTTTTTTCTGTTGAGCACCTCCTTGAGAAGTATACACCACTGATGAAGATCATCACAAAGTACTTCACTTGTGAGGGAAGATTTTCTAGACTATACAGGTATCATGTCAGACTACTCATGCATTTCATAGGGGTAAAGCCACTCAATTTGCCCTACTACCTCTACAAAAGTCTGGAGAAGATGGTAGAAAAAGTTCAGCATAGGTAGAGTGATCTTGAAGTCAGCCTCTTCCACCATGCTTTTATTAAAATCATTGTTTTACACTAGCTTGAACAAAAGAACATCTCTTGGGAAACCTTCATGCAAGCATATGTCTTTTTGCCTTCTAGTAGCCAGCCTACTAGCCCAAGTTCACCATCAGCACCATCAACACCATCTAGACATGTGGAGGTTGGCTCACCTAGCATAGTTTCAGTGTGGAGGAAGATTGAGGTCAAACAGACATACCAGAGAGGCAAAAGACTTGTGTTTGCTCCTCAGATTGAGGAAGGGGTTAAGCCCACATCAACAGAGCAGAGATTACCATTACATCATGAGACATCTTTGCATGATGAGGAGCTCATCCATCATGACATTGACATAGTAGACTTGGAGGCTAGTGAAGAGCATGAAAACCTAGAGAAGATCATCAAGGAGAAAAATGCTCAGATCAAAGAACTCAAGGACATTTTGGCAAGGGCTAATATCATAATTTCCTTTTTAGAGCAAGAGAACAATCAATTGAAGGTAAAACAATTGTCTTTAGAGAAGAATCAATTTCAAGCTAGTATGCAAGATTTGAAAGGCAAAGCAGTGGTTGACAGTGAAGATTTAGATAAGCATGAAGAGTAGGTGACAAGGAAAAGGCCAAGGACCATGGGTCTTCGAAGGGCACTTCAGAAAGAAAGAGAGCAAAATCCACAAGATGAAGAGTTGACATTTGAAGAAAGGATAGCCATGGAAATCAATGAAAATAGGGAGTTTTGGCTTGATAAAGTCAATATTCACTTGGAGAAGCTCCTTGACAAGGCTAATGGAGACAACAAGTTGCAAAAATACATGGCTGCCCACTACTACACAAGGAATCAAATTTACAAAGTCAAAGTCAAACAATTGCAAGCAAAACTGAAGGAAACCCTAATTAGTCAAAAGGAGAAGGGTAACTTGGACTTACATGCTGATGCTTCCTTAGTAGCATGTCAGGCATCTCTGGACCAATTTTGAAGACTTTTGGAGCAAATTTTGGTTTTTGTGAGTGTTCGGTCAAAATTGGCAATTTTGAAAACTAGTCCTACTGGCAAAAACGCAGCGTGGGCCACGCTGCACTTTTGTTGGGGAGGTCCAATCGCTGCATTCTTTACATTGGTGGATTCCTCTTGATGTGTACTTCAATCCTAGTCAGCGGTGGAGCCATGTCAACCACTTTTGGAGGGTCAAATGCCCAAAAACTAGCAAAAAATGGCCTTTCTGCCCTTTTTTTGGAGGCCACGTTGCGTTTTATGAGTACTCTTGGGAGAATGAAGTTTTGGAGGGCTAGGAGCCACCTTTTTGAGTGTTTGAACATCCTATCATGTAGCCGACATCTAGGGCTATCCATAGCAAATTTCATATCAACATTTGGACACCTGGAAGGCCTTCAAATTGCTTTTTTCCCCAAAACGTTGCGTTTTCTCCATGCACGCTGTGTTTTCTCCAGCAGGCATTTTTCACAGGCAGTTTGACCCAATTTGACTTTTTACTTGTGTAATTGATGGATGATGATGATTTTATGATGTCATGAAGTGTAATTGAGGAAGTGAATAGTAAAATAGGGTAGATACATGCTTGTTGATGTAATTTTTGGTCAAATTTATCTAGTTTCCTCTGATGAGGTGAATTGGTTGACTTCCTTAGACATTAGGGTTTTGTGGAGCATATCATGTAATCAACTCCACAATTGAGAGATTCGACCCCTGAGAGAGGGAAGAGGTTGTTTTGGTCTATATCTATCATTTTCAGAGTCGTTTGACTGGTTGGACATCAGAGGATTGTAACTCTTGTAGCTTATACTTTTATTTTCATATTTAGAAATCAAAGGATGCAATTGCAGCTATTATCTAGGAATTCATGTGAAGTGAGTTTATGATCATGTCTTTTCTCTGTTATAGTCTTTAATGAATGATATATAGTTCCTCTTTCCATATCTTGTATCTTTAGTGGCTTTCCTTACAGTTCATAGGCAAAGTTCTATTAATTTAGCTCTGATTATATGGGAATGTCATTTTGTGTTTCATGCTTCCAGTTTAATGAATTCATGATTAAAGATGCTCATTAAATCCCTTTACTTTTTTAGACCCTCCACCATACCTATAAAACCCTAAAACCATCGTAGATCCACTACTACCTTATTACTTTATATCTTTGCATATGTAAACCCTTTTGATACCTAGACCTAGCTACTTGGTTTCATAACTGATCCAACATCAAACCCTAAAACACTCAAAACCTGCCTGAGCCTGTCATATCTAGCGTAATATCCTTCATATCACAGTCAATCCTTGATTGTGATCTCATAGAGAGAGCCCTCTCAACCTGGTAGGGCTAGCTACTAGGTCAAAGTGGTATTTGGTTACCTTTGTCAGTCTCCTTTTCAGCCTTTGGAGAATTGGTGGAGTGCTAACATTTTGGCACTGTTGCCGGGGAACGAAGTGACAAATCTTCCTTGGTTGTACTATTACTTTTCATCAAATTCTAGGAATGTGGGTGACAGGCCCTAGTGTTTGTGAAGGCTAATTCAAGTTGTAGAGAGCCGAGGTGTAGAAAGCAACAATACACTGGCTTCGAGAAGATACACAAGATCGAATCCTGATCCACATCCAGCTTCCTCTGTTGAAGATTCAGAGAAACTCATCAGAAAACAAAGATCCCAACGTTCAGAGATTTAGTCAGGTTCATCTACATTGGTAAGGTCTACATCATTGCCTGCAAAAATATTTTCCCTTGAAGATATTCCATTTGATCTGAGATTTGAATTATCTCTGTTTAGATCAAAATCAGAAACATCCTTGTCTGAAATAGTGTTTGATCGCTTGAGGTTGTCTGAAGTTACATCATTATTTGAAATAGTATTTGATTCTCTAAAGCTTGAAGATAGTATATTATCTGTAGAATCCAAATTTGAGTCAGATTTTGATAGGAAGGTCTGGAGTCAGTTTGATAAACTTGAAAAATTAGCCAACGAACTCCAATATACATCTGAGAAAGCTATCATCCAGTATTAGAAAGAATCTTTGTTTACTCCAACACCATCTTAATCAGTTGCTGCTACTTCTTCCATCCCTTCTACATCATTTCCTCCTCATAATCCTTCTCAGTCTACCCCTCCCATTGTTACTCCTGCACCACATTCAGCAGGGTTTATGGCGAGATTTGCACCTCTAGTTTTACCTGGTCAACTTGCAGCCTTACCACAAGGCTATGGTCAAAGGTTTCCTCTCTTTGATGTAACCTCAGAGATTAGTGCTAAACAACACCTAGTGAAGGTCACTGATTTCATTAATTTAGAAGAGATTGATGCCGATGATGCAAAAATGAGGATCATTGCCCAAAGCTTCTCCGGGGATGTAAAAACATGGTTCCATTCTTTGACTGCCCATTCCATAGCAAATTTGGAGCAATTAAATGATGCATTTATAGCTAGATGGGAAGTGAAAAAGAATCCATTTCAGGTTCTTTCCGAATATGAAAACTTAAAAAGAAATCCTAATGAGTCTGTTCAGGATTTTACTGCTCGTTTTAACCAGGTATATAACTCAATCCCCAATGATATCAAGCCTCCTCCAGGTTGCTCTCTTGCACTATCCAGATGCTTTTGATCTTGATATGGCATATCAGCTCTGAGAAAGAACCCCGGTAACGCTTGAGGAGATGCTGAAAAATGCAGTTAGTGTCGAAGAAAATTTGATGATCAAAAAGTCAAAGACTAAAGGTGAAAGAAAGGTGACAATTAAGGAGGAACCATCCACATCCTCTGATGCCAAATTGGATGCCCTGATCAGGACTGTGGAGAGAATGGTGGATAGAATGTCTATCACTGAAAGACAAACAGAAACTCAGGTTCAAAATCCTAATTTCCGAGGTCAGCAACAATAGCATCAGTTTAGGATTAAACAAAGGGAACAAAGAGCTCCAGAGCAACCATCCCAACAACAAATCCACACTCCTTTGTAGCAGAATTATGCTCAAGGGGTTGAAGAGGAAGATGGGATTGTTGAAGAGAATCATTTCTTCACAAAAGATGGGCAACCTATCTTCCTTACAGAGGATGAATAATACATTGAAAAAACAGATTTACCGAAAGATGAGGACTATATGCTTGCAAATGATGATGGGTTGGAGGTCCAATCAGATGACTATCAACGGGGTATCTTAATGCTCTCAGCTCACAGTAGAGACAATGTTCTTTGAGAAACCAAGATGTTCCTATCACTCCTATCCAGAAGAGGACAACTCAACAAAAAGATACTTAGCCCAAACAAAATTCCCAAGCTAGTCAAAACAAGGGAAAGGAGCCTGTTGCTACAAATCAGAGCAAGAACGACCAGGCATCTACAAGTACACCAAACAAAGAGAAAGAAGGCCAAAGGAAGGAATCTGCAACAAAAGACTAGCCCGACAAGAGGGACACCACTGTAAAAGAGGTAGATAAACAATCCAATCTGTTTAGCTTAAAAATGAAATCTCTAAGTTGAAAGTTTCTATCCCCTTGACCGAGCTTGTGAAAAATAACCAATACAAATCTCATGTTGCTAAAATGCTGAAAATAGACCCTATGTCAGACATGGTTAATGTTGAAGATGATCAACCCAAACTTCTTTTTGGTCTAGCCATAGATGGTCAACTAGAAGATAGTGAAGTTCCCCCGTTTTATGTCAGTTTGAGGGTTCAATAGTGTATCCTCGATAATGCCATGCTTGATTCTAGAGCTTCTCATATCGTGATGCCAAAGGCCATAATGGAAAAATTGGGCTTGGACATAACTTGACCTTACCATTATCTTTACTCTTTTGATTCTGGTAGAGTACGATGTCTCGGTCTTATAAAGGACTTGGTGGTTTCACTTGAGCAAATTCCTGCTAAAAATGTCTTAATGGATGTGGTAGTGGCTGATATACCTCCGCGGTATGGCATGCTGTTGTCAAGGTCATGGGGAGCAAAGTTAAGAGGTACTTTGCGATTGGATTTCTCTTATGCCACTATCCCGGTTTTTGGGCAACTAAGGAAGTTGTACCAGGAGACAAAAATGAAGTATATGATCACTAGTAAAGAGAAACCAAATAATTACCCTATCAATTCTGTACACACTGATCTTGAGTCCTTTATTTTGTTTAATGATAGTGGTTTTGATGATTTAGATATCCAGATTATAGAGGTTGAGGAAATTCCAGAAATTTCAAATAGTGTCCGAGCAGTTTTGGATAAGGGACAAGGCAATCAGCCAAGTACTTCAGAGAAGATACTAGAAAAATCAGAAAAAGGAACTGAACAGGTTGAAAGAGTGGCCCAAAAGGAAGAAACAAATCAGACTGCAAAATTCCAACTTCATGATGATGAGAATGGTCCTTGGACCATGGATTTCGATGGTGCCTTAGGAAAATATGGGGCAAGCATCAAAATCTGGATCCGTAGTCCACTTCATCAATCAGGTAAACTTCCAAAAAGTGTGAGATTGTGTTCCTATAAGTTAGCTTTCGATTGCTCCAATAATGAAGCTGAGTACAAGCCATTGATCGCTAGCCTCAAAATTCTGAAAAAGCTAGGTGCAAAGAGAATCACTGTTTATGGCGACTCCGAGCTTGTAATCAAACAGGTAAAAGGGGAATACTAGGCAAAGCATCCAAGGATGAGAGCATATCGAAATGTTGTACTTGACATTCTCAAAATGTTTCCTGAATATACATTATTGGGCATTCCAAGAAGTTAGAATCTTATGGCAGATTCACTTGCCACAGCGGCAAGTAACTTTAAGATTCCAATATTCTCTAATAGGAAGTTTGAAATTCATGTCAAACATCGACCAGCTGTCCCTTACAACTTGAGGTATTGGCAATTGTTCTGGGACGACAAACAGGTGAATAATTTTCTGCAGATAGAAGGTGAGTTTGAAAATTCTTATATTGATGAGGTATATGATACAGATGATCAAGTGATCGAGGCTACTCAAGTTGATGTGTTATAGCTTAAAGATAATAACATTCCAAGGGGTCTTGTACCTTTGGAAGAGTTGTTTGATCAAGATGATGTTGCCAGAAAACCGACCATGGTTCCTACCGAGAAGGGTGTCGAAGATGTGAATATTGGAACATCAGACAATCCCAAAATGGTCAAGTTGTCCAAGTCCTTACCTCCAGAGATGAGAGATAAATACATAGCCTTGTTATTTGAATTTTCTAATGTATTTGCTTGGGACTATGCTGATCTGAAAGTATATGATAGAAATATCATCCAACATACAATTCTGGTCAAGCCTGATCAAAATTCCTTTCGACAAAAATTGAGAAGAATTAATCCAAGATTGTTACCGTCAATAGAGAAAGAGGTAAATAGACTCTTTAAAGATGGTATCATTGTTCCCATTAGATTTTCAGAATGGATGTCAAATCTTGTTCTGGTGAGAAAGAAAATGGGAGAAATCCGTCTTTGTATTGACTTCAGAAACCTGAATAAGGTGTCCTTGAAAGATAACTATCCCCTTCCTAAGATGGACCATATCCCGCAGAGAATGGTTCGGTCCTCTCGAATGTCGCTTCTTGATGGATATTTAGGATATAATCAAATCTTGGTGCATAAGGATGACCAAGACAAAAGTGCTTTCATGCACCTTAGGGCACCTTCAAGTATGCCAAAATGCCATTTGGGCTTAAGAATATAGGAGCCACTTTTCAGCGGGCGATGGACATCGCTTAAGCAAATGAGAAAAATGTTTTTTCTAGTAGTGTACCTTAACGATTTGATTGCTTTCTCCCATTCTGACGATGAACATTTATATCATTTGAGAGTTGTATTTCAGAAGTGCAGAAAGTTTGGGATTTTACTCAATCCCAAAAAGAGTCTTTTTTCCATGGAGGAGGGCAAGCTTATTGGCCATATCATCTCCAAAGATGGTATCCGTATTGATCCCTCCCAGATCGAAGCCATTCAACAAATAGATTTTCCATGCAGCAAGAAGGAGATACAAGCCTTTAATGGTAAGATGAATTTCTTGAGAAGATTTATCCTAAACCTTGCCGAGCATCTTTGAGAGATGACCAATATGCTCAAAATTACAGTGAGGTAAGGTGGTCGGAGGATGCTAAAAGTTCATTTAATTCATTTAAGTTTACTTTGACAACAACTCCTATTTTGATCAGCCCCGACTATACCATTGATTTCATCATCTTTTCATTTGCCTCCGAACATACTTTGGCCGTTGTATTGATGAAAAATAAGGTTAAGATAGAGCAACCCATTGCTTTCTTCAGCCGTACCATTAGGGATGCTGCCCTTAGATATAACATCATTGAGAAGCAAGCCTTGGCCCTAGTAAATACATTAAAGGACTTTCGAGTGTATATCCTTCACTCACACATTCTAGCCTATGCCCCTAATGTAGTAGTGAAGGATGTACTGATGCAAACCGATCCGGAAGGTAGAAGAGGAAAGTGGATAGCAACTATGCTAGAGTATGATCTCGAGATCAAGCCTACAAAGCTGATCAAAGGACATAGATTGGCCAAGCTGATGGCTGAATCCAATTTACATGCACTTGATATCAATCTGATTTCAGTTTTGTTCGAAGAAGGAAGATGATGCCTCACTCATACAGGTATCATAAATTTTTGTCTCATCTCCTAGATATGTCGACATCATTTATTTTCTTCAGCATCTAAATTCTCCGCCAGATATGTCTAAAAGTAAAGGTAGATCATTAAAGTTAAAAGCTTCCAAGAATTGCATTTTAGACAACGCTCTATATTGGAAAGACCCGAGAGGTGTCTTGCTAAGTTGTTTGGTAGAAAGTGAAGCCAAGCAGGTAATGAGTGATTTTCACAAAGGAGATTGTGGAGGTCATTTGTTTTGGAAAACTACGACGAATAAAGTGTTGTGGGCTGGTTATTATTGGCCCACTCTTTTTTCCGATTTGTATAAAACCGTGATGAGCTGTCACGAATGCCAAATATTTCAAGGTAAGAGGAAGCTGTTGCTGCTGCTTTTGCAACCCATATCCGTGCAAGCGCCATTTCAGCAATGGGGCCTTGATTTCATTGGAGAAATCCACCCTGCATCTTCCGCCCACAAAAGTGGATTATGACAGCTATCGACTACTTCACTAAATGAATTGAAGCAATCCCAATGAGGCAAGCTACTGATTTAGTTATTATTCAGTTTTTGGAAACTAATATTTTGTCTCGATTTGGTTGTCCCCAAAAAATAATTACAGATAATGCGACTGCATTCAAGTCCAAGAGAATGGTTGAGTTTTGCGAGAAATACAACATCAAATTGGGTCACTCGATTGCATATTATTTGCAAGGAAATGGATTGGCCGAATCTTCAAACAAATCTTTGGTCAACATTATAAAGAAGATGTTGGAGGCGAACAAGAAAAACTGACATAAGAAACTTATCAATGCCTTGTGGGTGGATAGAGTGAGTAGCAAGAAGTCAATAGGTATGTCTCCTTTCCAAGTGGTATATGGAGTCGACACAATTTTCCCTACATCACTTGTTGTCCCAGTTATGAAACTATTACAGGAAGTAGGTAGTGAAATGAATGATGTGCAGCGCCGAATCTATCAAATGATTCATCTCCAGCAAACCAGGGATGAGGTGTTTCAAAACACCTCTAAGCTTCAAGAGAGAATTAAGAAGGTATATGACCGCATGACAAAGGCAACTGATTTCAAAATTGGTGATGTGGTCCTTTGTTGGGATGCTAGAAACAAAGAGAAAGGGAAACACGTTAAATTTGAGAACTTATGGAAGGGGCCATACAAAATTTTAGCTTCAAGAGGACATATTGATTATTTATTGGAGGAAATGAACGGAGAAGATTGCATAGGAGGACCAATCAATGGCAGGCTTCTCAAGCACTACCTTTTCTGATTAGATTTCTGAAGTTCCTTAACCTCATTGTATATATCAGTTTATTTTTTCCACCGAAGTGTGAAGGAGAGAATCATCGGAGCCTGAAGTGAAGGCCATAAAGCTCCCTTGATTTGCTGTTGATTTCTAAGTTCAGTAAGAGTCAAAGTTAGTTTAGTTTTGAGTCAGTTTTCATTATTAAGTCTCGTCTTTTGATTTTGACTCAATGCCCAATGGTAAGGCTACTTGGTCTACGGTGTTCTTGACACCTCCAAGGAGCTGCCATCCCCAGCTGGAGCCAATGTTAGTGTCAGTCTGTTAAGCCTGTCACCAGTGATCAAATATGCTCTTACAATGTCTTGTTAGGTTCTCAAAGTCAAATTTTTGTCATTTCATTAGGTCTTTAAATAAAAATTTGGTCACTGGATAGTGTGTCTAGGACTATTTCCACTCCTTTCAAAAATTTTACATGCCAGTCCTTGTGATCACTCCGTTGAGTGTACCATCATTGAAAGATCATCATCACTTCAGTCAACATCATCATGGTTTTCATTCATCTCAGTGTCACCGTTAGGTCATTAGGGTTAAGGTCACCAAAATCTGTCATTCCATGCATAAAATCCGACAAATGAGGAGTGGTAATAGGTAAAGTTGTTCTATGAATTTGGTTTCAAAATGTAATTTATGTTTCATATTATGTAATAAGTTTCAAATTCCAAAGCTGCATAAGAAAGTGTCAAATCTACATAAGTTTTTAAAGAAAAATGAAAAAACATGTAGTGGGCCATCCCACTACTATGAGGAAAAAGTGACCATCACAAGCTATTAAAGACCATTTCAAGCTCATTTTCTCATTCACCTCATTGAAGGAGAGTTCCCTCTCACCTACCAAGGCAATTTCAGCAATTTCAAGTCAAAGACATTCCAAAATTTGATGCCAAGGTAGCCACGTTGTGTTTTCTAAGCTACACGATGCATTTTCTTTTACACGTTGCGTTTTCTCCCCAAGAGGCATCAAATCAGCTTCTGAAGGTTTCTGAAGGCTATCAAGGTGTCCAACATCATTACACAAGTAAGTTCCACCTTAGTAACCCCTCCTTGCAACTCAATTTCATTGTTTTAGAGTGTAAACCCTCCATTGGTCCCTACGTTACGTTTTAGTGGCTAGCCCATCTTTTCAAAATTTGCAAGACAATCACACCTTCCCATAGACTTGTTACCCTCCCTCATATTCTAAACCATCTCTCATAGCCTTCACACCCCCTCATTCCTAATTCCTAAGCCCCAAACCCTAAACCCTAGCCTAATACTGCATTTTTTGGCAGTTTTCCTAGCTATGACTGTGTAAAAATTCCCTAGCCTAATTCCCATACCCATTTCACTTCATTCCACTTCCTATAGTTCCCTAAGACCCCTATCAACCTCCCTAAATTTTCCTACTCCCATCTCCCTTCCCTAACCCCTTTCATCCTATCCCTTCACTCCCTTCCCTTATTTTGTCCCATTAGGGTTTCCCCTTGCAAACTATCAAATGGAGGAGAAGAAGCCTTACAACAAGGGAGGCCAATTGTCAAGATATGAGCCCTTAACCACTCATGAAGTGATGTCTTCACCATTATCCAAGCAGCGTTTTCAAAGGGTAGGGTGTCTTCCTTTTTGTTAGCAAGTTGAGAGTCAAATACCATGCCACATTGACTAAATTGTTTGCCACTCAACTCAAAAAGGACAAGGTCATGATTGCAGGGGTTACATTTACTATATCAACTGATGTAGTAGTAGAGGCCATAGGGATACCCAATCATGATGAGAAATGGTTCAAAAACCAAGACCTAGAGATTCAAAACTACAAGCCCTACCTCAGAAGACATTATCAACAACACATGAAGAAGGTTTTTCTTGTTGGGCACCTCCTTGAGAAGTATACACCACTGATGAAGATCATCATGAAGTACTTCACTTGTGAGGGAAGATTTTCTAGACTATAAAGGTATCATGTCAGACTATTCATGCATTTCATAGGGGTAAAGCCACTCAATTTGCCCTACTACCTCTACAGAAGTCTGGAGAAGATGGCAGAAAAAGTTCAGCATAGGCAGAGTGGTCTTGAAGTCAGCCTCTTCCACCATGCTCTTATTAAAATAATTGTTTTACACCAGCTTGAACAAAAGAGCATCTCTTGGGAAACATTCACGCAAGCAGATGTCTTTTTGCCTTCTAGTAGCCAGCCTACTAGCCCTAGTTCACCATCAGCACCATCAACACCATCTAGACATGTGGAGGTTGGCTCACCTAGCACAGTTTCAGTGAGGAGGAAGATTGAGGTCACATAGACATACCAGAGAGGAAAAAGACTTGTGTTTGCTTCTCAGATTGAGGAAGTGGCCAAGCCCGCATCAACAGAACAGGGATTACCATTACATCATGAGACATCTTTGCATGATGAGGAGCTCATCCATCATGACATTGACATAGTAGACTTGGAGGCAGGTGAAGAGCATGAAAACCTAGAGAAGATCACCAAGGAGAAAGATGCTCAGATCAAAGAACTCAAGGACAATTTGGCAAGGGCTAATTTCATAATTTCCTTCTTAGAGCAAGAGAACAATCAGTTGAAGGTAAAGCAATTGTCTTTAGAGAAGAATCAATTTCAAGCTAGTATGCAAGATTTGAAAGGCAAAGCAGTGGTTGATAGTGAAGATTTAGATAAGCATGACGAGTAGGTGACAAGGAAAAGGCCAAGGACCACAGGTCTCCGAAGGGCACTTCAGAAAGAAAGAGAGCAAAATCCACCAGATGAAGAGTTGACATTTGAAGAAAGGATAGCCATGGAAATCAATGAAAATAGGGAGTTTTGGCTTGATAAAGTCAAAATTCACTTGGAGAAGCTCCTTGACAAGGCTAACAGAGACAACAAGTTGCAAAAACACATGGCTCTCCACTACTACACAAGGAATCAGATATACAAAGTCAAAGTCAAACAATTGCAAGCAAAACTGAAGGAAACCCTAATTAGTCAAAAGGAGAAGGGTAACTTGGACTTACTTGCTGATGCTTCCTTAGTAGCATAAAATACCTTGTCAGGCATCTCTGGCCCAATTTTGAAGACTTTTGGAGCAAATTTTGGTTTTTGTGAGTGTTCCGTCAAAATTGGCAATTTTGAAAACTAGTCGTACTGGCAAAAACGCAGTGTGGGCCACGCTGTGCTTTTGTTGGGGAGGTCCAATGGCTGCATTCTCTACATTGGTGGATTCCTCTTGATGTGTACTTCAATCCTAGTTAGTGGTGGAGCCATGTCAGCCACTTTTGGAGGGTCAAAATGCCCAAAAACTAGCAAAAAATGGCCTTTCTGCCCTTTTTTTGGAGGCCACGTTGCGTTTTCTGAGTACTCTTGGGAGAATGAAGTTTTGGAGGGCTAGGAGCCACCTTTTTGAGTTCTTGAACATCTTATCATGTAGCAGACATCCAGTGCTATCCATAGCAACTTTCAGATCAACATTTGGACACCTGGAAGGCCTTCAAATTGCCTTTGTCCCCAGCACGCTGCGTTTTCTCCAAAATTCACTGCGTTTTTTCCAGCAGGCATTTTTCATTGGCAGTTTGACCCATTTTGACTTTTTACTTGTGTAATTGATGGATGATGATGATTTTGTGATGTCATGAAATGTAATTGAGTAGGTGAATAGTAAAATAGGGTAGATACATGCTTGTTGATGTAATTTTTGGTCAAAGGTATCTAGTTTCCTATGATGAGGTGAATTGGTTCACCTCCCTAGACATTAGGGTTTTTTTGAGCATATCATGTAATCAATTCCACAAGTGAGGGACTCGACCCTTGAGAGAGGGAAGAGGTTGTTTTGGTCTATATCTATCATTTTCAGAGTTATTTAACTGGTTGGAGTCTGGACATCAGAGGATTGTAACTCTTATAGCTTGTACTTTCATTTTCATATTTAGAAATCAAAGGATGTAGTCGCAACTATTATCTAGGAATTCATGTGAAGTGAGTTTATGATCATGTCTTTTCTCTGTTATAGTCTTTGATGAATGATATATAGCTCCTCTTTCCATATATTGTATCTTCAATGGCTTTCCTTACAATTCATAGGCATGATTCTATTAATTTAGCTCTGATTAATGAATTCATGATTAAACATGCTCATTAAATCCCTCTACTTTTTTAGACCCTCCACCATACCTACAAAACCCTAAAGCCATCATAGATCCTCTACTACCTTGCTCCTTTATATCTTTGCAGCTGTACACCCTTTTGATACCTAGACCTAGCTACTTGGTTTCATTTCTAATCCAGCATAAAACCCTAAAACACTCAAAACCTACCTGAGCCTATCATATCTAGCCTAATATCCTTCATATCACAGTCAATCCTTGACTGTGATCTCATAGAAAGAGCCCTCTAAGCCTAGTAAGGTCTAGCTACTAGGTCAAAGTGGTCTGTGGTTACCTTTGTCAGTATCCTTTTCAGCCTTCGGAGAACCAGTGGAGTGCTAACAGGGGTGATCTAGAGCTGTAGATCGAAAGAACTACAGTTGGGCAGAATCCTTGAGTAGTCCACCTCATGGATCAATACCTTGCTACGAAAGCCCAAATCAGAAGTAGTAGGATGGACGAGTATCAGTTGGTGCATAGGAGTGCAGAAGTGATAGCGCAGTGGCTAGTGAGCGCCAGAGTCTGAGCAGTGCAGGGCAAAGTTGGCAACAATGCTGGGAGGCACAACGCAGAATCAACAGCAATGCAACAACTTTAGAGGGACAACGCAAAGACTAGAAACAGTCAGATCTTTAGTACGAGATGCATCATGCTGAATACTTAGTTCAGAGATTGGATGTTTTTTTGTTGCAATAAGAAACAGAGTTGCAGTGCAGTAACAATTGACAACAGTACGCAGGGTCAACAGTAGCATAGATGCAACAACGCAGTGTTGATGGGAAGCAGTGTCAGGCATCAACAATGCAGAGGGAGATGTTACAGAGGCAGAGTGATACTTCAATAGGATGTATTGGTAGAGCACATTCCTCGCTAAGAGGGAGTGTTGATTTTTGGTAGCATCGGATGTGCTCTCAGTATCAAATTTTGTAGAGAGGCTTAGGCACATGTATTCCAAAGAACCCAGAAAGCATTTTGGGAAATTTTACCTGGATCGTGTTTAATGAAAATAATTAGTTATTTTTAATGGGACCCTAAGTTTAAACTTAGGAAATTAAAATAATTAAAGTGAATTAATTGAAATAGGGTGTGAATCTTCTAGAAGAAGACGAATATCAAGTCAAGTTAATCTTAGCCTTTTATTAGCGATTTAATCTCGACTGTTGAAGTCTCAACGAGAAAATTATAAGGACTTGATGGGCATTTGAAAAAAAACACCGACATAATCAAGAGATCGAAATTCTTTAGTGAACAGTGCTTAGGGAGAAGATCGATCGAGTTGATTCTTGTAGAGAGGGGCAGAGATAATTTCCAGTTGGATATCTTTCCTGATTCAGAGAGTACAAGGTAGAGAGGGAATAGAGCAGTCCGAAGAGGCAACCACGTAGAGGTTGCGCAGACACTGCTCAGAGATAGCGTAGAGGCACATCTGCTGTGCAGATCAGTGCCGGATCTTCTAGTGACAGGGTGAGATTATTTAACCATCTCTTTGTTCAGTTAGATATCTGTATAGGATTGCCAGTCTAAGCATCCGAAGAATTGTACTCAGAAATTACTACATAATAATACAAAACCTCCGTTGTTGCATCGGTTTTCCCACATTGCGTTTTTCTGCGGACTTAGTCCAAAAATAACGGTGTCGTGTGTCTATTATTTCTTCTTGCTCAGATCTTGTTTCCGTACTTATTTTTATTTCCGCAGTTTATTTAGTGAAGGTTGCAGTGTGATGTATTCAGTGTTTGCTGTAGATAACTGCAAATAAATTGTTAAGTAAAAGTTAACAATTAGGTATATTTTCCAGTTGCTGCAATATGATTCCAGATCTAGGAATTTTCACATATGATGAATGCCTTAGCATTGCCAGTCTGTCTCAAGTGGGCTAGCTCCCTGAATTGCAGCTCTGGGTGCTTCCTCTCAAACCTCTCAAACAACCTCCGGGTGAACTTTGTGTAAGAGGTAATGTTGATGTGCCCAAATGTGATCAGCCCATGATACCACCACTCTCGGGCTTCCCCTTCCAAATGAATGGTGGAAAATCGTATGGCATCGATTTCTCGCATGGTGTTCAGATGAAAATAGGTGTCTAAATTTTGTATCCATGCCCTAGTTGAACTCTTCGCTGACCCATCAAAGTTTGTAAGTATAACCTTCCCAGCTAACCTCTGCACATCCATGTTGGATGATCCTCCTCTATAATGGTTTTCGACCCCTGTAGTACGCCTCTCCTTTAGGTGAATATACTCACCAAAGGACATTACCCGCTTGATCTGTGCATCTAGTCCCTAATACTTGTCAATACCGGATGCAATTGAGTGGACCAAATCTGCAACCGAGTCTGGCTCCCTCTCTGGTTCTAGTTCATCTACGAAATGGGGCATCAAAGGACAACCAGTTTACCCACACTAGGGAGTGTGTGGGAGCTGATAGGTACGACTGCCTCCTGGTCTGGAACACCCCCATCACCTTGAGGCTTTACTACTCCATTTGGCTTTCCACCCACATGCAACCCCATCACCTGCTGCTGTTATAAAATTATATATTATAGAGCAATGGAACACATAAAATATGTAGAAACACAAACACATAAATAACATAATACATATAAAACAAGAGAGACACAAATATATGTGGTTCACCCAACTTAGGCTATGTCCACGGAAACAACTAGTCCTTCCTTTCTATTATCGAGCAAAATGAAGAAACACAACTTACAATAGATCCGTTGTAATATCCTCTACTCTCTCACACAGTCCCCCTTGCTATTTCCCGCTCAAAGTATACACGCCATACACAGACGCAATACAATACCCTCATACAACGGAGGGGTTGCCTTTTAGGGCAAAAAACCCTAAATTTAACATAACTTCTACCGTCAGATCATCCGCCTAATGAACGACCTAGATTAACTACGAAATTACAATATTTTACAAGGCAATTTTACATTTGTTTTTAGCTTCGGGGGCGCTGTCCTCAAAATCCCTTGCTAGGGGGGGCTCCAAAATGTTGTCACCGCCCCCTTGACGGCGATCAAACGATGGGCGGCGTTGCCACCCTGTTAAGAATATGGGTCCAACGCGGTGATACATCTAAATAAGGAATATAATCAGGCTCCACACCCAACAATCTTCCACTTGGAGACTGATTGTAGCAACTTCACTGTTGCTTCATTTGTCGGACAATTACTCCACTTTGGACCTAGCTGTTTCTCATCTTCATCATCATACTTGAAGACCAATTGAAACTGAGCATAATCTCAGTTTCTCCCTGGTTACAACTTTTGTTAGCATATCTGTAGGATTCTGGCTATTGTGTATATTTTCCAGTTTCAACTGTTCATCTTCCAACACTGACCGTATGAAATGGTACTTGAGCTGGATGTGTTTAGTCCTGGAATGAAATGTTGAGTTCTTTGCAAGATGAATGGCACTCTGGCTGTCACTGTATAACCTGCCGATCTCATGCTTCTTACCCAATTCATCCATAAACCTTTGTAACCAAATCATTTCTTTACTAGCCTTCGTAGTAGCAACATACTCTGCTTCTGTTGTTGAAAGTGCAACACCACTTTGCATTTTTGAAACCCAACTGACAGCTGTTCCACCTACAGTAAATACATACCCTGTAGTGCTCCTCTTGTTATCTCTTTCACCTGCCATATCTGCATCAACATATCCCTGTAGAGCAATGTTTGAACCACCAAAGCATAATGCTTGATTTGTGGTACCTCTCAAATATCTGAGAATTCATTTCACCGCCATCCAATGTTCTTTTCCTGGATTGTTCATGTACCTGCTTACAACTCCCACTGCATGTGCAATATAGGCCTTGTGCAGACCATTGCATACATTAAGCTTCCAACTGCTGATGCATATGGAACTTTAGACATATAATCCATTTCTTCTTGGGTCTTGGGGCACATCTCCTTATTAAGTTTGAAATGGCTAGCCAAAAGTGTATTAACTGGTTTTGCATTCTGCATATTAAATCTTTTCAGCACCTTTTGTATGTACTCATTCTGAGACAATGTTAATTTGTGATTTTTCCTGTCTCTAGTTATTCTCATACCAATGATTTGTTATGCAGCTCCCAAATTCTTCATTGCAAATGAATTTGCCAATTTTCTTTTGAGCACATTTATTTCCAACATGTTAGACCCTGCAACAAGCATGTCATATACATACAATAGCAATATAATACATCTGCTATCATTTTGTTTTTTCAGATAAACACAATGATCAAAGTGACATCTAGTATAACCTTGTTTAGACATAAACCTGTCAAATTTTAAATACCACTACCTTGGAGCCTGTTTTAAGACATACAAGCTCTTCTTTAACCTGCACACTAATTTTTCCTTCCCTTTGACCTCATATCCTTGTGGTTGCTGCATATAGATCTCTTCCTCCAAATCTCCATGGAGAAATGTTGTCTTTACATCTAACTGTTCAAGATGCAAATATTCCGCTACTACAAGACTTAAAATAGTTTTGATTGAAGTCATCTTAACAACTGGACAAAATATTTCATCAAAGTCAATACCTTTTTTCTGTGCAAACCCCTTCACCACAAGTCTAGCTTTGTACCTTTGTTTTCCTCCATCTTCTTCCTTCAGCCGGTAAAACCATTTATTTTGCAATGTTGTTTTACCTGCAGGCAACCTGACTAAGTCCCAAGTCTAGTTATGTATTAAGGAGTCCATCTTTTCTTTCACGGCTAGCTCCCACTTCTTCCTGGTTTTGATCTGCATTTCTTCTTTATAACATTCAAGTTCTCCAGAATCAATCAACAGTAAATAATATAATGAAGGAGAGTATCGTTCAGGGGGTCTACTTGTCCTGGTAGATCTTCTGACACCACTTTCAGGTGTTTGAGGTGGTTATTGTTGTTGTTGTGGTTGCTGATTATTATTATTTTCAGGCACCTTTACTTTTTCTGTGATATCATCAAGAACTATGTATTCTTTGTTTTTTTTTTCCTGTTTCTTTTACTGCAATTGATTCTTATACAAGACCTTTTTATCGAATATTACATCTCTGCTCTTGATGATTTTGTGATTTTCATAATCATATAAGTGATAACCAAAATCATTAACGCCATATCCAATAAAGGTACATTTCTTTAATTTTGCATCAAACTTTGTTCTATTTTCTTTATTAATATGGACAAAGGTCTCACAACCAAAAGGCTTTAAAAATGAGTAGTTTACCTTTTTACTTGTCCATGCCTCCTCTGGAATACCACCATCCAAGGAACTTGAAGGCCCTCTGCTTATTAGATAAACAACAGTATCTACATCATTTGCCCAAAATTGTAAAGGAAATCCTGCATGCAATCTCATGCACCTTGCACACGCCATGATTGTTTTGTTCATCCTTTCTAACACACCATTTTCTTGTGGTATTCTTGGAACTATCTTCTCTCTGCGAATTCCATGCTCTGAACAGTACCTATCAAACTCTTTGCTGCAATATTCACCTCCATTGTCTGATCTCAGACACTTCAACTTCTTTTTTGTTTCAATTTCAACCAAAACTTTCCATTTCTTGAAAGTATCAAATACATCAGAGTTATTCTGAGTACAATAAATCCAAGTTTTTCTAGTTGCATCATCAATAAAAGTAACATAATAATGAGAGCCACCGAGAGATGATACCTGAGCAGGTCCCCATACATCTGTATGCACAAGCTCTAATTTTTCGCTCTACTTTTCTTTCCCAACTCTAAGAAATCCGATCTCTTCTATTTTCCATAAATAGAATTCTCATAGAAATCCAAATCAATATTCTTCAAACCCGACAATAAATTTATTGAGTTAAGAATCTTCATCCCCTTCTCACTCATGTGTCCGAGCCTATGATGCCATAATGCTGCATCTGCTCCTTTGGAAGTTAAAGCATTAGCAGAGTTAAAAATACCATTGCATAAATACAATATACCAACCTTTTCTCCTTTTGCTATTATCAGGGCTCCTTTAGTGACCTTCCAGGTTTTATCTGTGAAATTTTTCACACAACCTTCACTGCCTAACTTCCCTGTTGAAATTAGATTTTTCTTCAGATCTGGAACATTCCTTACCTCGTTTAATAACCATTGGTTTCCATTCTGCTGTTTTACAAGAACTTTAGTTCCAACAATTTTACAGGGTTTATCATCACCCAGATGAACTTGTCCAAAATCTCCTTGAACATAGTGAGAAAAAATATTTCTTATTAGGTGTGGCATGGAATGAGGACCCTTAATCAACCACCAAGGAATCAGTAATATTTTCTAAAGTAAGAATCAAAGCATCTTGTAACACATCACCTGTCACATTTGCTTCATGATTGATTTTTTGCTGTGCGTCTCCTTCTTTTCCCTTCCGAGATTTACAGTCTTTCTTCAGGTGTCCTTTCTTTCCACATTTCCAGCACACTATCCCCGTTCTGGACTTGGATCTACCTTTCCTTGATTTACTGTGATACGCTAAGCTCTTTCCTCTTTCCATTTTTCTTCCCCTACTCTTTGCACTCAAAGCATTACCCGATGTCTTACCAGAGCTTTTCCGTCGTATTTCCTCGCTAAGGATAACACTGACAACATCATCAAACTTTAAAGTACTAGATCCAGATACAGAGTTACTAATGGCCATAACTAAGCCATTCCAACTTTCTGGCAATGAGTACAGAAATAGCAGAGCCTGAACTTCATCATCAAAGTTTACCCCTACAGAACTTATCTGACTGGTAACCATATTAAATTCATTTAAATGGTCAGCAATAGGTCCACCTTCCGACATCTTCATATTAAATAAACTTTTCATAAAAAATACCTTATTTGAGGCCGAGGGTTTTTCATATAGTTTCGCCAATGCTGTAATTAAACCCTCTATTGTTGTTTCCTTCGAAATATTGAAGGCTACTGACGCCACGAGGCACAACCATATTGTTCGAAGTGCCTTTCTATCGAGAATCTCCCATTCTGTGTCTGTCATACTCAACGACTTCTTTGTTTTTCCGCTCCATGGTAGGTACAAATCTTTCTGATACAGATAATCTTCCATCTACATCTTCCACAATGAGTAGTTTTGGCCGTTAAATTTCTTGACCCTAAACCTACCATCTTCTGCCATTGCTTCCATTGCTACAGATCTTTCTGATACAGATAATCTTCCATCTACATCTTCCACAACGAGTAGTTTTGGCTGTTAAATTTCTCGACCCTAAACCTACCATCTTCTGCCATTGCTCCCACTCCTTCTTTCCTACGAGTTTATAAGCCAAATAGACCTTTGGCTCTAATACTAGTTTTTAGAAAATTATATATTACAGAGCAATGGAACACATAAAACATGCAGAAACACAAACACATAAATAACATATAAAACAAGAGAGACACAAATATCTGTGGTTCATCTAACTTGGGCTATGTCCACGGAAACATCCAGTCTTTCCTTTCTATTATCCAGCAAAATGAAGAGACACAACCTACAATAGATCCGCTGTAATATCCTCTACTCTCTCACACAATCCCCCTTGCTATTTCTCGCTCAGAGTATACACGCCAAACATAGACGCAATACAATACCCTCATACAACAGAGGGGTTACCTTCTAGGGAAAAAAACTCTAAATTAAACATAACTCCTATCGTGAGATCATCTGCCTAATGAACGACCCAAATTGACTAGGAAATTACAATATTTTACACGGCAATCTT
The DNA here is from genome assembly GCA_034641835.2 of Pinus albicaulis. Classification (NCBI taxonomy): domain Eukaryota; kingdom Viridiplantae; phylum Streptophyta; class Pinopsida; order Pinales; family Pinaceae; genus Pinus; species Pinus albicaulis. The sequence continues at coordinate 809,854,253 of CM076582.1, forward strand.
ACATCTGTTTTTAGCTTTGAGGGTGTTGCTCCAAAACCTCCTGCTAGGGGGAGCTCCAAAAGGTCACTGCCGCCCCCCTCTGGACCCCCCTGGCGATGATCAAACGACGGGCGACGTTGCTGCCCCGTTAAGAACAAGGGTCCAACGCGACGATACATCCAACTAAGGAAGATAATCAGGCTCCACACCCAACAACTGCATCATGTCCATCATGATTTGCCCTTGTCTCATCATCTGCTGATTTGCTCTCAGCAGCTCCTCCAAAATCTGGTCCTGACCCCTTGGTCTGGGCTGTTCATCATCCTCATGCTGGTCCATTCCTTCCCTCTGGGCTTCTATCTCAATATCTGAAAATGGGTCTGGGTTGTCTTCTCTCCCACGACTTTTGCTTATGCCTCTACCACGACCTCTTTGGAAAATCAATCCTTGGTATCTTGGTGGCATGACATGCTCTTATTCTCCACCCTGGCCAAGAACATGCCCTGATACCACTGTATTATTCCTTATGGAAATTTTATAACGATAACGAAAGCATGCAAATATATCAACACAAATTTTCAGAAATTCATACACATTAACCAAAAATTTCTCCAAATCCACAAACTGGTTCAAATTTTATTAATAATAGTGCTGGGGTACAAACCAATTGGAGAAAATGCACCCGGGCTTGCACAAGGCAAGCTACAAGCACCAGGTGATGAGTACAAGAAAGCCCAACAACTGCAAAGGCTAGATCCTCCAGAAAACTGCGCTGCTGCTCCAAAACTACACTGCTGCTAGACTTTTCCCTTTGATTTGCCCCCTCTAGACTGCCCAGAAAATTCTAGGAAATTGGAAATGTGATCCTTGCCCCAAACCCCAAAAAATCCAGAAAGGCTTTCCCTTGGTTCCAACATTCAAAATTTGACCCTTCACAACTTGGCCCTCCTCCAATTTCGAATTCTATCACTGTGGTTGCTCCTGTCAATCTTTGCTCTCCAAACTTCAACAACCTTCCTCAAATAACCCTCCAAGTGAATTCCCAACACCCTAGCTCCAAATTCCCCCGGGCGATGCTGCCGCAAAAAGCCTCACTCCAATGACTACACAGTCATGGAGGAGATGATGCAATTTTTGAGTGTAAGAGATGAGAACTGCGTGTAGGCTAATCCTCTATGTCTGTAGCTGCTCCAACACTCCTAAAAATGGATAAGAAACACTCTTTTAGCTCCTCTAGTCAATCCCCAATAGCTCTGCTCCACAAACAACAAGATAGCTCCCTTTGCGCAGTAGTGGCTCTAGACTGCTTCCTAGGCTCCCAGAACTGCATGGAACCTGTAGGTGGTGCTTTCTTTGGTCTCAAAGGTAAAGGAAATGTAAAGTTTTGTAGATGTTCTATGCTAGTAGCAATTTCACTTTTCATTCAACAATCATACAAGTAGTCAAGCAAAATGCAGATAGAACATATAAGTAGATCTTACAGAAGACAAATCAGAAACACGAAAAATGTGTGTATTCGTTTCGGCGGTCAACAGGATGCTTCAACCAGCAAAGTCTCCTTTGGTCAGCCAGCCCAGCATGTGTCACAACAACCCTCCAACCAGTAGATGGGTCAACCCAAGTCAACTCTGCAAAAGTCAACGCTGTCCTGAAAAGTCAACGCAGGGGCAGCAAGCTAAAAGTCAACGCAGCAGCAAAACGGTCAACCCTTTGACCTCGATTTTTTGTGCCAGGTAGTACGGCCTTCATAAATCGAACCTTCCACAAGTTTTCAGCTTGTTTGGACCAAGCGTTGACCAAAGTCAACGCTGGTCAAAGTTTCTGCGAAACCCTAGCAGCAGCAAATCCGTACTTCAGCTGAGTGGCTTCAATACGTAAAGTTTTGTAGATGTTCTATGCTAGCAGCAATTTCACTTTTCTTTCAGCAATCATACAAGTAGTAAAGCAAAATGCAGATAGAACATATAAGTAGATCTTACAGAAGACAAATCAGAAACAAGAAAAATGTGTGTATTCGTTTCGGCGGTCAACAGGATGCTTCAACCAGCAAAGTCTCCTTTGGTCAGCCAGCCCAGCATGTGTCACAACAACCCTTCAATCTGTAGATGAGTCAACCCAAGTCAACTCTGCAAAAGTCAACGATGTCCTGAAAAGTCAACGCAAGGGCAGCAAGCTAAAAGTCAACGCAGCAGCAAAACGGTCAACCCTTTGACCTCGATTTTTGTGCCAGGTAGTACGACCTTCATAAATCGAACCTTCCACAAGTTTTCAGCTTGTTTGGACCAAGCGTTGACCAAAGTCAACGCTGGTCAAAGTTTCTGCGAAACCCTAGCAGCAGCAAATCCGTACTTCAGCGTGGCCGTACAGTTTGTCCTCTTCGTCCTTCACACGTGTGGCTGAAACTCGTCCTTCTTGGTAGCTCGTACTCTAAGATGAGAGAGGAATATGAGAGTTGTGATGATGATGAAAATCTCTCAACTTTCCTTTGTATATATATCCATCATGGTGTGTGACACATACGATTTGGGCATGCGAAACTACATTACAAAAGACGAGCCGACCTTACTGTTGTAGAAAATAATAAATTCAAAATAAATGTTCTGCTCATCGGATTAAGATATATTTTATATGGATTTTACACCTCTCCGAAAGAGAAATCCAACAAAAATATCAGTATCTTAACCTGAGCATCACAACATGGAGTTTGGACCTAGTTGTCCAATTTTAACACTCCCTCTCAACTAGGAGAACTCCATCCATCAGTGCAATCAAACATCGTGCGTCATCCCGCCGTAACTTGCTTCGCTGGCCTCTTTATTTCATAACAGAAGTGGGTTAGTCACAAAGACATCATCCCCAGAGCCGATGAATACGATCAGTCCCAGACACACTCACAAGACTTGATCCCATATCAAGTGGTTGGATCGTGCCATCCTAGATAGAGAGTACGGAAATCTTTGATGCGTCCATCAGGATTTACTACTATTCTTTAGCTTTTCCCGCCTCATTGGCCACATGAGAGGTACTTCCCGTGAGTCTTGAACTCAATGGGTAGGATGCATACGGGGCACAGATAATGAGAGGAGAACCAACTAAAAATCACAACGGTGGGGTCCAAGCACACCAACAAGGTTTGGAAAGCCTAGCCTTGTGGTTGCCCATAGCTTCGAGAAGCTCTCCCCAAAGCCCCCCAGAGCTCCCAAAGCTCATTGTCCAACAGGACCCATATCATAGGGTCTTTCCACGAGCACCCAAGGCTTCTCTCCACTGGAAGGTTAGGAACGACCCAGGGCTTTAAACGAGAATATCATGAACCTGCTCATCGGTTCTATGATCGAGCAGCAGCAGCCTCATTTGTACCATATCTGGATAAAGTGGTACCTTATATCAATATGCTTAGTCGGTCGTGGAACACGGGATTCTGGTCATACGAATCCCACTCGATTATCACCAGTATCCCACGGTGGTATCCCAGCACATGTCCAAAACGGCTCACTAAAGAGCCATAATAACGCTTCTAACCAGGCCATACTAGCGGCAGTATTGACCTCATGGTGCTTAAACATAATACGCTACTGCTCATCATGGGAGTCGAGCGAACCAAGGTGGCGACATCGAGATGTGCTTTCTGATCCACCCTGCCGGTAATCGGCATCAGTATATCCACGGAGTATCACACTCACGTGGTATCTCATTATGGTTTATGCCCAAAGATATCTCAGAAGATTCTTGGCACCAAACCAGTGAAAATGATGAGGCTCAACCATCTGTTGACTCAAAGTGTTCACTGCAAAACATATATCTGGTCGGGTGTTCACTAAGAACATCAAAGCTCCTATGAGTTGACGATACTCGGTAGGATTGGCCAAGATAGGCCCAGCAGCGCTGCCACTCAACTTCTTAAAGTTGAGTTCCATCCGATAATGAACAGGACTTAGGTCCACCATTAAATCTTTCAGGACTTCCTTTATCTTTCCTTGAAAGAAAAATCTCTCCGAGTCCTCTGCCAGGACCTCCAGGCCTAGGGAAATAATTCACCTTCAGTCCTGAGTCCTTCATCTCAATTCGACCGACAGCTCCCTCTTGCAGTGATGAATAAGAGGTCATACCTTGATCGGGAAGAGGTCATCCATATAATACTAGAATGAAGGCTTCTCTTTCTGACATGAAGTATAGGTTCGGATCGGCATTACTTGAGTGAAGCCCGAAACTACATCAAGTAACTATCCATCTTTCGTACCAAGCTCACGGGTTAACACATTTAACCCATAGAGGGCTTTCTTCAACACTGCGAGACATAGTGTCTCGATCTTGAACTTCAAATCCAGAGGTTGTTCTACATACACCCCTCTTCCTTTATTGCACCATCTGACGGTCTTGACATCCATACGATGAAGACTCCATCCTTGCGTGGCGACAAGGGCTATGATGGATCGGATGGTGGTATATCGTGCCCTGAGTGCAAATATACTCGTCATAATCAATTCCTTCTTTTTGAGAGAAGCCACGGGCAACAAACCTTGCCTTAAACTTTTGACCTCCCATCGGATCCATATTTGATTTTGTGAGCCATTTCGCGGTGACAACAGTTGTCCTTCGGTCTCGGGACCACATCCCAGGACATCATTCTTCATAATAGACTCATATTCTTCATGCACTTAGCATCCTTCCAGGACTTGATGCTTGATGGCTTCCTCAAAGATCAGGTTAGTTGTACCGGCGTGCTCATGGCGACTGAATACCCTTGGGCTGCATCTGCAGCTTCTTGCTTTCTCGAATGTCCCCCTTGGGGCGGCCATGACCCCTCGGCATCTTCGAGGTGTCCTGAGCCATGATGGTCTCTTTCCTAGAGGAGGGAAGAGGAAGGATCCAATGAGGTCCATTGGCAGCCAACATCGGTATAGTCTCATCTGAGGGTTCTTCCAGGATTTCAGGTCTTGCAGCCATGATTTTCTTCGAGATGGGAAGATCTACCAGCCACTCTTCCAGGAAGCATCTTCGTCAAAAGTGACATCTTGGCTTATCTCTACTTCCCTTTGACAGGAGTACATAGACTCTATATGCCTTAGAAGTCTCACTATAGCCCACAAGCATTCCTTTCTTCCCCGTGGCATTTCTGACCTTACTTCTCTTTTCTTTCGGCACAGCCCTTACATACACCTTCATGATTATTTCCAAAATCAGGCATCCCTGTCACCACCTTCCTTGCTTCGGGAAGGGCTTTGTAATGAAGGTGTCCAAATCTTCGGTGCCATAGTTCGGTTAGTCGGATAGTATCACAAGTCATAGCTCCCAATGGACTCCCTCCAACCTGGTAGAGTGTACCAACTCTAAAACCAATTGAGATAGCTTCCTTGAAGCTCTTCTTCCACATGAGCACCTTTCCATCAGAGAAAGTTACATTGAATCCTTTGTCTTCCATGGCAGATACAGACACAAGGTTCTTCTTCAAATTGGGTACATAGAGTACATCTTGTAGACGGAGGACTTGTCCTTGAGACAAGTGAAGGGTCACAGTTCCGGTCCCTTTCACAGGATAAGTGGCATTATCCCCAAGGATAATTTCTAGATTAGTATCCCTTTCAACCATGTCAGAAAGTGCTTCCTTGAATCCGGTGATGGGTCTTGAGGCACCACTATCAATTAGCCAGACATCCATAGTGTCGGGCGGAGATGCAGCTGAGAGAGCAGATACCAGAATATACTCATTTCTTTTATCAACAACATTAGACTCCTCATACCTGGAATTTCTGGACCTCTTAGAAGGTTGATTGTTTCCTCCAAAGTGTGCCTTCCTCTTTCCTTTGGATTTGTCATTTCTTCGATTCCCAATTCTTCGGTTGTTGTTGTTATCGTCACTATCGGGAGAATCCTTCTTGAAGGGGCATTCTCTAGCATAGTGTCCAGTCCTATGGCAGGTGAAACATTTACCCTTCTTCTCTTGAGTCTTTGTCCTTCTTTTGTCCTTAGAACCACCAAAGTTCTTCTTTCGGGAATGAGCACCATAGGCAACATTTCTTTCATTATCAAATTCCTTCATCCTTGTTTCTTCTTGCATACATCTTGACAGCAGCTCATCAAAGTTAGGAATGGTATTATTGTTGAGAATAGTAGTTGTGAATACTTGCCATTCATATGGAAGTCCTCCAAGTGCGGTGAGAACCATCTCACGATCAGCTATTATCTCCCCAATAGCTAGCGGATTGTTCCTGGTTTCGGTCAACTTCAGAAAGAAAGTTTGAACAGACTCATCTCGGCCCTTCTTCATATTCTTCAACTTGTTCTTGAGGAATAGCACTTGGTTCACATTGTTTACTTGAAACATAAGTATCAATTTGTCATACATCTCCTTGGATATGCCTAGTTCAGATATGTAGGCAACCAGACTCTTATTTATGGATTCCCTGATCAGCAGCTTTGCTTTGATTTCTCCCTTCTTATACTTGTTTCTAACAGCAGCAGAGGCATTGGATGGAGGTTCTTGAATCCTCCCTGTCACATGATCCCGGAGATCATGATCTTCTAATTTGAGATCTAATATCATCTTCCAGGGATGGAAGTCATCACTTCCAGTCAGCTTGTCATTCTCCTTGAATTCAAGACTAGTGGAACCCATTTCCTCCGATGATGATTGCTATAGATAGAGTTTGTCTTCACCTCAGCTCCGATACCATGTAAAGTTTTGTAGATGTTCTATGCTAGTAGCAATTTCACTTTTCATTCAGCAATCATACAAGTAGTTAAGCAAAATGCAGATAGAACATATAAGTAGATCTTACAGAAGACAAATCAGAAACAGGAAAATTGTGTGTATTCGTTTCGGCGGTCAACAGGATGCTTCAACCAGCAAAGTCTCCTTTGGTCAGCCAGCCCAGCATGTGTCACAACAACCCTCCAATCTGTAGATGAGTCAACCCAAGTCAACTCTGCAAAAGTCAACGTTGTCCTGAAAAGTCAACGCAGGGGCAACAAGCTAAAAGTCAACGCAGCAGCAAAACGGTCAACCCTTTGACCTCGATTTTTGTGCCAGGTAGTACGGCCTTCATAAATCGAACCTTCCACAAGTTTTCGGCTTGTTTGGACCAAGCGTTGACCAAAGTCAACGCTGGTCAAAGTTTCTGCGAAACCCTAGCAGCAGCAAATCCGTACTTCAGCTTGACCGTACAGTTTGTCCTCTTCGTCCTTCACACGTGTGGCTGAAACTCGTCCTTCTTGGTAGCTCGTACTCTAAGATGAGAGAGGAATATGAGAGTTGTGATGATGATGAAAATCTCTCCAACTCTCATATTCCTCTCTCATCTTAGAGTACGGCTCCCGGAGGCTACCGTGAAGGGCGAGAAGAACAAAGCTGCGGTCAAAGTGAAATGCGGCTAATGGCTGTAGGAGTTGTGAAACTGGCGGCGTTGACTTGGTGATAGTTTGATAATTTGAGAAGCGGGATTGTTTATGAAGGCGATTTGGCACAGAAATCGAGGTCAAGGTGTTGACCAATTCTGCAGCTGCTGCCTGGATTGACCGAGGACGAGCGCGATTGACTTTTCGCGGTTGGCTAGTTGACTTTCATCTGATTGGAGGTCTTGTTGTGACATCAGCGAGATTGGAACTTTGGTTAGTATCTGTTGACCGCCCGAAAGCGGAATACACACATTTTCTGTTTGTTATCTTCTGTAAGATCTACTTATATGTTCTATCTGCATTTTGGAACTTCTGTATGAGTCTTTGCATGAAAAAGTAGTACTACTAGCATAGAACATCTACAAAACTTTACATGGTATCAGAGCTGAGGTGAAGACAAACTCAATCTATAGCAATCATCATCGGAGGAAATGAGTTCCACTAGTCTTGAATTCAAGGAGAATGACAAGCTGACTGGAAGTGATGACTTCCATCCCTGGAAGATGATATTAGATCTCAAATTAGAAGATCATGATCTCCTGGATCATGTGACAGGGAGGATTCAAGAACCTCCATCCAATGCCTCTGCTGTGTCTAAAAGGGAAAGTAAGTAGTGATCGAGGAATGCGAGTTGCCTACATACAGACAAAATTGAAGGATGTATGACAAATTGATACTTATGTTTCAAATAACGATGTGAATTAAATCTTTATTCCTCAAGAACAAGTTGAAATATGAAAAAAGAACGCTGAGTACTGTTGGAATATATGGAAACAACGAGACTCTTATTTATGGATTCCTTGTCAGCTGACTTTACTTTGATTTCTCCTTCTTATACTTGTTTCATATTGTGAAGGCATTGGATGGAGGTTCTTGAATCCTCCTGTCACATGATCCCTGTCACATGATCCGGGAGATCATGATCTTCTAATTTGAGATCTAATATCATCTTCCAGGGATGGAAGTCATCACTTCCGGTCAGCTTGTCATTCTCCTTGAATTCAAGACTAGTGGAACCCATTTCCACGATGATGATTGCTATAGATTGAGTTTGTCTTCACCTCAGCTTCGATACCATGTAAAGTTTTGTAGATGTTCTATGCTAGAAGCAATTTCACTTTTATTTCAGCAATCATACAAGTAGGTAAGCAAAATGCAGATAGAACATATAAGTAGATCTTACGGAAGACAAATCAGAAACAGGAAAAATGTGTGTATTCGTTTCGGCGGTCAACAGGATGCTTCAACCAGCAAAGTCTCTTTTGGTCAGCCAGCCCAGCATGTGTCACAACAACCCTTCAATCAGTAGATGAGTCAACCCAAGTCAACTCTGCAAAAGTCAACGCAGGGGCAGCAAGCTAAAAGTCAACGCAGCAGCAAAACGGTCAACCCTTTGACCTCGATTTTTGTGCCAGGTAGTACGGCCTTCATAAATCGAACCTTCCACCAAATTTCAGCTTGTTTGGACCAAGCGTTGACCAAAGTCAATGCTGGTCAAAGTTTCTACGAAACCCTAGCAGCAGCAAATCCGTACTTCAGCTTAGCCGTACAGTTTGTCCTCTTCGTCCTTCACACGTGTGGCTGAAACTCGTCCTTCTTGGTAGCTCGTACTCTAAGATGAGAGAGGACTATGTGAGTTGTGATGATGATAAAAATCTCTCCAACTTTTCCTGTATATATATCCATCATGAGGGTGTGTGACACATCTGTTGGGCATGCGAGCCTACATTACAAAACTGGCCGACCTTGCACATATAATTTATTGAAAATAATAAATTCAAAATATAAGTTCTGCTCATCGGATTAAGACATATTTTATATGGATTTTACACCTCTCAGAAAGAGGAATCCAACAAAAATATTAGCCTCTTAATCTGAGCATCTTAATATGGAGTTTGGACCTAGTTGTCCAAATTTAACAGGAAAACATTCCTTGGGTGGCACTCGAAGTCCACCGAAGAAATGTTGAGCTTCTCTCTTTGGGAAGCTCTTGTGCTGAACATCACAATCTTGGCTTAGCTGAACAACTAAGGCAATTTGACTTCTCAAATAGACATAAGACTCAAATGACTCCCTCATTCCTTCCTTTTATAATTTTTGGCCATTCCATATGGGTCCCTCCAACAATTCGATTTTCCTTAGGGAATTCAAATTCCTTCTTCCCCAAGTGCGTGTTTTATGTGGGTCCCACCTTCCACCAACATCCAAATAAAATATTTCTCCTATGTGTTACACCAAATTTTCCTTGGACTAGTTTCCTTAAACATTAGGAAAATCTAGAAAGGGACATTACACTGGGTTTGGGGTATGAGGGAACACTTTTTAAACAAGGATCATGGGCTTGTAGGTGTACACTATGTTCATATCTATATATTTTTAACATATATATATAAAATAAAAAATAAAACTAAAATTAAAAAACATGCACATTGCATAATGTCATTTTTAGCAACAACAAAAACATGCACGTCACTGCATTTCATAATCATGATATCTAATTCTATTATGACTTATCAAATTCAGAATGCATTGATTCATCGAAGTTTTGAACAATCATACAATGATTAAAGCAACAAAACCCATTAATTGCTGGATTGTTCTCTCCTTTCACCATCGAACTATTTCTTTTTTCATTGTTCGCAATGAAATGTTATAAATGAGAGGGTGATTTAGTGTTTTGAGTGCATAAGGCTATGAGGTAAGTGAAGAATTGGGGTTTTCGGGGAGGGCCCCATGCCATCCTTGCATTTTTTGCCCTTTTAATGTTCTTAAAATTAAAGGAAAATTTTTTGATGGACGATGCAACCTTGTAATCCCCAAACACACCCAAAATCAGGGTTTAAGTATCCGTTTTGGGCTACTTCGAATTACTTGTTGGGAAGTACTTAGTTTGGTGGGCAAGGATCCGGTTCGGGTGGGTGTGTGCAATGACAACTCAGTGCCTGAATTCAACATGGGATATGGGAGTTGGGGTTGAGTTTGGGGACCCATGCCTTGGGTGTGGGTAGTTGTGCAACATAACCACCAACATAAAAAAATTCATGAACCTCTCTCAAGAAGCATGCTACCGATACTCAACTCTGCCATTTGATTTTTTATGATACTTAATCACCTAGGACTGACAACATAAAACTTAGTCACGTATGATAACATTTATTGCTACGGTTGTAGCTGGATGTATGCCCTCCAACAATCCCTCTCCTATGAGAGCCCTAAACAACAAATTGTACACAAGATCAATGTGAATGGTTTCCTACAAACTCAATGTCTGAGAAGTCTATCAACATCATCCCCTTTAGACAAAAGCTTGTATTTAAAACTTGCGAAACAACCAAACAGGCTGAATCTTCATTCATAATCTAGTTAGCATCCTTTGTCTTCAATAACCTGCCACCATGTCATGAAGCCTTTGTGACTCAACTTTAAGTACCACAGCAATAACACAAATCTTGTCTTTTGAAGAACTTAATGTGAAAATTCCTAGATCTGACAATCTTAGGATTCCTACTGCAACAATTGAGTGTACTTCTCCTATTATGTAAATTACTTTTACATAATTAATTCAGATCTGAATTATTGAAGTAACTACTGAAGCATCCCACTGAATAAAAATATGATTCCGAAATAAGGAAACTGAGCAAGAAATCAATCACACATAGGACCCAATGATTTTTTGACACAAATCCCTGGAAAAACACAATGCGGGAAAACCAATGCAGCAGATTTGAGGGTTTGTATTACAGTAGCAATTTCTGAATACATCGTTGAATACCTCAAGGGCTGTTCATTTACAGAGAGAAATACTGGTAGAAAGAAATTATGAGTTTTACCTCACACAATCACTGGAAAATCTGGCTGATCTGGTCACTGGAAAAGCTGCCTCTAGAGATCTCTGCGCAGTGACTGCATAGGCCCTGCGTCACCTCCTCTAGGCACTGCGTCACCCTAGCAACAGATCGATCTAACTCTTGGAATCACAGATCTGGGCCTTCTGGCCTCACACCTTGGCTTCCGACTTCTGGATCTGATCCGACAGCTGAATCTCAGAACCCCTCTGAACCTCTACGCAGCCCTGACTGGCTCTGTGCAGCCTCTGCGTCACCCTAACTAGCTCTGCTAGAAATCTTCCTGCCTCTCTTTGCTGATGATTCTCCAAATGAGAAAATCTCTCTCTGGAAGATACTCTGCCCCTCACTGCACTTAATCACTTAGATCTGATCTTCGTCCAAGGACTGCTCCATCAGAAGAATTTGATCTCAAGATTCACTCCGTGTGTCTTTTTCCAAATGACCCTCAAGCCTTCCTTTATAGTCTTCTCATTGAGAAATAAACGGCTGAGATTAGATCTCTAATCAATAGCTAAGATTATAACATGACTTGATCTCCCTCTTTTCTAGATTATTCTCACTTAGTTTTATTAATGTCCTTTAATTATTTAATTTCTCTATGTTTAGACTTAGGGTCTCCATTAAAATAATTAATTATTTTAATAAAACATTAACCGAGTGGAATTTTCACAAACTTTTTCTGGGTTCTTTGGAATACCATTGTCTAAGCCTCTCCACAAAATTTGGGGCTTAGAGCACTTTCCGATGCTACAAAAAACAACACTTAAGGAGCTCATATTGCAACAAGGGAAACAAAGTAAGCAATTTGAAGAAGAGTAGTCTTTTGCAACTAAGTTTAAAGGAAAAAAGGAAGCAAGCAAATATCTAGAAAAAAGGCTAAAAATGAAATTTTAGGGTGAAGATAAGAGAGCCAATCTGAGGCAATATAAGGTAAGAAGAGGAAAAATTAATCCAAATGAAAAATGTTACGTAAGAAGTTTCTTTATTGTGGTGAATAAGTACATATTGAGAAAGAGTCCACATAGACATAATTATTCTCCTAGGAAATTTAGGAGACATTCATTTAGCGTATGGACATTTTCACTTTGCACCAATCATACATGTATCCCCTCATATATCATTGTGTGGAGTTCGTGTTGTGTACTAGCCATACTTGACCCTTCCCATGATAACATGAAGGTTTTGTTGCCGCAAAATCTAGTAGGCCTTGGAGAAGGAAACCCTACAAGGTATAAACTAGACCTATTAGCAACAATGGGGTAGTGGCCCATTGTCATCACAGCCAAAACCCCTTGCTATTTATGGACTTTCACCATTGGGAGGAGTCTTGGTAGGAAAGAGATCACTTATAATAGGTATTCTAGGATTAAAGTATGAAATAATCTTGCTAGGAGGTTTTCAGGAAAGACACAATTTTGGTTCAAGGCTTCACAAGGAAGTGTTTCTCTTTTTATGAAGATACTTATAAATGGAGGCACAAGACCTAGGGTTTTATTGATTTGACGAGTGGTAGAGTAACTCAAGGTCAAGGTGAGGAGAAAAGGTTTCTCACAATGTATACTAGCTAAGCCAAGGCTCATGAAATCTTCAAGAAAGTCCTTAAGTTGAGGGAAGAGAAACTAAGGTTTCCCTCTTAAAGAAAACACATAGGGGAAGAAAATGGATGAAATTTTCTCAGAGTGAGAGTGGGGGTGCTGACCATGGATTGATATCCTTTTACGTTATTCACGTTCAACCCTTTCCCAACATATCCACTGCGAGCATCAGAAACCCCAATGCAATAGCTTTTGGAGGAACACGTATGTAAATAAAATGATTCTCTCTGTATTGGTTTGCTTTGTCTTCTCTTCAAAAACAAAAGCAAAAATGGAAAATTATGATTTGCAGTAGTTTGACAACACACCCTGCACAAAGCTTGAACTTTGAATATATTTTTTTTAATCAATCAAACAAACATTAATACGAACCCACTAATTTATTTTTCAAAATTTTGTGAACAATTGGTGCCCTTCCTCAGTATGCAATAGTCTCATTTGTAGTATTTTTTCGGCCAAATTTTCCCCAAAGTTGCACTTGACTCCAATCCCTTTGAAAAGGACAACTTTGATTGGCCGTAATGGCATGAAACTGATAGCTTGCCTTGGGAGACAACCAATGAGGAGCATAACATGTTTTTGGCTAATAGAACATTGAAGAGAGCCCCGAGGCTTAGCTCCATTGGTTGAGTCCACATCGTTAAATCACCTTTACTATTAAGAGGTCACAGGTTCTATTCTCTTGACAGCCTTGGGGTTTGGCTCCGTGGTTGAGCCAACACGAAGTGACCCCTTCAGGGGCATCTACTTGGTACAAATTCTGTGAAGAGATCTGCAACACCCTTGATTTACCATCTGTTATTTATAAAATTATTCTACTCACTTGATTAACTCCATTTTTAGACTAAGAAAGATCATGCCCCCTCATGTAATGGCTCTTGGTTTATATTTAAGCCAAAGCCCTCATTCATTGTAATCATCATTCATTCATTAATAAAAATATATGTATTTCTGTCTATTACTGAGCCTATATTTGGTATCGGAGCAGTCGGTCCTTGAATGCTCTCCTGTTGCACAAATCCTTCGTATGCCACTCACACGTTACTGCCCTGCTATCAACACGCTCCCCTATTGTTCTTTCCTACGCCGGGATCATCCATCCTCCCTATTGCTTCCTCGTACCGCTATTCATCCAACCGCCCCCAGATTCTGGTCGACCTCCGTCCGACGTCCCCCGAAAAACATTGTGTATACCATCTCGTTCATCCCTATCCACTATCCTCGCGCATGTCACTGAAAACCGATTCCTTTATCTCTGCCACGCATTCCACTCACTCGATCTGCCTACCTTGCGGCCGTCAATCGTGTGGCCACCGTGTCTTTGTTCCTCGCTCGCTCGACCCACCCCTGACGTGTTCCACTAGATGTCACTTGACCACTGTGCTGTACCCTTCAAATCCGTGAAAAGGCTATGCGGTCGAATTCAACAATTTATAGTTATATTAATTACTATATAGTTCTAATATTAATTGTTATATGATTTATAATTATATAATAATTATTATTTAAATAACTATATATATATATATATATATATATATATATATATATATACATATATATATTAATTAATATTTAATTATAAATAAAGTGATTAAAAAAAAGGTTTTATATTTATATATATAAAAAGGAGGGATTACTACATAGTTAAAATAAAAATAATAATTAGGGTCAAGTTAAGAAAAAAAGTTAAGCTGGATAAATATACTCCACACACCCGATCAATGTTTTCATTAATGTTAATGACTGATTCTAATAAAAAATTGATAGATCTTGAGACTAAGGTCATCGGATATGCTGAAAAAATCGAGGAGCTCCAGGACACAACGAAGAGAATAGAGAGTTAGCTTTAGCAGAATCATAACGAATTTAAAAAGGATCATGCAATCCTTTCAAATAAGATGGATTGAAATCATAATGCAGCATCAATAGCTGATGATTAAGCAATGGTGACGCTGACCTGTATTTGTGACAAGTTGAAAATTACACCTAATCAAATACCCCAAAATAACGAAACTACTCAATGTCCAAATTCTTTGGATACATCAAACTCATTAGACTCACATCGGATCCGTGAGTCTCCGAAAGCATCGTCCATGGCCAATCAATAAAATAGTAACACGAATTTTCAAAATATGTAGCTTTGGAATCAATACTCAAATATGCAACTCTCGAATTAATACCCCTTCTTCACCTGACCAGTGTCTACATATCAACGAAGAGCAAAACTTGGGCTCTCCAAATTTGACGGTAATGAGAAATATAATGTTCCATGGTTCAATAAAGTAGAAGAATATTTCGAGATTTACGGTATTGACAATGATGATGAAAAGATCAAGCATGCATCAATGCAAATGGAAGGCGAATCGTATAATTGGTATATGTGGTGGAAGAAAATGACACTTGCTATCAGTTGGAAGAAATTCAAAAATGCATTCTTTAAGAGGTTTCAAGGTGTCAAAAAAAGAGAGTTCTTCTTAGCATTAACCAGGCTGCAACAAAAGGGAGATGTGAATGAATACATTTGAGAATGGGAAACTCTAGCTACACGAGTACTTGGGTTGTCAGAGACTCGTCTTATTCAATCATACATCACGAGACTTAAACCACATATCTAGGTTGAGCTTGAGCTTCATGACATCAGTTCTATTGAAGAAGCAAGACAAAAAACAAATGCTGCAAAAAAGAAGCTCGAAAGGATACAATGGGCAACAGTTGAAAGAGTATATTCGAGACAAAGATTTCCCCAAACTGCTAACCCAGATAATACAAAATATGTTCCACAACATATTTGTGAAGGAGAAAAAAGTAATTTGGAATTGCAAAGAATGAAAGAGGTAAGTGCAAACGTTGTGGCGAAAAATGGGTCCTAAACATAAATGTGATAAGGGAAAAGAGACCAAGAACCTGTATACATGTGAAGAAACCAATGATTCAGATAGTGAAGAGTCAGACGTAGAAGAAGTTGAAGATTCTATACAATTTCTTCTAGTATTAGATAACGAGAATATTCAACAAGTGTCTTTATCAGCCATGACATGTATATCTCAGCCCCATACATTAAAATTGAAAGGACATATTAAAAAGAGCAATGTAATGGCTCTAATAGATGTCGACAACACCCACAACTTTTTGGACTCAAATATGGCAAAAAGGCTCAACTTTTTCACATAGCCCATGCCCAACATGAAAATGATGGTAGCTGATTGAAAGAAAATTGAAAAGTAGGGAAATTCCATAAAATCAAATTACAGATTCTGGACTACAATCTAGAATCTCTGTTCTACATTGTACCATTAGGAGGAGTGGATGTGGTCCTAGGTATCCAATGGCTACAAAGCCTAGGCACTTACTTTGCCAACCATCAAAATCAATTTATAAAGCTTAGATGGGAGGGGCAAAAATACAAGTTATTTGGGTTCCAACCCCCTCAGAATCAAATTGTATTGTCATCCCAGATGATGAAGCTGATCTGAAAGGGAGCACCAACATATGTAATGTAGTGTTATCAGATGGAGATATTGGCTTCAAGATTGGTTAGCGAAGATGTTGAAATTTGGTACCGGAGGACAGGTGGTTCCCTAAGGCTTTGATCTTTGGCCTAGGGAAAAGTGTCCAAAAGAATTTAATTTTTCTCCTAAAGTGACTTTATAATTTTTATAAAGTCAAATCTAATTTTAAAGTGACTTTAAGTGATAAAGTTACTAAAGTGACTTTATAAAATTATAAAGTCAAATCTAATTTAAAAGTGACTTTAAGTGATAAAGTTACTAAAGTCTAATTTTAAAGTGACTTTAATAAAGTCAATGTAAATTAGAAAGGAAAAGTGACTTTGGAAATAAATGACTAAGTGGGTCTTTATTAAAGTGGGGTGAATTAAAAAATAGAAAGTGAGATTTAAATGAGCATTTAATCTCAACCCTAGATCTCAATCTATTTCAGCCATTGGATTTAGGGATTCCCCAAAAGTCACTTAGGGTTAGGTTAAAGGAGGAAAAGGAGGAAAAGATCATTCATTCTTTCATGAGCAGATAGAGATAAGGAGAGCAAGAGAGCAAGGGAGATTTCTGGGCAGTGAGGAGAAGGAGGCAGCAGCTTGGCACACTTTCCAAGGCAGCATTTCAGCAAGACCGTACAGCTGAGTTAGCACAGTGAAAGGCAGAATTTTTGGGCATGGTTTTCTAGAAAATGAGGTCGTACAGCAAGGCTGTACAGCAAGATTGGGCACAGAAATTGAGGCAGCAGAGGGTTGTTCCGTACAGCAAAGTTCTGCTGTGTTTTTGGCACAAAAATCGAGATTTTGGACAGCAGTATTTATTGTTGTTTGCACAGATTTTGAGGAGGCCATACAACTGCATTTATTGCAGATTTCTGGGCACGAAAATCGAGGAGGATGTACAGCATTTATTGTTGTTTTGTTTTTGCTGTTTGCACAGATTTTGAGGAGGCCGTACAGCTGCATTTATTGCAGATTTCTGGGCATGAAAATTGAGGACGACGTACAACATTTATTGCTGTTCTGTTTTTTGTTGTTTGCACATTTTCCGAGGCAGTGGTTAAGCACGGAAAACGAGATAAGTTGTAAAGTCTGTTTGCTGATTTTTTTGCTGAATATTTCCCTCACTATAAAAAGCATTTTCCAGAAATAAGGAGGAGCTTTCGAACTAGTTTTCCCCAAGAGTTGTAGGGGGTTTTTCCAGAGTCATGTTGACCAAAAATATATGTGTCAAAATGTGTGAATGACTGTTTTATGTGTGCTGATATTTATTTCTGCATTTTCCAGCATTCTGTAATTTTTCCAGAATTTGTGTTTTCAGCAAAATTTATTTTCCAGCATGTTAAATGTATGGATATGGGAAAGGGCATTTAACTATTTTGGAGTAATAAGGTGAAACTGAAAACCGGGGTGGGAAACTATAAATTTCTACATGGTATCAGAGCTTGAGTGCTGAAAGAGCAGTTTGGGACAAGGGGAGACGCTTAAGATGCCGTTCACTGTAAATTTAAATAGCCGATTTTTCACAAACAACATTTTTATCTTTACTACAAAGAAGTTGCTATTTTTCGCTTAGGACACAGATGTCTTTGGGACTGAGGGTGGAGGATAGGTTGGATGGGCATTCCAATTACAGCATTTGGAAGGAGAGAATGCAAAGTATATTTGAGGAGGCAGAAGTCTGGGACATTATGGTGCATACCACATAGAACCCTGTAAATGTGCCTACTGATGCTACTCAGTTGGTAGCATATAATAAAAATAAAAACAAGGGTAAGAGATTGATTCTAGATGGAATCAAATACCATTGCATTCCTCATGTGAGAGGGAAGAGAAATTCTCATGAGATGTGGACAGCATTGTCCAATCTCTACCAGAGTACCAATGAGAACCGGAAAATGGTCCTGAAGGAGAAGCTGAAGACCATTAAGATGGGAAATGATAGTGCATCGATATCTCACAAAGATTACTAATGTGAGAGATGAGTTGCGCAGCGACAGGAGAGGCCATTCCACCCACCGAGTTGGGTGCGGATTGCAGCAATCTCCTCCGTTCATGGATGAACTTCGCGATGGGGTTTGTGCATCGTGAGACCCTTCCCACATGGGAGAGGTTTTGGGATGATTGCATTCAGACAAAGATCAGGAAAGGTCAGCTTGGGGTAGCCAAGCCAGTTGAGCAAGATGAGGATGTAGCACTATTGGAAGGATGCAAGAAAGGCAAAGGGAAGAAGAAGGCTTCCACAAGCAATGGTGGGGGCAAAGGTAAAGGTAAAGAGGGTAACACACAGCAGGACTATTCCAAGGTGAAGTGTTGGAATTGTCAAAAGATGGGACACTATGCAGTTGTGTGTCCAGAGAAGAAGAAGAAGAAGGGGAACAACCAGAGCATGGCAGCTTCAGCAGAGGTTGAGGACTTTCCAGATCATTTTGACCGGGAGTTTGGGTTCACTGCATGTGAGTCCTCTAGTGCGGGATCATCTGCCATAGAGGTTCAGAGGGAGACATCATTTCCCTCGATTAGCGGAGCATCTTCGGGTATCTGGTATGTGGACAATGGGGCTTCACGTCACATGACAGGAGTCCGTGAGTACTTCTCAGAGCTTTCAGAGAGTGGCACTGATGTAGAGGTAGTAATCGGTGATGACAGAGTTGTTAGAGCAGTCGGTGTGGGAACATTGACATTTCGTAGGAGTCCAACCTCCCTTGAAGGTGTCAGATGTTCTTTATGTGCCAGGGATGAGGAAGAACCTCATATCCGTCTCAGCTTTAGAGGACAGAGGATATGAGATACTGTTCAGGGGTGGACAGGTGCTGATGTATCCCAGGGGCGCTCCAGCTGATTCAGCTGGAGTGATAGGTGTACGCCATGCAAAGGTGTACAAGTTTTCATTTCAGCCCCTTTTGGCATTGAGCAGTAGTATCGACAGCAGAGCTAGCAGTTCTGAGCTGTGTGAGATTTGGCACCGCAGAATGGGGCACATGTATCATGGAGCCTTGAGGACTTTGCGGGAGATCACTACAGGTGTGTCAGATTTCAGTACTGATCACTTTGATACTTGCAGAGGATGTGCGATGGGCAAGTTTGCCAAATCCCCTTTTCTCAGCAGTGACAGCAGAGCGACTGGGATACTTGATTTGATTCATTCTGATGTGAGCGGTCGGATGTCTCATGTTTCCTTGAGTGGATATGAGTATTATGTATTATTCATTGATGATCACCCCAGGAGGACCTGGATTTATTTCTTGAAGACCAAGAGTGAGGTCTTCACGCTTTCAAAGAGTTCAGAGCTTTGTGGAGACACAGACTTCGAAGATCAAGTCCCCGAGGTCTGACAATGGGGGAGAGAGGTGAGTACACCCTGGAGAGTTTGTTGACTATTGTGCTGAGGCATTTTTGTGCTGAGGCAGCATTAGGAGGGAGTTGAGGGAGCTCACTGTTCCTTACAACCCCCAGCAGAACGGGGTTGCGGAGAGGAAGAACAGATCCATCGGAGGGGCCGCCAAAGCCATGTTACATGATCAGGGGTTGCCATTGTTTTTGTGGGCAGAGGCCTGCAACACAGCTGTTTACTTGCAGAACAGGAGTCCGCATCGTGCCTTGGGGCACATGACTCCGGAGGAGGCTTTTTCTGGGAAGAAGCCCGATATGGGTCATCTTCGTATCTTTGGGTGCATGACATACTCCTATATACCCAAGGAGAAGAGGACCAAACTAGAGCCCACCGCAGAGAAGGGTATCTTTGTGGGCTACAGTGAGACCTCCAAGGCCTTTCGGATTTACATTCCCGCGCAGAGGAAAGTTGTTGTCAGACGGGATGTGAAGTTCGAGGAGGACAGGGCCTTTAGGAGGTCACGGGAGTTAGAGTATCTGGATCAGCCAGACCCTCAGCAGCAGTTGAGTCAGTCGCAGGGATCCAGTGGGCAGGGATCAGGAGGATCCTGAGGTACATCTATGACGATGTCAGGTCCGTCAGTGGGGAGTGGCTCGCAGAGTCAGAGGGGTGGAGCTATGGGCGCATCGCCAGAAGCAAATTCACGTATACCATCTATGGGCAGCACGCAGAGCAGTCCACAGAGCAGTTCACTGGGGAGTCCACTGATGGACAGCTCACACGGTACCTCAAAGATTCGCGGTGTTCGGTGTGCGGAGACGTTAGGATGCATGGGGCCGGGAGTTCAAAGCCCGATGTTGAGTGAGGAGTGTTTATTAATCCAAGCGGAGAAGTGCATCAATTGCAGGCCCAAGTGGCTTCAGGACACCTTGAGAGATGCCACATCCGTTGCTGAGCCTAAGAGGCCGGTCAGAGAGAGCAGACCACCTGAGAGGTTTTGTAGCTATATGGCAATGGCTACCAGCATCCTTGACTCTGAGCCTTCTAGCTATGAGGAGGCAGCTAGCCAGCAGGTCTGGGGAGAGGCCATGCAGGAGGAGTATTCTTCTATCATGAAGAATGATGTTTGGGAGGTGGTGCCGAGGCCTGAGGGCAAATCCGTGGTTACTTCCAGATGGCTTTACAAGGTAAAGCATGCTGCAGATGGCAGCATTGAGAAATTCAAAGCGAGGTTTGTGGCTAGAGGGTTCTCCCTGGTAGAGGGAGTTGATTATGAGGAGACCTTCGCTCCCGTGGCTCGATATACTTCGATTCGCTCCATTATATCGATAGCAGCAGAGATGGGTTGGAAGATCCACCAGATGGATGTGAAGACCGCATTTCTCAATGGCTTCTTACAGGAGGAGGTGTACATTGAGCAGCCACAGGGCTTTGAGGTGCATGGGAAGGAGTCCCATGTGTGCAGACTGAAGAAGGCCCTTTATGGCCTGAAGCAAGCTCCCAGAGCTTGGTACTCCAGGATAGATACTTACTTGCAAAAGATGGGTTTCACAAAGAGTGAGGCAGATCCGAACCTTTACTATATTGTGATAGGTGAGGAGCCTCTCATTCTGGTGCTGTATGTGGATGACTTAGTCATTACAGGTGCAGAGAGACTCATAGAGCATTGCAAGAGAGATCTTGCGGCGCAGTTTGAGATGAAGGACATCGGCTTGATGCATTACTTTTTGGGTTTGGAGGTGTGGCAGGAGGAGGGGCATTTCTTCCTGGGACAGGGGAAGTATATTGTGGACATCCTTGGCAGATTCCACATGGAGGATTGTAGACCCATGTCAACACCGATGATCACCAACTGGAAGAAGCTTCATGCTTCGGATTCCGAGTTGGTGGATCCCACATTGTACAGACAGCTGATTGGTTCCTTGATGTATTTGGTCAACACTAGGCCAGATATTTGTTTTGCAGTCAACACGATGAGTCAGTTTATGTGTGAGCCTAGGAAGGTTCACTGGGTGGCCGCAAAACACATTTTGCGGTACTTGCAGGGGACAGTGGATTATGGTCTGGACTACAGGCAGGGGGATGGAGTGAGATTGGCAGGTTACACTGATTCTGATTGGGCAGGTTGTGCTTCTGATAGGAAGAGCACTTCAGGGTGCTGCTTTGGGTTGGGTTTGGCAGTGGTGTCATGGTTCAGCCGAAAGCAGCAGTCAGTAGCATTGAGTTCAGCGGAAGCAGAGTATATGGCGGCCAGTCTAGCTAGTTGTGAGGCCATCCGGCTTCGCAAGATGTTGTTTGGCTTATTTGGTCAGCCGTTGAGACCTTCAGTGATTTACTGTGATAATCAGAGTTGCATTAAACTCACGGAGAATCCAGTATTTCATGACAGGTCAAAGCATATCGGGATCAAATATCATTTCATCAGAGACTATGTTCAGAAAGGAGCTGTGAAGCTTGAGTATATTCCCACCGATGAGCAAGTTGCAGATATTCTTACCAAAGCCTTACCACGGGGCAAGCATGTCTACTTCAGAGACAAGATGGGTGTGGTGAGGAACACCTTCCTCGGTAAGAGGGAGTGTTGAAATTTGGTACCGGAGGACAGGTGGTTCCCTAAGGCTTTGATCTTTGGCCGAGGGAAAAGTGTCCAAAAGAATTTAATTTTTCTCCTAAAGTAACTTTATAAATTTTTATAAAGTTAAATCTAATTTAAAAGTGACTTAAGTGATAAAGTTAATAAAGTGACTTTATAAAGTTATAAAGTCAAATCTAATTTTAAAGTGACTTTAAGTGATAAAGTTACTAAAGTTAAAGTGACTTTAAATAAAGTCAATATAAAATTAGAAATGAAAAAGTGACTTTAGAAATAAAAGACTAAGTGGGTCTTTATTAAAGTGGGGTGAATTAAAAAATAGAAGGTGAGATTTAAATGAGCATTTAATCTCAGCCCTAGATCTCAATCTATCTCAACCATTGGATTTAGGGATTCCCCAAAAGCACTTAGGGTTAGGTTAAAGGAGGAAAAGGAGGAAAAGGTCATTCATTCTTTCATGAGCAAATTGGGAGAAGGAGAGCAAGAGAGCAAGGGAGATTTCTGGGCAGTGAGGAGAAGGAGACAGCAGCTTGGCACACATTCCAAGGCAGCAGTTCAGCAAGTCCGTACAACAGAGTTTGGCACACATTCCAAGGCAGATTTTGGCATGATTTTCTAGAAGGTCGTACAGCAGCCTTTTGACACGATTTCCAAGAGGCCGTACAGCAGTTTCAGCACAGATTTCGAGGCAGCAAAGGGGTTGTTTTATTTGGCACGAATTTCTAGGCAAGTCGTACAGCAAGTGGCTGTACCTTTGCACGGAAATCGAGGCAGATTCCGTACAACAAGTTTCTGCTGTCTTTTGGCACAAATTTCGAGGTCCGTACAACAGCATTTATTGCTGTTTTGGCACAGATTTCGAGGTGGCCGTACAGCTGCATTTATTGCAGATTTTTGGGCACGAAAAACGAGGAAATCCGTACAACATTTATTGCTGTTCCTGTTTTGCTGTTTGCACATTTTCCGAGGCGGTGGTTAAGCACGGAAAACAAGATAAGTTGTAAAAGTTTACTTGCTGAATATTTCTCTCACTGTAAAAAGCATTTTTCCAGAAATAAGAAGGAGCTTTCGAACTGGTTTTCCCCAAGAGTTGTAGGGG
The DNA here is from genome assembly GCA_034641835.2 of Pinus albicaulis. Lineage (NCBI taxonomy): Eukaryota > Viridiplantae > Streptophyta > Pinopsida > Pinales > Pinaceae > Pinus > Pinus albicaulis. The sequence continues at coordinate 809,877,592 of CM076582.1, forward strand.
GTTTTTCCAGGGTCACCTTGACCAAAAATTTCTGAGTTATGATGTGTTAAATGACTGTTTGTTACTGCTGTTATTTTATTTCTGCATTTACAGCATTCTGAAAAATTTCCAGAATTTGTGTTTTCAGCAAAATTTATTTTCCAGTTTATTAAATGTATGGATATGGGAAAGGGCATTTAATTATTTTGGAGTAATAAGGTGAAAACTGAAAACCGGGGTGGGAAACAGAATTTTCTACAGGCTACGATGCCCACTAGGACAAAGAACGACTTACAAGCTCTACTTCTCATTCAGTCCACTCCACCATAGCCATGACTCAACCAAATTTAATATCTGCCATGAATTTTA